>CM053755.1:18793725-19059626 GCA_028658305.1 Pachyuromys duprasi
CCTCCCCTCCCCTCCCCTTTCCTTTCCTTTCCTTAGACAGGGTTTCTCTGTGCAGCCCTGGCTGTCCTGGAACTGTGTCCTGTAGACTAGGCTGGCGTCACACTTAGAGATCCACCTGCCTCTGCCTCCCTGAGTACTGGAATAAAAGGCGTGCACCATCACTACCTGGCAATAATATTAACTTGAGAGGATCTAGAAGCTTCTGGGAGATAAGCCTCTTGGTGTGTTTGGGAGGGCATCACCATTCCATGGACTGGGGTCACACCTGCACAAAGAAGAGAAGGTCAGCTTGAATGACACGAAGACATGGGTGCTCCAAGGTGTGGTGAGAAGGTTTTGTTGTAGAGATGAGGAGTACAGCCAGGGGCATCGGAAAGAGTCTAGAGCAGGGAGAGGAAGAAGTAAAATACACATGGCCAGCAGATTGAACCAGGTCATGGGAGGAGAGAGAAAGTACAGTGAGAGTAAAAGACGACAGAACAAGGAGCATGGTGGGCCGAGGGAGGGGACCAAAGCCAAGAAAGTGCATGGCCAAAATGGCAGCGTTATACAGGAATGAGATGGTGGGGGGAGGGAAGCCCATGAGCTGGAGTTTAGAAAGGAGCCGCAGGTAGTGAGTCTGGAGGCCAGCAGACACTTTGGCATGCTAATAGACACCTCAGTTAGCCATTTGTCTGGAGTTTGTTTTGGACCTGACACAGCTGAGCTCCAGCATTCATCTCTCTCTGCTTCCTGACTGTGGATACAGTGTGACCTGTTGCTTCCTGCTCCTGCCTCCATGCTTTCCCCATCACGCTGGGGTGACTGTACCTTCCGACAGTGAGGCAGAGTAAACTCTTCCTGGCTTAAGGTACTCTTGTTTGGAATGTTGTCGCAGCGACAAGAAAGATGCCCAATACAGTGATACAGGATGGAGTCAGGTGTGCTTCCTGCTTAAGGTGGTGTGGAACCTAAAACCTGAAGGTGAGTAGGGCGTGGACCAGGGAAATAAGGATAAAGATGTCCCTGTGGCTGCTCATGGGCTGAATCTTATTCTAACCCAGGTAGCTGGGGCTCATCAGGCTGAATGGTGAGGACACCCAGGGAAGGTGGTACTGAGTGAGTGTCTGTGGGTCACCCTGGGTACTGATCCATTGATCTCAGATCCCTTCTCAGGCCTCAGGAGTTCATTGTCTGTGTCAGTGTTTGCTGTTTAGAGGTCTGTGGGTCAGGGTGTGGCTCACTGTAAGACAAAGCCAGGAGGTTCAGGTGAGAATTAAGATAGTGCCTGAGAACTGTCATAATAAATTACCACAAACTAGTTGGCTTAAAACAAACATTTATTTCTCTCACAGTTCTGGAAGCCAGAAGTGGGAAATCGTGGTGTGAGCAAGGCTGGCTTCCCTCTCAGCCCTCTGAAGGCAGAGGCAAAAGGATTGAGAGTCCCAGTTTAGCTTGGACTATGTAGTGAGACTCTGTCCCAAAATAAAAGTTTTAAAGGGCTGAGAATGTGTCTCAGTAGAAGCCCACTTACCTAGCATGTGTGAGGACTTGCGTAGTGCCCCAAGACACTAGGGAGAAACAATAACTAACTACCCAAAAATGTATACCAGTCTCCCATTGAGGCCTTGGATAGATAGTCATTCATACACACCCATTTTGCCTATGAACCACACATAGCCCTGCCCTTTTGTGTCTGTATGTGTGTCTGTGTGTTTGCCTGTGTGCGTACACATTGTGTAGAGACCAGAGGTTAATATTGGGGTTCTTCCACAGTCTCTCCTACATCTTAATTTTAATATTACTTTGTATAGGGGTTCTGCCTGCATGTATATCTGTGTGCCACGCACATGTCTAGTGCCTGTGTGCCAAAAGAGAACATCAAAGTCAGGTAGTGGTGTGGTGATGAATGACTTTAATCCCAGCACTAGGGAGGTAGAGGCATGCAGATCTCTGAGTTGCAGGTCAGCCTGGTCTTTAGAATGGGCTCCAGGACAGCAAGGGCTACACAGAGAAATCCTGTTTTGAAAAACCAGAAGAAAAAGAGGAGGAGGAGGAGGAAGTAAAGAAAAACAAGGGCATCAGATCTCTTGGAACTGGAGACATGGATGATTGGGAGCCATCTGCTCAGAATTGAACCTGGGTCCTCTGAAAGAGCAGCCAGTGATCTTATTTGCTGAACATCGCTCCAGCCCCTCCACCTTATTTTTTGAGAGTAGGTCTCATATTTAAACTGGAACTTCCCAATTGACTAGACTGGCTGGCCAATGAGCTCCACAGGTCCTTCTGTCGCTCTGCATCTTCAGGCCTGGGCCTACAGATGCGTCTGGCTTTCACATGGATTCCCAGGGTGTAAGCTCAGGTCACTGTGCTTGCTGTGTGGCAAGTATTTTCCCAACTGGGCCATCTCCACAGTCCTGAGACTTGTCCTCCTAATAATCGGAATAACTAATGTACAGAGGACTTTGAAAGAAGTACTTGCTGAAAGTTTCTCTTCTGAGTCTGGGCCTTGACTTGATGTTTGACATGGTAAGCCTTTGGAAGTGAGGAAGATGAGGGATGGGGAAGAGGCAGGATTGCTTCTCTTTTTGGATACAGGGTGAAGCAGTGGTTCTCAACCATCCTTTAATACAGTTCCTCATAGGTTGTGGCCCACAACCATAGAATTATTTTCATTGCTACTGTTGTAAACTATAATGTAAATATCTGTATTTTCTGATGGTCATTTGGGGTTGCGACCCACAGGTTGAAAATTTCTGGGTTAAAGCTTTGGAGGGGTGGGACAGAGCTGAGACACGGGTGCATTTTCAAACACCCACCTTGAGTGTTGGCTTAAAAGGAAAAATGTCAAAGAGAACATACAAGTTCAGCAAACTGTCTTAGGTCTTGCCTAGCTAAGAAAGCCAAATTAAAGCAGAGAAGGAAACTCACTGCACAGTAAGTCTGAGTCCAGAAGTACACCCCTGAATTTACAAATTTTGCTTTCAGCTATTTTTAGCTGTATAGTGTTGGGAAAGAGCTGAGCCAAAAGGAGCCTAGCGTGACGCCTTCTGGGCATTGTTTCTGGGGTAAGCAATGGTCTGGCAGTGGTGGGGCACATGAATAGAAAAGTCTCGGAAGGGACACGGTCCAATTTGTCGGTCCAAGCAAATTAGTGACTCAGCTGTTGACAAGGGCCCAGGAGAAAGGCTTTCAGATGAGTCATTATAGATTGTTCCTGAGGTGCAAATCCGGCTCTGCAACTCAAAAGCCTCAACTCTGTTGGGACAGGATGTCTGTTTGCGATAGGCTTTTAGCCCAGGCTAACGCCTATCTCACTATGTATCTGTAGATAATCTTGAGCTTCTTTCTGATCCTCCTGCCTCTACCTCCCCAATGCTAGGATGACAGGCATACCCCACCACACCTGGGTGATATAGTGTGGACATGAACCCAAGGTGCCAGCCAGACAATCACATTACCAAATGGGCTACATCTCCATGACCTTTTAAGGTTCTAGAAACTATCCAAAACCTATTATCTTCCTCTAGGGCCGAGTCATAGTACATTTGTGCCTGCTGCTTTGTATGTATTCCTGGTTTTTGAATTTCAAAAAAACTATCTAATAGTTGGAGTTAGGAAAAGATTTGTTTTTTACTATTTTTAACTATGTGTATCAGTGTGTGCATACCCACAGAGGCCAGGAGATGCCACTGGATCCTCCAGAGGTAGTTATAGGTGCTGGTGTGATGTTGAGAATTGGACTGGGGTGTTTTGAAAAAGCAGCTAGCATTCCTAACTTCTGAGACATCTCCCCAGCCCTAGCAGTTGGATCTTGACTCTTGTTTTTAATCTAATCAGCTAGTATAGTATAGCCTTTTAATTGCAGTGTTAAGGTTATTGACATTTAGTGTTACTACTGAGATGCTTGCTTGCTTGCTTCCTCTTTCTCTCTTTCTCTCTGAGACAGGGTATCTCTATGTAGCCTTGGTTGCCCTGGACTCGCTTTGCAGACAGGCTTACCTCGAACTCTCAGAGATCTGCTTTCTTTTGCCTCCTTGAGTGCTGGGATTACAGGATGTGGGCCACTATGCCTGGCTGAGGGTGCTTTCTTAATTCTTGTAATTTTTGGTAGTTGTTTTAGTTCATTAAAAAGAAAAAGTAACATCGGGCAGTGGTGGTGCATGCCTTTAATTCTAGCACTTGGGAGGCAAAGGCAGGCAGATTTCTGTGAGTGTGAGGCCAGCCTGGTCTACACTTTAAGTTCCAGGACAGCCAAAGCTACACACGGAGAAACCCTGTCTCAAAAAACCAAAGGGAGAAAATAGCTGTGAATCCCTCTCCAAATGAGTCTTTTTGTGTGGAGGTCAGAAAACAACTGTTGGGAGTTGGTTCCCTCTTTCCATCATAGAGGTCTGAGGGGATCAAACATAGGTCAGCAAGCCTGACAGCGAGCATCTTTACCAAGTGAGCCATCCCATTGAGTCTCCACATGAATTCTTAAGACTTGCCTGGCTTCTTAACAGCTCGGGTTGGAAGAATGGAGCTCAGTGTGTTGTGATGGGTCTGGGGAAACAGGCTGTCCAGTGAGGGCGGCAGGGAGAGGCAGGGAAGCCCTTAGAGCTACAGCGCTGAGCGGGCCATTGTTCCAGAACGGTCTCAGCATCACAGCCCATATTTTCCTTTTCAGCTGTCAACAGAAACAAGGACCCTCAGGCCAATGGAGGAGGTAGACTCAATGGCCCAGCCAAGCAGTCCCAAGAGGTGTGGGAACAGATTTCATACACTCTGTAGTGTTAAAGCTTAGAAAATGCCCATCATTTCATAGCACTCTGAAAATGAGAGAATGGCTACCTGTCAGTGTCCTTGGCTTAAAAGAAAACGGCACACAATTATCTGCCTGCCGCCTTCCCTTAAAATGTTGTGCAGAGGGGCAAGAGAGATGACTCAGTGCCTTAGAGCACTTGTTCTTGCAGAGGACCAAGATTTGATTGCCAGCACTCACATGGATGCTCAAATCTGTGGCTCCAGTCTGCTTTCTTATAGAGGCCAGAAGGAAAGCACCACGCACTGTGGGCTGGGCTCTTTCCCAGCAATCACTAATTAAGAAAATGCCCCCACAGGCTTGCCTGCAGCCCAATCTTATGAAGGCACCATCTTTTTTTTTTTTTTAACTTTTTATTGGTTCTTCATGAGTTTCACATCATGCACCTCAAGCCCACTCATTTCCCCATCCCTTTCCATCTGCCCTCCACCCTTGCAACCTCCCCTCAAAAGAAAATAAAAATTAAAAATAAAAATAAAACAATCTCCTCGTGGAAGCTGTAGTGTGTCACAGTATGACCCATACTATACCCTTTTGTCCACACGTCTTTACTTGGAAATATTCACCTCAATAGGTCATTGGTCTGATTCGAGTCCTCTGGGTTCTGCCATACTACCAATACCAGATCCTCACTGGGACTCCTCTCAGATATTGTTGCCCTGTGCCATGGAGATCCTGCAGCTTTGGATCTGTAGGACCCAACCCCTCATCCATTCTAGCAGTTCATAGATGGGCTAGATGTTAGGGTGGGCCCACTCAAAGCTCTGGATCTGGGCCTAGGCAGTAGCTAAGCTGTCAGCCCACCTGCACGCCAGCACCCATACCACCAAGGCGAGCTCTCCTTCACTGCCCCAGCTAGTCCTCCAGGTGCTGCAGCTGGCAAGAGGTGGGGACCAGCTCTCCCGCTCTTGTGCCCTTGGGACTGCAGTTGTACAGTGATGATCAGTTGAGGGGTGGGGCCTACTCTCCTGAGTGTTGGGCCAACTCTCCTGCTTTTGTACCCATGGGGCTGGCTCACCAGCCCTGGCCCTTCCCCATCAGGGCCATGTGCTGCCCAGGTGTGGTGCAGGGCTGCTCTCCTGAGTGCTGCAGCTGGCAAGAGGTAGGGCCAGCTCTGCACAGCCCTTGAACATCAACATGGTCCCAGGTACCAGTCCAGACCAGGGATGTCGCGTGGTCTTTAGTGGAAATACGAACTATGGACATCGACACAGACTCTTGCTACTGCATGGCCACAAACCCAAACATGACCTGCAGTGGCAGCATGGGCTGGAACCTCACCATGGCCTCAGGTGGGGCCAGGCAGGCTACTCACAATGGGCCTCTCCACCCTGGCATCTCCAGTTCTGCCTCTCTTCATAAAGCTCAAACTTCCACTTCTCCTTCTCTCCCAATCTGTCCACCACATACTTGCACATCCCTCGGGCTCCTGCTACAGGTGGGCCGCAAAGGCTGGTGGGCCTCTGAGTGTCTTCTGCCTTTCCATGCTGATCTCTGTGTCTCCTGCTCTTGTGGTGTGGAGGTAGGTGGGCCTTTGAGTTATCTTTCCCTGCCCTCAATGCTTGGCATGGCTGTGGGCAGGCCTCTGGAGGCATTCTCTTAATTGAGGTTGAATTTCGCTTGAGTCAAGAAAACCTAAACAGCACAGCAGGGCATAGGTGAGCTGCTCACCCCATGACAGACCATATTTTCAAGGTCATGTCCCCAGGGACCTGCTCTCCCCAACCAGGCTCTACTTCTTACTTTTCATCACTCCCCAACAATGCCATGAAATTATGAATCAATCACTGGGTTAATCTATTGATGAAATCAGAGCCCTCAGGATTCAAATGACCTCCCAAAACCCATTAGTTGGCAGCCAAGCCTTTAACACAGGGCCTCCGGAGGAGCATTGAAGATTCAAGCTAGGACACCCAGCTCCAGTGTTGTAAAAAAAAGGGCCAGCGGAACAAGTCACACTTTGTTTAGTATTAATAGGAAAGGACTGCATTGTGTGCTGTGTGGTGCTCATTTACATGGAGCAAAGTTCTGGGGTTCTCTCAGCAGGCTCACAGTTTCCATATGGGGATGGATGAGAGCTGGCTTATGGTCTTCCAGGAAGAAGTGTGGTACTATTTCCTTTACATTTAAATAAGTTGTAGCCACCACCTTGGCCATGCCTTTAGACAAGGTTGAAAGGGATGTCCAGATTTGTGCATGAAGAGAAAGTGGCCCCAGAGGTAGTCAATGACATCCTGCCTTCTACAGACTAGATAAACCCAATGTGATCACTTGAGATTCTGAGTCTTAAGAATCTTTGAATTTCTTAGGAGAAAGAAATTACTGATTATAAAAATCAACGAACTCTTTAATCCACTCCACTTGAAGAAATTTCTGGACTTGGGTTTACTGAGGAGATCCAAAATGAGTGTTTGCCATTAGCAGCCCCTGCAGGGCTCATTCCTTCTTGGACATTCCCAGAGGTCCACTGTGAAATGGATTCTGGAGAGACTCTAAATGGTAATCACAGATGAAGGGCTTAGAAGTGTTCCCCCATCTGCAAGTCCTGAGAATGTCTCAGGTGTGAGGCTATACATCTAGTAGATCTATGCTATACATCTAGTAGATCTATGCCAGTGGGTCAAGGAAACAGTGTTAACCACAGACTTGCAAGGGCACACAGGCAGTGTGCTGGTTACTGTTAATTGTCAACTTGATAGGATGATCTAGAATGACCTATCTCTGGATAGGCCTGTGGGTAGTTACTTTGGTTATGTTAATTTATATGGGAAGACCCATTGTGAATGGGACCACTCCCTGGATAGAGGGATCCTAGACTGTATCAGAAGCTTGCCTACCTGCTTTTGTTCCTTCCTTTCTTCCTTCCTTCCTTCCTTCCTTCCTTCCTTCCTTCCTTCCTTCCTTCCTTCCTTCCTTCCTTCCTTCCTTCCTTCAAGAAAGGGTATCCCCATGTACTCTCGACTGTTCTAGAACTTATCATTCAGACCTGGCTGGCATTGAACTCAAAAAGATCTGCCTGCCTCTGGCTCCCAAGTGCTGGGATTAAAGGTGTGTGTGTGTGTGCGCGCGCGCGTGTGTGCGCGCGTGCTCGCGCTCAAATCATACCCAGCTCTTGTTCCCTGTTTTCTGATTGTGGATTGGATGTGACCAGATGCTTCAAGCTCCTGCTGCTTTGACTGCTATCTATAATAAATCCTTTCTCCCTTAAGCTGCTTTATCACAGCAACAGGAAGGGAAACCAAGACACAGTGTGTTCCCAGCATGAAAACATTTAAAAATACATTTTCCCTCTCCTTTGTGAGCAATGCAGCCCTTTGCTAAACTCATCACAGCTGAAACTGCCTTGACCCAAACCCTGTGCCAAAAGCATGTGTGTCCTTGCTGTGGTCAGTCTAATAAATATTGCACTATTCCATTTTTTAATTTTTTTCTTACATTTATTATTTAATTATTTAATATGTGAGTGTGTACTAGGACCATGTTGCATATGTTAAGGTCAGAGGACAACTTGGGGTTTTCCCCTTCCACCATGTGGGTCCTGGGGATCAAATTCAGTTTGTCAGGCTGGGCAGCAAACACCTTTAACTGCTGAGCCTTCTTACTGGACTGCCTTGCCCTGAGTTTTATACTGAGGGTTAGTTTGTTAACCCATTCAGGGAATACCATGATAGACAGGGTGCTGTGGTGCATTCTCTACACGATAGACATTGTTTTAGGCTTTCCAGATAAAGCAAGAGGCAAAGGCAGACTAAGACCTTATCCCCACGAAGCTTGGGGAGCAGAGGTGGTGAGATACAAGTGCAGTACTGTGTTGTCTCTCTGCTCCCATAAAATGGAGTTTTAAAGTGATGAGGGTGGGGGGCAGCTCAGCAGATGAAGTGCTTGCTCCGTGTGTATAAGGATGTTCGCTCAATCCCTAACACCACACATACAAAAGCCAGAGACAGCCCACCTGTAATCCAGTGCTGGGGAGGTGGGGCAGGAAGATCAGATCTTGGGGGTCCGCAAGCCAGCTAACATAGCTGTAGCTTAAAGCCCCAGGTCAGTGGGATTCCTGAGATCCTCCTGCAGTTTCAACAAGAATGCCCACACACATGCATTTGTGCTCATGCAAATGCCACACCCCATACACTTTCAGACACACAGACACACACAGATCCCAAAGTCATTATTAAAGGCAAAATAACATTGATTTTAGGATTTGCGCTGGGATGGGTTTTTTTTTTTTTTTTTGATGTTTTCATTTGTGCAAACAAAATGAAAACAGCAGGCATTTTACATAAAAGAGAATTCAGCTCTACACTGGTACATTTTGAAAAACTTTTTGATTTTTGTTTTATGTTCAGCTCATCTATTTGAAAGCTGGTGGAAGGAATGCTGTCAATGTTTGTAGAGACCAGGTTGCGGTTACACGAGGGTGTAGCAATGACCCTCACAGGAAAGGGAGGGCCGTTAGGAAACAGAAACTCTCCCTTTCAGATTTGTCCATTGTGTGTGGTGGTGGTAGAATTTTCTAGAAGAGAGTTCTGATCTCACTGCCAAGTTGTAGTTCCATAAACATATGTCAAACAAGCTGTTTTTCAGGAGACAGCTCGTCCCTTGGTGTCACTGTGCACAGTGAGCAACTAAAGATACCACAGGGCTCAGTGCTGACGTCAAGCGGATGTGAGCCGCTCCGCAGCTGATTGCGCCGGAATCCCAAATTGGAAACATGAGCTTGCCCACAGAAGACGTTCCAACTCTGCTTGACAAATGAATCCTCAAACGCTCGTCAGGGTCATTCGTTTTAAAAAGCTCAAGCGACTCTTCGTGGTCCCAGCTGCTGGTAGCCTCTCAGAGGAAAACAAAAACACTGACCACCCCTCCCCCAAACCAGAAACTAGACAAAGGATAGAATCAAGAGGACCTTTTCTAATGCTGACCAGAAAGAATCAAGTACAAAGGGGACAAGACGGTCCATGGCTGACAAAGAGATGATGTTTCCCAAAGCAGCAGCCATGTTTTCAGAAAAGTGGTGCTGCTGGTTATTTTTAGACCAAAATGCAGTGACTGACATACGCACAACAGCATGCTCTCCAGGGCTCGCCCCCCACCCCCGCTAATTTCTGCTCTCCTTTAGCCTTTGCCCCAATTTTCTTAACTTCTTAAAAAACAAAACTGGATTGTACATTTTCCACAAGGTTCTGAGAATCCTACTTAAGATGCTGTGAAGAATTAATAAGCAAAAATGCCTACTTCGAGCATTGATGGCCACTTTGTACTTTTCTCGGTGGCAGATTCTTTTTTCTGTGTAGGACTGGGGTTCAAACCTAAGATCTTATACATAGGAGGCAAGTGCTCTGTCAATGGGCTAACCCCCAACCCTCCTCCGCCCTGCCCTGTGGCAAATTAGTTTCTGTGATTCACTTAAAGTACTTCAAATCAAATACCCTTGTTGAATACTAATTAACAGGAGCATTTCAGATTCCTGAAGTCACACTGTAAAGCAGTGGTTCTCAACCTGTGGGTCACAGGCATCAGAAAACACATATTTCTGATGTTTTTAGGAACTAAGACACTACTCAGTAGCAAAACCGCAGTTAAAAAGTATCAACAAGAATAAATTTATGGTTGGGGGTGTTCCATAGACCATTGATGTATCTCTTTTTGTTACCTGTCCTCACCATCCTATGTTTATTCACAATACTGGTTAAAGGATGGAAAAGTGGTCAGTGGCCAGAGAAATGGGATGGGTAGCACAGTTATCTCAATTAGAGAGATAACATTCATCCCAACTCATGAAGGACTGTCTGAAATTTAAGGCTTTCTCTATAGTGTTAGAGCCTTAAATCACATAGTCTGACCAGAGGTTACCTTTGTTTTCAACGGGTGTGAGTGTGGGCTCGTGGATCATACTGCCTATTTGGGGGTACACACTGAGGCTCAGTCTTCCTTAGCCATGGAACTCTGGGCAACACCTCGTTCGTACTCTAGAGCCTTAGCCTCTTCCTTTCTACAATAATGATGGTGGTACTTACCCTGACAACGTGGGAAGATGGAATGGAGTCTATTCGGTGGCTCTAATCAGTGCGGGTGATGACTGTAAATAGACTATGGCTTTAACAGCTGTGGAATGTACAATTGCATTGTAGCCTGAAACTGCTACAAGTACCTGTCTAAACAGGATATATTTATCTCAACCCAGCTTTCCTTCTTGAGGTTTTTTTTTTTTTTCTGGTTCAGAGATGGTACCCTCAGCCTCACCCATGCTGGACAAGCACTGTGCTAGGAAGCTACAGCCCAGCTCTAGTTTAACTTTCTGCATCAAAATCTGGCTGTGCCTCAGAGAAGCAGGGCAGCTACGTGGTTATAAATATGCTTTGAAGACTGACAAATAGGTTTCCTAAGCCAGCTGTGAAACGGAGCCTGTCTGCAGACAGCTGAGGGGTGTGAGGGTATTTTCAGCTGACGCTATTGGTAGAAGCTCTGAAAGACTTTTGTCGCGTCCTGGACACGATGATTGGCTCCTCCAGGAAACTGGCAAGCAATGTCTTGCCTTGCTTTCAACATCAAGTAACAGCATTTTTTTTTTTTTTTTGCATTCATTAGACTCTGTGATTGAATAAGCCATTGCATGGTTCGATGGAAACGCATTTAATGAGGCTTAGCAGAGCAGCATTTTAATATTCCTTTGAAGACTAATTTTTCCCCACTAGGGACAAACAGCTTTTCATTTATCCTAATATTATCACCTAATTCAACCAGAAGTTATTTAGGAAATAGCCAGGACATATGGCGCTTTATAAGATAGGAAAATTGAATGTCTGACTCTAAGCGCTCTGAGTGCCTCCTGCCCCAGCTGCTCTCCAGGGCTGAAGTCCAGGCTTCACAGGTCTTTCTCAGCTTATAGGCTGTGGTTAGGGAGAAGACAGAAGCAAACCCACATTTGCAAAAGAAACCTGAAAGCTTATTAATTGGTCTCCGATCATCACGTTCTCATGATCTTCTGCTATCAGTTAAGGGAGTGTGAAGAGGGAGAGGACCAGACCTGGAAATGGAGAAATATAGATGAGGGATGCTGACTCTGCAAGGCTAACATGTTCATCTCGACTTATCTTCATCAGTGAGGTAGCCATGTGCAATGGAGAGTGGTCATGAGTTGGGCAGAGAAAGTGGTTGTGTTTATATGTATGTATATATTTTCACTATTGACTGACCATTTCTCCTCCTTCTCTTCATCTACCTCCTCCTCCACGTCCTCCTTTTCTTCCTGCTCTTCCTCCTTCTGCTCCTTCAACAGGGTCTCATGTATCTTAGGCTGTGCTTGAACTAACCGTGCAGCCCAGGATGGACCTTGAACTTTAGTAGGTGTTGTGTAGTGTGTTGGCTGTGTGCAGTGTGAGTGTAGGTATATACATACAAGCACAGTGACACAGGGCATGAGTGCAGGTCAGAGGTCAGCCTTGGCTATGGGTTGGTCCTCACTGTCCCTTGTTTCATGCAGGGTCTTCTGCTGTTCACCATGTGCATGCCAGGTCTGCTGGCCTGTAGGCTTCTGGGATTCTCCTGACTGGCTCCCTTCTTGCCGGAGGTGCGCTGGGTTACAGATGCACACTGCTCTCTCCTCTTTATTACCTGGGTTCTGGGGATCTCAGCTCTGGGCTTCAACACTCGTGAGGTAAGTGCTATATCCACTGAACCATCTCCCAGCCCAACGATCAAATTTAGATCTTCCTGTCTTGACCTCCTACATGCTGGGACCACAGGCATGTTCCAGCATGCTGTTATGTGGGGCCAAGGATCAAACCTAGGGCATTGTGCAAGAACTCAGTTGTGCTATGACCCCCAACCTCCAGAAAAATACTTTTTACACTGTTTTTCCTCGGCTGTTTTATGCTTTTATGTTGGAATCCTCACACTACCTACAAACATTTATTAATTATTTAATATATTTAATTATACGATGATTAAAATTAAAATTATTATATCAAATCCACCTATTTATTTATTTATTTGGTTATTTATTGTGTGCATGCCCGTCTTTGTAACACATGTACATTTCATGGTGTATGTGTGGAGATCAGAGAACAGCTTTTAAGAATCAGTTCTCTCTTTCTACAGTGTGGGTGCTGGGTATGAAATTCAGGTTGTCAGGCTTGGCAGGAAGTGACCTTACCCACTGAGCCATCTCTCTGGACCCCAGTTGTATTTACTTGACTGGAAAGAAATAGAAAAAGAGCAATTGCTACAACTAAAATTGACAGACAGGGCCATTTAAAATCAACAGTTACACACCAAGATCTTGCGAGAGGATGAGCAATGTCTCAAAGGGAAGCCTGAAGACCCACAGGGTTGGGAACCTGGAAGAGAGACTCATTAGAGATGAGGGAAGCCCTCAGGGTTTCTCTCTCTCCCCTTTTCCCCGTTTGAATCTTAGTTGGCTGGAATTGTAAACTTGCAGGATTTGGGGGAGCGAATATGGAGAGATTCTGTGTGCCTGTTACCTAATTTCCTCACTGGGGAAGTCAGAAAATTCCAGCACAGCATCCCAGCCAGGACGCTGCCCGTGTAGCAGCAGGATGTCCCCATCATCATGAAGCGCTGATGCTGCTCATTCAAACCCAGCAGTTTCCTGTGCCCTCCCTACCCTGTCTCTATGCCTTGGCACAACAGGACAGTATGCCTTCTGAGTCCTTAACTCTGGTCTCTCAAGAAAGTTATATAGCCGGGCACAGAGGCTCATGCCTGTAATCTCAACATTTGGAAGGTTTAGGCAGGAGGATTGCCTCTTAGTTAAGGGGCAGTCTGGGCTACTTAGTTAGACCCTGTCTCAAAAAAAAAAAAAACAAACCAAACAAACAAAAAACCCCTACAAACCCAAAAACAAACAAACAAAAAAACAAGGCTGGTGAAAAGGTCCAGTAGGTAAAGGTGCTTCCTTGCACAAGCGTGGTGACCTGAGTTCAATTCCTGAAACCCATGTAAAGGTGGAAGAAGAAAAGCCTTTCCTAAGGTCGTCTCCTGACCTTCACACTGACCCATGCCCACATGCCTCCCTCAGCTTCCCCCCCCCCCCAATAACAAAAAACCTCAAGCAAGCAGAAGAAACGCACCACTGCATTATTAACACTTGAAATGGTGAAGTGTGTAGACAACTTACGTGTGTTCCAGGACCTCTCATACATTCGGCGAATACCACAGGGCCCAGGCTTCCTCGATCCTACCCCTCCTCCCTTCGTGGAATCAAGAATTCGATCTGGAGCAGAAACCTGCACACTTTTTTAGCATAAGAGCAGCCAGAGACACACTGAAAGGAGGCTTGTTAACTCCTGGGGAGCCTGAAACCCAAATACAAGATGAATCAACCAACCTTTGGGCTCCAGACTCAGTTCCTACCTTTCTGAATAAATTAGCCATAAGCAACAACAGACACTTAGAAGAAGCAATCCTGCTCCCTCTGAGAAAAATCTGGAACAATCCCATCCCCCTATTAATTTTGTCGTGTTCTTTAGATTTCCGATTACTTCTTTGGCCCTCTCGCTGCCCTCAGGGGCTAGCCACCTATCACAAATGTGCAGAGTAAGGGGATACTCATCTGATGTGATGTAGGGTGGCTGGTTGTTTTGCTTCCGCCTACACAGCATGATAGGTGCTGAGCTTCCTGACTGGAATGCTACAAAAATGCCTGGGCACACTTCCCAGCCCCTAACTGCTCAGCCACTGCAGTTGTGAGCGCCGTGGTTCCGTGTTGAGACACGTCCAGCTTAAAGGCTGGTGGGCTTGCGTTCTTGGCACAGAGCTACGGAACACTGTAAACAGCTGAGGTTGCCACCTTTGTAGCCACCACTGGCAGGAGGCCCAGGGTACAGGGTAGCGGGGTGTGGTTTGAGGGCATGCGGGCATGTGTGCTGAGAAAAGTTCAGACAGCAGGGTGATCCTGGAGATAAGGGAACCGTATATTGTCATTGCTAAGTCTGTGCCAATTATCACAGAGAATGAGATGAGGCAGGTGGCCGAGGTCCCTGAGAGCATGGTATGCAGCTTGGGTCATGCTACAAAACATGCTACGGGAATGAAAATCTCTGAGAAACAATTCACGTCCGTGTCGATTCGCACCCTGAAATCAACTTAGGGTTCCAGAATGAGAAGAGCAAAGGCATTTTTATCATTTAAATCTGTCATTTCTCTTTGTAAGATGTGTCTGTGGCAGTGAGCCAGGGGCAGAGCAGAGGCTGACACTCCCTGAAGCTGTCTTGAGTGGGAAAGGAATGTTGAATATTTCCTACTGTCTCCCATGTCCAAGTGCACCCTTTTACTTCCTGATCTGTGGGACTGGGGCTCTGCAAAAGACACCCCCTGCTGTTCCCTTGCCACCTGCAGGATGCTAGCTGACAACAGTAGAATGGGAGGCATGAGGTGGAACTCTCTTCTCAGCTCCAGCTTCCATCAGTCTTCCCATGGCAACAGAAGATAACAACAGCTCCTTTCCAGAGTCCCCTGGCAGCCGCAGGAGTAGCTGGTACCCCTTGGAAATGGCAGCATTGACTGTGGCCCTCTTAGTGACATGCACACTAGAAAATCACAACCTATCAGAGACTTGCACACCAACTCGATGATGGAGTCTGTTTTCCCAGCAGAGGTCCAAGGTCTTATGTGTCTTCTGCTCCTGGAGTTTAAAGGCCAGAGGTATGGAGGCTTTCCTCTGACACCTAGGCTATGATAGCCTTGCAGTAGCCACTTCTGGATTTATGAATGTGTTATCTTAACGTCCCTTTTGGCTACCACAGCCTTCTAGCTTCTGTGTAACTCATTTCTTGTGTCAACTCGCCATCTGTGGTTTCCCCTGGAAGGATACAGTAGTTGGTACCAAGGATGGATTTATCTATGGTCCTCTTGTCCACATATGTCTTACTAAGACATCTAAGTAAGATGCTACTTCTGGTTCAACAGGGCCAATGTCATAGACCAACATGACAATCAAAGTCTCTGCATAGTAGGTTCTGGAAGACAGAAAACTACTCACAGGCAGGTGTCTTAGTTACTTTGTCATTGCTGTCATAAAATACCCCACACAAGCAACTTCAGGGAAGAATATGGTTAATTTTGGTTTCCGGTGGGATTTTATGGTCCACAATGCTGAAGGTAGCGGGTGGGGAAGGCATGAAAATGGGAGCAGGAAGCTGGCTGGACACATTGTATCGGCAATCAGCTAATAGTACGGAAGAGTGAGACTCAGTCTAAATCGCCAGTGGTCACTTTTAGACCGATAACTTTCGTCAGCAAAGCTCTACTTCCCAAGTTCTACAACCTTCCCAAACAACACCACCAGCTGGGAAGACATGTTCAGACACGAGAGCCTATGGGAAACAGAGGCAAACCACCACAGCAGAATACTGTTTACTTGTATATGTGTGTGTGTGTAGTCATACGTGTACAGGTGCATGTGTGTCTGCAGGTACACATGTATGTGCATTGTGGCGGGCAGAGGTCAGGTTTCGATGTACTGTCTCAAGTGCGGTCTTTAACTGGCTAGGAACCTGCTGGGAAATCTAAGCTTGCTACCCAGCAAGCCCCAGGGCTCCTCATGTATCTCTCTTCTCAGCAATAGAACTGCAAATGCTCACCACTAATATCTAGCCTTTCCTTTTCTTTTGCTTTGACACAGGGTTTACTCTGTATTGCCTTGGCTACCCTGAATCTTCCTTCATAGACCAGGCTGGCCTTGAACTCAGAGAGCCACCTACCTCTGCCTCCCAAGTGCTGGGATTAAAGGCGTGTGCCAGCCCTCTCCAACCCCTG
Source organism: Pachyuromys duprasi (assembly GCA_028658305.1). Lineage (NCBI taxonomy): Eukaryota > Metazoa > Chordata > Mammalia > Rodentia > Muridae > Pachyuromys > Pachyuromys duprasi. The sequence continues at coordinate 18,810,287 of CM053755.1, forward strand.
AACCTAGCCTTTTTATGTGGGTACTGGGAACCAAACTGAGGTCTTCACCCTTGCAAGAAGCTGAGCTATCTCATCACCCTAGTGTCTGATACTCATATTCTCCCCTTCTCAGGTGTGTATGCGTGTGTTTGTGTGTGTGAGCAACTACTGCTGTCACACCTCGGGAGCTGCCCGCCTTGTTTTGTGAGGCAGGGTCTCTCGTTGGCTAGGGGCTCACTGGCTATGCTGGCTGGTCACTGAGTCCTAGGGCTCCCAGCAGTGGGATTTTCTTATATGAGCGCTGAGGATCAAATAAAATAGGTCCTAGGCTTACATGGCAATTCTTTCATTAACCAAAATGTTATCCGAACAGGCCTGTTGAAAATCCACAGTAACCTGGGTGTTGTGGTACATACCTCAGGAAGAGGCAGGCAGATCTCTGAGTTTGAGACCAGCCTGGTCTAGAGTCAATTCCAGGACAGCCAGGGCTACACAGAGAAACCATCTCAAAACAAAACAAAAGAAACAACAAAAACAAACAAACAAAACCCTAAATCCATGCCATGATACTCTATTCTCTAGCAGTATCTACTTGGGTAAAAGGAAATTCAGTCTGAATAATTCAGTCTCACTAGATGGCAATCATCACACAGACTTGTGTTGGATTCCATTCATATTACCTATGAGTCGGTTTATTGAGTGACCACTATTTCAACCCTGTTGATCAGAAGCAACTGACAACAGTCCCAGGTTCTCCAAGGGACTTATTTAAACACTAGCTTGGTGAGGAAATTCTGACCGGATTATTCTCTCTCTGGACTGCAAAAGGCACTGTCCCCATATACATTCGTTAAGATGGGCTAGATTATTGCAGCTGAACATCTGACACATTTCATGCCTTATGGGGATTGGCAGAGGAATCTGTTCCATGCATCTCCTCAGGCCTTGAGGCCAGCTGTGGCTCTTGTGTCTTGGAGATGCATGATGTGGAAACTAACTGCCTCACAGCCAACTGTCTAAAACTAACAAGGTTCGTTAGCTCTTGCAATGAGCACTACACCCTGTATCTATTCCTCCCTTCTTCAGAGGCAGAGCTAACTCCTAGTTGTTACTTGGGCACATGGCTGTGTCCATCTTAAGATTCCGTTTGCAACTCTGTCGTTAGGAAGTGTTCAACACTGTCAGTTTGAGCCTGCAGAAGGGCCCTAAGAGCATGACCTCCTCTTCCTCCTTCCTGTTGGCTAGTGGCTGGTTGTTCCTGGATTCTGAAGTGATCTTTTTTTTTTGTTTTTAAGATTTTTTTCTCTTTATTTTTCTTCCTTCCTTCCTTCCTTCCTTCCTTCCTTCCTTCCTTCCTTCCTTCCTTCCTTCCTTCCTTCTCTCTCTTTATACAGTTTTCTGCCTCCTAGTGTGCCTGAGTGCTACAGGAAATCACCAGATCTCTCTCATTATAGATGATTGTGAGCCACCATGTGGTTGCTGAGAATTGAACTCAGGACCTTTGGAAGAACAGCCAGTGCTCTTAACCTCTGAGCCATCTCTCCAGCCCTGAAGTGATCTTGTTAATGGAAGACAAGCATGACACCACCTGGGAGAAGCCTTAAAGGGATGAAGTGCCAACTCAGGATTCCCTAAACACTATATAATCTAGTTTCAGCCAGTTATTTGGAGACTTTTGTTGCTAGTTGCTGAATCTAGTCCTTGATAGTACAGTGTCTACAAAGTCTGTCATAGTCCTTTCCCAGTAAATCATTTCTCTTCCTCTTCCATGTGCAGTGTCAACTTTTAGACACAGAAGCCGATAGGTCAAGTTGTCATCATGAAGCCAGGTGTGGTGGCCACACCTTTAATCCCAGTACCTGGGAAGCAGAGGCAGGTAGATCTCTCTTAGTTTGAGGCCAGCAAATTCCAGAATAGGTAGGGGGAGGGAGAGGGAGAGGGAGGGAGGGAGGGAGGGGGAGAGAGAGAGAGAGAGAGAGAGAGAGAGAGAGAGAGAGAGAGAGAGATCCTGTCTGAAAACAATCTCATTACTGATAGAGAAGACTGGAGATACCAACTTTCAAGTGGGTAGATAGATGGACCTACCAAGCCATCACTGATCACTGAACTAGACAGGGTATTTGCCTGTTTCTGCCCTAACTTGGGCTTCTCATCTTCAATGCCACTGACACTCTAGACAGGAGGAATCTGCTGTCTAGGTTTATCATGTTTGGTGACATTGTTCAGTGACATCCTGTCTTCTACTCCCAGGTGTTGGTAGCACCTTAGCCATGTACCCAAAGCATTTCTAGACATTGCTGAATGTCCAAGTGTGTGTGTATGTGTGTGTGTAGTAACTCAACAACTACAGCTATGCACCCACTAAGAATGGCTTTTAAAAATGTGTGAATGTGTTGTGTACTGGATATGAAGGTTGACACTGGCTGTCTTCCTCTGTAATGTTCCATTTTACTTTGGTACAGTGTCTTTCTCTGAACTTAGGGCTCAGTTTGGCTAGGCTAGTTGGTCAATGAGCTTCAGGGGTCAGATTCTGCTGGTGTTACAGGAATATACCATGGTGCATTTCAGGCAGACGCTGGTCATCCAAATCTAGGTCATGTTTGTGCAGCAGGCACTTTACTGACTAAACCATTTCCTTAAAACAACAATGTATACTTCCATAGGCAGGAAGTTCTAATAGACTAGCCCAAAGTGATAGCACCCTTAACCTTTGGTTCCCTTCTTCAAACTGACCAGAGAGGCCAGGCCATTTTCTTGTGTGTTTAAGACAAGGATGCAGGAGTAATACCAAAGTTCTTCATAGAGACCCAACACTAGAGTGTTCTTATCCAACACTCCCTCCTTTTGCTACACATCTCTGTACAGAGAGCCATTTCCCTGGAGTTGCTGTGAACACTTGCTTAGGGACCGAAAGGCCCTGGTGAGGAAGAATAAAGCTGCTGCTCCTAGTGGACAGTTGGAGAAAGAATGGCACACATTGGGCACAGACCTCCTTAGGTCTAGACTCAGGAGCCCATCGGAGCTCAGAGAGGGGTTGCCCCAGTCACTAGCAGGAGAGTCGGTAGCATACTCGTGAGTGGAGGAAAGCCCTGGAAACTAACCTGCAGAACCCCATTTTATCAGTTCTAAAAGGAAGAGGCCAAGCAGCAGAAGACGGGAGTGAACGGAACACTTCATCTAGACATAATCACTACTTAGAGAAGTTCTTGTCCACAGGATTTTGTGCACAGCAAAGCAGAGCAGCCGTTGCACCCCACAGGTCAGAAACTTCTGCTCACCTCTGCTAACGCTTCCGAATCCACTCACCGCTTTCCCTGTCTTTTGTCACTTGTTCTTCCGCATTCTCCGGACCCACCTGCTCCTCTGTGGTGGCATCTCATCAGATGAACTCCTCTCCTCTCCTGGTTTTAACCATCACACATGAACCAACATCTGCCAGTGCACTCCACAAAGCTCAGCTCTTCTGGGGGCTTAGGCCTCTACACACAGATGCCAAAACTATCCCTTCCATCAAACATGTGTCTAAAGTGTAACTGTTATCCATTTGCTGTTTCTCTTGCATTCTCTGTCTCATCAAATCATTCCACCAACTAGTCCAATGAGGAAACGGAGTACCTTCTAAGCCAGCAGTGCTCAACCTGTGGGTCATGACCTTCTGGTGGTCAAACAGCCCTTTCACAGGGGTTGCCCCAAGACCATCAGAAAACACAGATATTTATATTATGATTCAGAACAGCAGCAAAATTACCGTGATAGAGTAGCAACAGAAATAATTTTATGGTTAGGCGTCACAACATGGAACTGTATGAAAGGGTCGAAGCATTAGGAAGGTTGAGAACACTGTTCTAAGCCTTTCTTTGGCTTATTTCAAACAACAACCTTTTATATATAAGGAGGGAACATCTAGAAGCCAAACATGGTAGTTTTGAGGAATCTTGAAATACACCAGCAGAGATTGCTGGGCTCACTGTGTGAATAAAGAGCACAAGGCAGGCAGTGTTACTTTTTAAAAAATATTTTAATTTTGGATCCCCATTTTAAATCTTTTTTTTTTTCTGTATACACAGTAGTTATTTCAAGTTGCTTCAAATCTTTTGTAAAGCAAGGGAGGTTTAACATACTAATGATGCGTCCCAGACTCCTGTACAACAAGCCAGGTCCTATCGGCCCCACGATGCACTCACCCGCTTACCTGTTATTGGGCACTTGTTTTGGACTAGGCGTGGTGCACGGTGCTGAGCACAACTATGAAAAAGGTCTCTCGTGGAACTCACAGTCTAGTGGTAGATTACTGAGTAAACCGAGGCACAGAGAGGTACATGACTTACCCACTGAGGTAGAAATAGCTAGGTGCTTGGGAAGGCGGGGTGAGAACTGGAGTGCGGGCAGGGTACAATGCATGGGAGGTAAGCCCCTCTGACTGAGGAGCAAGGTTGCACGCAGAAACACATTGTAAGATCCGCTCACAAAAGCATAATAATGCTTTTAATTTCACCACGACCAAATTCACCTTGTGGTGAACTGATCCACTGCCAGACGGCATTTCTGTAGTTTCCCCCAATGCCTTGAGGCATGCCACCAATCTACTGGGACATAATGACTCTGTAGGCAGCTTAGAATTAAGAAGTAGCCGAATCCAATCGTAGCACTGGGGAGCGTATTAAAATACTTCCAGTACATGAAGCTAAATGTACAGGCATCTGTGGAACTTCTTCACGTCAAACTTTAAAAACACTCCTCTCACCCCCATTCAGAGGGTTCTAATAAGTTACGGGTACAGAGGAAGTAGAGAACTGTCTGTCATTTTCCCTATATACATTTTGGCTGTTTAGGGTAGAAGTGTCACGCAGACACATTTCATAAGCAATCTAAACATGATACAGATATATACAAAGGTGCCACATTTGGCCCTGTGTGTGCGCCTCACCAGCGCACAACACCTCACTGCAAATGTGAACCACTGTAAGGCAACTAACACCATCCATCAGGGCAGGGTGGAGTTCACAGCCAGCTGGCCAGATGTCTGTTCTTGTGATATTCTTTGTGATAAAATGATTTCAGAAGGCAAGAGGTCCATTTCACTGACAAAAGGCAGCGAAGGATTATCGAAAGCGCTGATTTTGAATGTGGAAACCATCCAGGAACCGAAGCAGGAAGCTACTAGAGAATGCTACTGGCCTTCAACGCTGCTACGGACCTAGAATGAGAACAAGAGCACTCCACGGAGACTTATTGCTGAGGATCAAATCGGTACATAATTCATCTACGCAGGATACTCCAAAAACCTTCATCACTTTGCAGTGCAGTCAGCCACTCCCTTTGAGTGGCTCTTCACCTCACTGGGGAGGCTTGTCTTCTGAAATAAGACAGAGAAACTGAGTGGTGGCTCTCACAGCAGCTGAGCACAGACTCAACAGTTCAAAAGAAATGAAGTCCCCTGGCCAAGGAACTACGCTCACACCAATGGCAGAAATGAGCTTTTCAGGCCCACAGCCCAACAGGCACTTCAAGCCTGTGGTTGGAAAGCACCTGCCAGAGAACGCAGACAGCCTCCTTTGCCCAGAGTCCGTGAGCTGGTGCCCCCACAAAACCAACTCTAAAGCTCTCTTCACCATACTAAAATGGTATCGAACACAGTCATAGGGTTTTAAGAGACAGGCCCTCACTATGTGGCTGAGGCTCGTTTGCAATTTGGATCTTCTTGCTTTAGTTTTCCCAGTGCGGGGATTTCAGGAGTGCACGGGATATAGGAGGCACAAAAGTATCTTAAACAGAGGCTGGAGAGATGGCACAGAAGGGAAGAGCTTCCACTGCTGTTCACAAGGACCAGGGTTCCTTTTCTAGCACCCACGTCTCATAAGCGCCTGTAATTATAGCTCCATGGGATCCAATACCTTTGGCCTCCAATGGCACCTACACTCCTGTGAGCACACAAGTGTCTAGAATTCCAGCTCCAGGGAATCCAAGGCCTTTGGCCTCCAAGGGCACCTGCACTCATGTGCGCATACCCACACACAAACACACATACAATTAAAAATAAACATAAATCATTAAAAAAAACCCTTAAAGATATGTTTGCTGGTTATATACAAAGTGTTAGAGCCTTAATGTTTCTCCAAGCATAAACACGGTCCGCTTACCTTTCTCTGGGTGTTCCGGATGTCTGCTCTTAGATGGAGAGGCCTCGATTCCATCCGTCGCTTTACCACTTGAGTGGTTCTGTTCTATTTCACACAGATAGACATCAATGGGCCCTTTGGTGCTCCTGATATGCACTGTGATAGAATCCTAGCAAGGGATGCAGAAACCGTACAGGTGAGCATGGCATCCACTAAGCACAGTTTTCCAATTAACTTCAATTCTTGTAGTTTTCCTTTCTACCGTGCATTTGAGAAAAGCATGCTTCCAACTGTCACTACATTTTAAACTACTGGCCAATCCCCAGTTAAGATCTCTGCTTAGCCATGTGAGCGGCAACGGTCTTGGAGCTACCACACTGACAGCTGAGTCCTCAGAAGCTTCTCCTCCTCTGGTGGCAGAGAACTCTGGAGCACCCAACTGTACTGTACAGTAAGGGCTCTGGGTTTCCAAACCAGTGCAGAGGTACTGAGGTCAATGGAAGGCTATTCTTCTGTCCAGTTAAACGATGTAAAAGGAAAAGATGCAATCAAAACATGCCTTGTGTAATTCGAAGCATCACGTGCAAAGAAAGCTATGCTAAATGACGGTTGTTCTCTGGCCCCAGTTTAATTTACCCAGAAGCAAATTCCAATGGTTTTCCCACAAGAAATTAGAAATGTATTTGCTTGTATTTAGCGGCTGAATGTGTAAGGGGCATTTTCAGTTACGACTCCTTGTGTTTCCCATTGGGAGCTGGCCCGGCTCTCCTCAAACCCTCCCTTTCCATATCCACATGGATAGGTTGGTCTAGACACCACGGTTGCTGCAGCTCTTTCCCCACTGTGCTGTTTCCTCCAAGCAAATGGGTGAGATACTGTTCCTCAGAGAGACTCTAAACTTTCTGTCTGTCCTGGTACCAGACAGCTGACACAGATGGACAACACTTGGGTGGCTGGAGAGCCAGGGAAGGCCTGGTTTAAATGGAAACCTTTTACCAATAAACAATGCAAGAAAACAATGTTGCTCCCAACTGATAGTCAGTGGAAAGGACTACAAAGTCTGCCAGCCACAAAGTAATTCTATAAACAGACTCCTGGGGAACTAAGGGGTGGCTCACTGGTCCCTCTTGAGGAGGATCACACTAGCGCCCACATCACGACAATCACAACTGCCTGTGGCTCCAGCTCCAGGGACACCAATGCCGAGGCCTCCACGGGCATCGGCACTGAGGTGCACATCTCCCCACACAATCGCACAGGAGCTTTGAAAACACGGTAAAAAGAGGGTGGAGGAGATGGCACCTAGTTCTGACTTCTCAGGCCATGCAGTGTCTGTCACAGCTAAACTCTGCCATGGTAGCAGAAAAGCGGATGGGTGATTATCTAAACAAAACTTGCTCCCACAAAAACTATATGAACAAGAAGGAAGCCAGAATGAGCTGAAGTTCACTGTGCCAGCCCTATACCAGGCACACAGTACTCACTAGAGTCCACTGACCCAGTACACTGCTGAAAACAGCCAGCCTGGAGGACCTCAATCACAGAGTTCTAAATGGGAACAAAAGAGGCTCAGAGGGATTTAGCAATTACAGTCAGGCAGAGCATCGAGAAACCAAGCCCCACTGGCTCCTGTAGAATGGATTAGCATGCCCCAAAGAAAAGCTGTGCTGCAAGATTAGTGGCTATTCAATTTGAAAGAGTTTCAGCATCTGTGGAATAACTCATCCTAAATGTGTTACTTGGATACTTGTCCTAAATCCAAGTCAAACTAGGGAACGCCACCAAGTCACTCTCTGAATGTGACTGAGGGAAAAGCTAGTGCTTCTTCATGACTGATGACCCACTGTCAGGTAAAAGGGTCTTATTTGGACAGTGCTCTGCTGGGGACAAAAGAAAGGAGGGTGGTGGGAGTATCCCTCACTATCTCAATGAAGGGCTGGGTACGGGCAGTCTGGGGGCTACCCAGCTGTCAGAACTCCACGATCTGTGCCGAGAAGGGCCTCTGACTTTGGATCTGACCCATCCTCACCAAGTGGCTTTCTGGTGACAATTACTGTCAACACAAACTTTCCTGAGGTAGCTGGCAGTGGACATGAAGGCTGATCTTACAAAGGTTGTACACCTGTGACTTGGTGTTGTAACTCATTCTTGATCTTTGGCGAGTTCACCGAAGCTCTGGCAGTAACAGCTATTACTTTCAGAACTTTAAGATCAAGGCTTCCATGGTCTGACAGCATGGCTAAGAGTGCCTGCAAGCCAAACTCCGTCCCAAGCCTGGTCCCGCGGGTCACCATGTGGGCTCCTGAAGTACTTCTCCCTCTCTGTCCTTGGCTCTCTCATCTCTGAGAAGGTTACAAGGACTACCTCACTCATGGTTAAGCTAACAGGGGTATAGTCTGACAAGCACTAAGTTAGCACGTGACTGCAGTGGTTGCAGACGCGGCAGCTGGCTCGCATCCTCCCTCTGAGAACCCTTCCTGCGGCACAGCGCTACCTACTTCTCTGGGAGCCGGAACATCCAGTCTGGTCTCCTCGGGAGCCTTCACTGCAATGACAATCTGTTCATGGAAAGCTTGGATGCTGTGGATGTCCTGGTAGGTCACGTACGCTAGTGTGAAACCTGGTCAAGGATCTGACAAAACGGGCACATCACCAACCCCCAGCCCTCTCCTCGTTTTTTAATTTTTATTTTTGAGGCAAAGTCTCACTATTTTGCACTATTTTGGCCTGGAACTTACTGTATAGACCAGGCTAGCCTTGAACTCAGAGACCTGCTTTTATCTGCCACCTGAGTGCTGGGAATGAAGGTGCGTGTCACCAAACACAGCCAGATCACCATCTCTTACGTGAATGCAGGTAATAAAATAGCTTAGCATTTACGGGATACAACTTTACAATGAAGGGAAGCAGACCAAAAAAACAAAACTTCATGATAATTATTTCAAAAAAGAATTCTTAAGATTTTATGGTGTTTTATAATATCTGTAATTCAAAGAGCTCCTTTACACCAAATACTGAGTATAGCAATGCCTGGAGAAAAAAATTAACAGAGCCTGAATCCTGAACATAAAGGGTTGGGTACAGCTGTTCCAAATCACCAGTGGACACCCAAAGCCATAGACTAATACCAAACTCTACATAAAGTGTGCATTTTCCTACAGTACAGTTCTATAGTAAGGTTGAATTTATAAATTAGGCATGGTAAGAAATCAATAATAAGAGTAACAACATACAGCATACTGAAAGTTATTTTTAAAAAAACCCAAATTCTAAAATTTTTTACTTAAAATTCTTAGATCATGGCTGATTGTGGCAGCAAAAATTACAGAAAGCAAAACCACAATTCAGGGGAAACCACTATGTTCAAATCCCTACCTGTAGTACATTCAGTGTAAATTCTCACTCACTAGAGTTCTCTTTCTAAGAGAACTTGAGAAAAAAGCACTCCGGGTTCGGGTAAGAATCCTCCAGAAGGCAGGGAAAACTAGTCTCCAGAACAGGAAGAACTCCCAGCAAGCTCTCCGTGCTGCCATGCGCCTGTGATCTCGCTTTAAGGGCATTTCACTCATCCAGTGCCTCTCAACTCCTTCTACTGTGTTGCTGGACGCTTTTCACTCAAGCCAGTTTCTCTGGCTTCCTTTCTTTTAGACTACAGACTCTCTGGTTGGCTGTGGCACTGTGAGCCTTGGTGTCCATTTTCTAAGATCTGTCCTGTGGTAACAGGATTTGACTGTCGTGTAGAGCAGAGGAAGCATGAATGGAGCGAGGGGCAGCTCGGAATCCCGGGCACTCAGAGAGGGCACTAAAAGTCACAGACAGCAGAACTGTCTTGGGGCCCAGGAGAAGCAGACGCAGAGGACCAGCCTCTTCTGGTTCCTGTTCCATGAGGCTTTTGCGTGGAGTGCTGAGTGCAGACACTAATTCAGGCTGGCCTTGAACTCGTGATCCTCCTGCCTCTGCCTCCGTTAACAAATTCTATCAGTGTGTTGCACCACAGCCAGTGACACTAATGCAGTGGCGATGTTTTAGAAAGAAATTAGCCCACAGATTAGGGAAAACCTGGCTTTCACAAAAGCTGACAAACACTTTACTGTCCAGGACAGGAAATACAGAAACAAAGAAACACTCCTTAATTTAATAGCAACGGCAAGCTGGGTCTGTCACCACCAACTGTCATGCTGACTTAACCATTAAACACAGAGAAGCTACAACCAACACGATTGCTTATGTATGTCTGAGGTTACATCATCAAACTTCCATTTAGTCTTTGAAGGACCTAATTTTCTATCCCGAATATGTAAATTAAATCCCCAAGCTCTCCCTAATACATCACCTACTCTGGAAGCAGAAATTCTAAAAGGTATGGACGGAAGGATATCTTTCATTTTCTTTGTCATCTGTTAACTCCAAGAGTTGCTGAGCACAATCTTTAATCAACTCATCCAAGGCGTCCTCCATCGCCGACAGGTCGGAGAGCTCGGCCTGCAGCTTCTTCTGCTGGGGTACGGCTCCGAAGTTGTTCAGGTCGGAGCCTCTGCAGGAGACAAACCCACGGTCAGCAGCTGCCGGGAGGGGAGAAGGCTGTCTGTGGAGGGACAGCTGGTCAAGCGAGAGCACCTGCTGGAACTTCCTGTCTGCGTTTCCTGTAACACTGTCTGTGTGGTTATGCCTATTCTTTTCTTGGGACAGGGTCTCTCTACGTAGCCTTGGCTGGCCTTGAACTCACAGAGAGCCACCTGCCTCAGCCTCCCCAGTGCTGGGATTTAAATGACTGACACAGCACCCTAAAGGAGTACGTATTTTTCCTGTATTTTTCAGGTTGCCTGTATTTTTCCTCAACCTGTGTCCTTCATGAACCCCTTTCCTCTAAAATGCGTTTAGTCATCTGATGATCTTTGGGTTTTACATCTGCCTGTGGTATTTCTGATATACTCGAGTTCAGGAATTCTTTTTCCTATACAGCGTCCATGTCTTATCTCCGGGCCTTTTGGATATTACACCTAGGGCAGCTTGTCAGCCGACCAGCATCACAATCACCCAGTGTACCCGATCAGAATGCAGGTGCTCCTCCCTGAAAAGACCCAATAGCAACCCAGGGGGCTGAGTTTTGGGATGTGTACTACACTGCTCTGTGAGAATCCTATCTTCAGTTATTAATTTGTACTAAGGAAATACATTTAAAAAATCCCCTCCATTATCAGTGGTTTTCTGTTTATGATCGTAATGGGAGAATTAACTAATGAGAACGGAACTCTGCAGCTAATGTTCCCACTTCCCCCTAAGTAGTCACATACATTTAACTGTACTGTGAGGCAAGAAAACCGTAACCAACTTTTGCCTAAGAAGAATCATAACAACTCCACTCTCTATCCCCAAACACTGTTGCAGCTGGACAGAACTGACACCCAAAGAGCAGGGGAAGGAGCAGGGAGTGACGGGCGGCAACTCACATCCACCGTATGTGGTTCTTGGATTTCTTTTCCACAAGCTCGATGCCATCCAAGACGTTGGTGATGTCGTACACACGCCTTTTCCGGACCCCCAGTTTTGTGGCAACCTTGTTTAAGTCAAGGATGCCCCCAGGGGCAGATCTGACAAGATCCATAAACTTGCGAGTTAAGTACACCAGTGACACATCAAAACGGGGCCTCTTCACTTTCAGAGCTTCTGTAAATGAGGACACAGGACCACGTGACCCCACACTTCTCAGCCCTCTTGATCAGACGCTTATTCCCTCAGGATCAAAACAGACAGTCACAGAAACCCCCTTGCAACAATTCGTCACTGCTAGTTTCTATGGAAACATTTCTCTAGCTGGATGAAAAGCCTCAGCTGGTCTAAGCAAAGGCATCGGGTTTCAATAAAGGCCGGTGTGAGTTTCCACTAATTACCAGTTTCCACTAGTATTCATTTATACAAGTCTCATATCTCTTATCAGAGAAGAAATTTCTGTAACCATCTCCACACTACACAGGAACAGGGCTAGAAATGATTTCGGAATTAAATGCCTTCGTTCCATATATGTAATCTGCCAAAATATAATACATAGTTTTTAGTCATTCTTCCTTGGGGTGTTGTTGAGGCATCATGAACCTGGCCCACACATGCCAGGCAAGCACCTCATCGCTGAGCAACTTATTTTATGTATAAGAGTGTTTTGCCTGCATGTGTGCACACCATGTTTGTGTCCACACCATGTTTGTGTCCAGCATCCACAGAGGTCAGAAAAAGCATAGCATCCCCTGGAAATGGAGTTGCAGTGGTTGTGAGCCACTATATAGATGCTGGTAATCAAACTGGTTCCTTTGGAAGAGCAACAAGTGCTCTTGAGTACTGAGCCATCTCTCCAAGCATCCATACATATAGTTTTTAAAAGCAAAAGTAGGAAGGTATCATTTTGTCATATGTTCTTTTAATATTGTGAACATCATGATGTATGAACAAATGTACTTCATTCATTTTTCAAGACAGGGTTTGTGTGTTGCCCTTGCCGTCCTGAAACTCACCCTGTAGACGAGGCTGGCCTTGAATTCCGAGTTTCGCCTGCTTCTGCCTTCGAGCGCTGGGATTAAAGGGGTACACCACTACCACATGGCTTATTTCATTATTCTTAATGGCTGCACATCTAAATGCATGGAGTATTTGCTGAGTTATCCTGGTACTTGGGTACATAAACTCAAGTGGTGCTCACAAGACAAGCCAGATTTCAGCATTCTCAATTTATACTCACTCACTGGCTAGATATTTATTGGGTACGTTTTAATCTTATTAGCTCGGGTTATAGGCACATTCCGAGAATGTCAGCCATTTCATAAAGAACAAATCTAACGGAACATCTCTAACAAGGGCTGATGCGGGGACACCTCTCCAGCCAAGAGAACTGCATGGGCCTGATAAGGACCTCTGCGATAAACAGAGGTATGTGCTGAGTGGTATTCAAAGTCACTTGAGAACATGAAATGCAATCTTTGCTGGAGTGGAGGACTGGGAGGATGTTGGGGGCAGCACAGGAAGATGAAGAGGGGGTGCTCCCAATTTCAAGGAGGGACAAAGTAGTACCTGAGAACTAGGCACACACTGGTGTCCAGACTAGAGGTGGAAGAGCCAGCAGAGCCCTGACTGGGCTTGGGAGTCAGAGTGGACAGGCAGAGGTACGGCCTACACGGACAGGATGAGGCCTGCGGCTCCACAGGTAGACACACGGGACGCAACGCTGACTTTGGGCAAGCTGCTTAACCTTTCTGGGCTCAGCCTACTCATTTATGATGGATGACAATCCACAGGTGTATTCCGAAGCATTGGTCATTCATGCACAGATGTCATCATCAGTTGGTGTGGAACACTTGAAAGAAACACCTCAGAGGTCAAGCTGACTCAACTTGCTGACCAGCCACAGGGGAGACGGTGGCAGATGCTCAGGCAAACAAAAGATGGTTTCTGAGATAGATACCTGGGCATCCATAAAGGAAAAATCTGCCCATGAGGGGGAGCAAACCAGGAGGAAATCAATGGAGGGGCCGTCAAGCACAAAGATCATCCAGTATCCTCGACATGAACCCACGACAGCGTAAAGCCAGGAAGAGGATAGCACGCGGGCAGGAGGCTGACATACAGTGCTGCCGCTGCACTATGAGAGGGGCACAGACACCGCACCCCCATCCACCCTCAATTTCAGCCCCCGGGGTACCCTGGGCTCTTGTTCTACTTCTCAAAGCCAAGCACGTGATGCTCAAACTATAAAACCCAAACCTACTAAGGAATCAACTTACTTCTCATGGACACATACTGTACGTTTTCTTCTAGATTAATCCTTATTTTTGATGGCTGGGAAAAAAAAAACCAACAAAGAATAACTCAGCATTTTATAAACAGCAATGCAAATAGATTGATTTTGTTCTATGATAGTTTTTTTAAGCACCACCCCCCTGCCACATCCTGAGTGAGGGCGTGAGAAAAAGGGTCTTTCCAAACTGCACCTGGACTGTAGTGTAACCCCCTGTAAGGACCCTCTCAGGCTGTGTGTACTTCTGTGTGGCTCAATGAAGGATGGTAAGTGGGAAGCTTCTGACACTCCTTTAATGCAGTTGCTGGGGAGAATGACGGTAAGGAAGGCTAATTTGCTCACCAGCTCTCAGTCCGCCACACACCCCCCTTAACGAACAGTCAGAAGCCTTAAAGAAATAATGGGAAGCAGTGCATGCTATGGATAGGGAAGTAAATATACTGTTAAATTACTGAAACAACCAGGCAACTGGAGGCAGCCCCAATGTTATTCTCGCCATGCTGCTGACTACCCGGAGGTGGTTGAAGATAGGTAAACTTAGATGACTTGCAATACATTTAGGAATTGTTTTCGCTCCCTGCATAAGTACATGCTATGGCCATGTGGGAGTGGTCTAGTTTTACAGCTGGAAAGATGACCAACCACATCAAGACCATACTGAAGGTTCATGGTCTATGAATGTGGCACAAAAGGGCCAGGCATGGGGCACCTAGAGGCCAGGGGTGGAACAGCTGGAAGTCAGGTGGACAAGAGGGAAGCTGCTCACCCCAGAGCTACAGACCCTCTGCAGGTGATTCTTGTCACTTCTGACAAGATGAGATCATCTGGTAGGTTAACTTGAGACGCCATCTTGCCACAAAAGCAGTTTAGGGCATTCTAGGACTGACATGAGCCCATCCCCTGCTGGGTGTGCAACACTGAAGGTGGACGCTTCTCCCATGGGCAGGGACGAGCTCTCAACTCTGCTGGCAATGGCATCCAGTATCAGAACTCTGAAGCAGTCCTGTGAAAGTGTGACCTGACAGTCACTGCTATTTTTACACGTAACCCTTCTCCAAACACACTCTGTGACAGGGGCTAGCTACTGAAGCAAGGCTCCCCGCCCCTTACATTTATGTATTTCATGTGTGTGTAGGCGCAATGGCGAACATGTGGAAATCAGAGGTAAACCTGTGGAGTCGGTTCTTCCCTTCCACCATATGGTTCCCGGAGCATGAACTCGGGCTATCAGGCTTGGCAGCAGGTGCCATAACCTACTTTGCTATCATGCTGGCCTCTAAGGCTTTTTGAGAAAGGTCTCATACAGCCTAGGATAACCTCAAACTCAACCTGCTTGTAAGGATGACTTTGAATTTTTGGTTTTCCTGTCTCCATCTCTTGAGGGTCAAGATGACAGGTGTGTGCCTCAGTGCCCATTTATTTGGTCCCAGGGATTGAACCCAGGGTTCTGTGCATGCTAAGTAAACACTACCAACTCGGCACACACCCTGGCCTCATAGCAAGTTTCTTGAACTGAGCAACAACCCCAGCCTCTCACACTGATGTGAAAAGCGTGTATGAAAAGGTATCCTGAAGTATAAATATGCACTCAGAGCCACCTGCTGCAGAAGCTTTCTTTCTTAATGTACAGCAGCAGGGCCAAGCTCTGCACACAGACTGCCTCCCTATCGGCTGGCCATTTGCTTTAGAGGGGCACCTCTTCTGCTTGCCCTGGCTGGCATGGGGACAGCACTCCAATTAGACACGAGAAAGGATGCCCCAACCTGCAGTAAATGCAGATCCATTACACACCGGCTGCACTTACACAGGAAATGGGTTCCAAACCATCATTCATTTTCTTCCCTGGGTATGAAACCCGTCCTTCTCTTTCTAAGATAGCGTCTGGCTATTGTGTCCTGGCTACTGTAGAAGTCCCCATGCAGGTCAGGCTGGTTTAATCTTACTGTCCTCCTGCTTCAGCCTCCTGAGTGCTGGGACCACTTAAGTGTGCTCACTATGCCTGGTTAATACTCTCTCTGGGAAGCCACAAAGCCATCTTGCTGCCACATGGACATAAGGGCAGAAGACCAGGATTCCTCCCCACCCCCAGGGGATACCATCAGCGAACTCAGGACTTTCACAGAACACTCAGCAGTGGTCCAGTAAGTGAGCTGCACATCTGACATGTTCCCAACCACTTCCCTGCTGCTCCAGTGTCAGTTCTAGAGACCTCTGTGCCTCCTTCTGGGAACACAAAGTGGCACACTACCGTCCCTGGGCCCCGTCCCTTACATCTGCAGCTCCGAGCAGCTTCAGAATCTTCTGTTTAGAGAGCTGGATAAGGATGGGGTCAGGATCTCATTGTACAGCCCAGTTGGCCAGGAACTTGCTATACAGCCCAGATAGGCCTTTAACTCACCATCCTCCTGCCTCTGCCTCCCAAGGACTGGCATTACAGAACTTGGCCTCCACACCTGGCTAGAAGCTTTAAAGGTGGGAGAGAAAAATAAAAAGGCAACATTTAGAGACTGATGTCCTAGGCACTGCCTCCTAAATAGCTAGTTCTCTCTGTGCAGAGGCTTCTCTGTACTAGTTCCCTGTGTGGGAACAATACTCTTCCAAGGTGACTGCATTCATGTCATCTGTCAAGAACTTCCGTATCTTCTAATTGTGCAAACCAAGTTCACTTCCATCCAGCACTATTGTCTCCCTGCTCAAAGCCCAGACCAGGTTTAAGCAATTTATCCTGGCAACTAAGCAAGACATATAACTGCCCTGCACAGTGGCTTATTAAATTGTTACATTCCTTAGTCAATTAAACCCACAGACAAGTTTCTTTTCCTTTCAAGACAGGGTCTCTCTATGTTACCAGAGTCCTGGGTCCTGGACTCACTTTATAGACCAGGCTGGCGCCAACTCACAGAAATCCACCCACCTCTTCCTCTTGAGTGCTGGGATTAAAGGTGTGTGCTACCACACCCGGCTTTAAGTCACTCTTTTACAGGCAAGAAAATACAGAGTTCTCACTCTATTAACTTTTTGCTTAATCATTTTGTGCATGGCCAGATCTTCACTACAGCATGAAATGGACAGAAAGACAAAAGCTCTGCAGAGAATGGAGCGGTCAAGCACAGCATTGCTCTAGGGCACATAGAGTATGACTAACAAGTCTCGAGGCTAAGGAAGGGCTAAAGATACTCCTCTAAAGACAAGTTATCCCTATATCTGGACTTCAGACACCTCGATGACAATACGAAAATGTATGCATAAGTATTAATGTGAGAAAATGAGGCCAAGGATGGAGTATGGAAGCACACACACACAAAATAACAATATTTAGCAGCAACAAACCTGGAGCCAGATTATGTTAAGAGGTTTCTACTCTGTCCTGGGAGCACTGAGGAATCACTGCTATATCCTTTGGCCAAATGAGATCAGAAACACACTTTGGAGACATCAATTATGGGAGAAAAAACACACAACAGTGAAGGGTAGCAACAGTGGCAGGAAACTGGTCAAGATGGCATTAGAGCATTGAATAGCAGTTGATGGCAGCTACTGATGCTAATAACTTCAGAGACCTGGGATGGGTTTGGGCCTGGGTGTCTGGGTGCAAGTCTCAAAAAGAGAAAAGGCAACAGAGCAATGCTTGGGCACTACAGTAGGCATGGCCACATTATGGTGGGACGCGAGAATAAGGCAAGGGGACTGTGAATCTGGCATCGGCTATAACAATCTGAAATCTGCGGCTGGAAAGATGGCTCGGCAGTTAAAAGCATTTGCTGTTCTAGGCAGCTGAGTTCAGGTCCCACCATGCACATGCCAGCGCACAACCACTTGTTAACTTTAGCTCCAGATGACCTGACTCCCTCTTCTGGCCTCTGTGGGCACCAGTACACACACAGTATGTGGGAGTTACCTCGAAGCAACTGAAATCACCAGACTGGCTAAGAATATCTAAGACTTAGGAAGACCTTATCTTCTGATGCAACGTGAAAAGTTAAGTGGTTTTTCCAGTGAGAGCAGGTAAAGTGTCTGTCAAATATTCAAGAAACCACCATGGTTACAGGCCACAAATTAGGGGTAGTGAGAGATCACCTACATGAACAAACTGTAGAGAGCCCTGGATGACACCCACATGTCTGGAACAGAAGGAAAAGGGACAAGGGGACCCACCACGGCTGTTAAAAACACAACAGAGTTCTAAGCCAAGAGTGAGTGGTTAGCTGCAACACAAGATAAGGTGCGAAACTGATACCAGAATTGGCAAAACCTACAGTGATCTTGTTTATAGTAATCTTAGGGAGTGCTTAGGACCCAAATCCTCAGCACAGTGCTGGCCGGTAATGCTAGATCAAGTAGAAACTGAGTAGAAAGTACTTTTAAAAAAAGGCAAAAGAAGGGAAAGAAATTAGGAAAGGCTGTCACTTGCAGTCATTCTGAGGTTCCTCCCAGTTTCCTCATTACTTAGCCACAGGCAAGTCACATATCTCTGAGACTGTTCTGACAAACTCTAAGACAAGAATAACAATCTCAAGGTTGTTGTGAGGAGTCAGACAAGGCAATGCTCATGAACTATCTGGCACTGGCTGGCCGGAATAGCTTGGATATTGCTCGCCTTGGAGAGAATTCAGGAGAAACGGACAATGGACGATCGATCCAGCAGGGGTCCTGAGAAGTGTGGGAAGCACAGAATGGAGGGAACTGTTGCTCACTTCCCCTGTCAAACATCAAAATCGCTCAGCTGGTTAAGGCACTTGCCACCAAGCTTTACAAACTCAACCCGAGTTCCATCCCGCGAACCACTACGGTGGAGGCAAGAAACAGACTTCCCCAAGTTGCCTTCCAAGCTCTAAACGCGACTCCCTGGAATCCACTCTCGCACCGGCCCCCTACCTCCACCAAGTAAGTAAATGCAGAAAGAACAAGTGAAAACCAGAAGGCGGCTCCACAATCAGAGCCGCAGGGCTCAGAGCCCCGGGGCACCAAGCTACCGGATGCAGAGGGTCCGAAGCCAGGAGCGCGCCCCGCAGCACGTGATCCCCGGTGGCCCCCGACCCGCGCTCACCAGTAGGGTCTCCACGTTGATGGGGTCCCGGCAGCGGCGGCGCACGGTTTCCTGAGCCGGGTCCACCAGCAGGCTGGGCAGTCTCCGCGCCGGCCGCTGCTGACTCATGCTGCCCCGCGCCCCTCGCGCCCAACGCGCCCTCCCGCCTTCCCCGGCGGGCTCGGCGCGCGCGTCCCCGGCCCCGCAGCCCCTTCAGCGCCGCCCCGACCGCCCGCTCCACCCACGGAGCGCCGCGGATCCACCCACGGAGCACCGCGACCCCCTCTCGCCCAGCGCTGCGCGAAGGGGACCAGGGGTGACCGCAGAGACGCTCAGGTTCCCGAGCCGGCCATCTTTCCGCATGCGCAGTGCGCCGACCTTTGCACATGCGCACCGCCTTCCATGGCGCTCTCCCGCGCTCACGGGTCCTCGCCCGCTGCTGGCGCCCCGGTATCCCGGAGGATGGATCCTCAGAAAGGATGGCGAAAGAAAACAAAGAGGTGGAGCAGGGATTCAGGGGGATCGGAGCGGGCGTTCTCACATCCCCACCGGCGGACTGCAGGTTCTGAGCCCCGACAGACGATGACTGTTGGGCACCCATCACGCATCTGAAGATGCCTAGCACATGCTCATAAACAAGCCTTCCTAGAGGGACCAAAAGGCACATGCTTCTAAGCCCAGCGCCATAGAGGCTCAGGCAGCAAGATCACGTGTTTGAATTCCGTCCATGGGAGCAGACTTTGTCCCAAAGCCACAAACCTTTTTTTTTTATTTAAGTTTTTCCAATTGCTGTATCAGGTTTTGATTCCTTATTGTATCAAGTTTTGGACTGGGCTTAAGAAGATACTGTTTTGAATATGGCAGAATCTTAAATTACAGTGGAGGAGATAGATAAAATATTTTAATTGGGGTTCTAGAGAGATGGTTCTGCGTTTAAGAGCATTGTCTGCCCTTCCAGAGGACCCCAGTTCAATTCCCATCACCCATATGGTGGTTCATAACCATCTGTTAACTCCAGGCCCAGGGGGGATCTAATGCCCTTTTGTGGTCTTCACCGGAACCAGGGACACACATGTTATACAGACATACAAGCAGGCAAAACACCTATACATATAAACTGAACTAAACTAGATCATAAAAGTTACCTGGAGCCATAAGGTATGTTTTCAAACTGTAAGGTCTTGAGCCAGATTCTAAGACTCTGTGCCTTAGTTTCTAAATTTGTAAAATAGGGAGTTCTTACCAAATCAAGTTGATATGTAAAATGACTTAGAGGATAATTTACTTAAATTATTAAATAGAGATGGCTATTTTTTGTCTGTTTGAGACAGGGTCTCTCTGTATTCCGGCTTATCCTGGAGCTCCCTTGAACTCACAGAGATCCTTCTGCCTCTGCCTCCTAAGTGCTGGGATTAGAGAGGTGTGCCACCATACCTGGTAAGACATATATACTTTTTAAAAGATTTATTCATTTACATTTAAAACTATTTTATTTAGTTTTATCTTATGTGCATTGGTGTTTTGCCTGCATGCATGTCTGCACTGAGGGTGTCAGGTCCTCCGGAACTGGAATTAGAAACAGTTGTGAGCCACCATATCGGTGCTGGGGAGTGAATCTGGATCCTCTGGAAGGACAGTCAGTGCTCTTAACCACTGAGCCATCTCTCCTGCCCCTAGTTACTTCCTTTTAAAATATGTATATGTGTGTGGGGACCTGCACATGAGTGCAATGCCTGTGGAGGCTCGAGGCTTCAGGTTTCCCCTGAGCTGGAGTTGCAAGTGGTTTTGAGCCTCTGGACATGGATGCTCTTGGAAGGGCAGAAAGTGCTCTTCTCTACTGAGCCATGTCTCCATCCCCTGTGTGTCTGAATGAAAGGGTACCACAATGTGGACATTCCAGGCTGGAGGGAAACTCCTGAGCTGCAGGAGTCAGACCTGGGGCTTAGTGAGGGCAGGGAGGGCTTTTGGACAAAGTTGGGTCCCACTAGATTATACACTTCTAGGGCTCAGAGGTCTTCTGTAGTCTTAGGAACTCCAGTGTTTAACTTGGAGCATGGCAGGGAGCAAGCAGAGATCGGTTGAAAGAGGATAGAGATAGAATACAGCCGTGGGGAAGTTATCCTTAGAAGAGGAAGAGCTCATTTTGTGCAGAGCAGAGAGTTTCTCACAGTAACTAGGAGAGCCTCTACCAAAAGGGGCTCAGAGAGATGTGTGCTGGAGTATAGGAATGTCTAATTTCAGGGTTCCCTTATCTACCCTCCGTTGAAGAACTCTGCATACCTTTGTTCATGTAAACTTCATGCCAAATCTGAAGGGTGTGGCCAAGTGTGGTGGTGTATGCTCGAAATAATAGCACTCTAGATGCTGAGGCAGGACCACAGGATGTTGGAGGCCAGCCTGGGTTACATAGTGAGAGACCATGTCTTGAAAAACCAGGACAACCCCCAAAATCAAACTTCCACTGCCAGCAAAACCCTGAAGGACAGTTTTCTTCCTGATTTACAGATCAGAAAATCGAAGACCAGTAAGATTATGAAATGTACCCAACAGGGCTAGCTAGCTAGTTAGCGGTAGACACACGATTTAAATTCACAGCTGGATAATTCATTTTGGTATTTGGACCCTTGAGCAGCTTGTTGAAGACTGACCATACTTTCTACAGTCAAAAGGAGTTAGGCCAGTGGAGGAGAGGTGTGGCTTATGTCAGGTGAGAGGCTTAGGATAGACTGTGAGCACTGGCCCAGGGAGAGGGAGAACAGGGCTCAATCTTCCCACAGTCACAGAAGAAGCCCGGTCATGTGGCTGTAGCCTGAGGTCTAAATCATTCCTGTATTGTTGCATTTTTTTTGGGGGGGGGGTGCTTGGTAGTAGGTCAGGAGCTGAAGAGTTACCTAACTCTGACAGGGACATTCCTGGAGTACTAGGAGCTCTCAGGTTGGTGAAGATATGGGACAAGAAATCATAAGAACAAATTGAACATGTCTAACAATGGCAATGCAGAGGAGAAGGGAAAAATAAATGACTTTGGGACCTTAAAGCAGACTGATCTAGGACAGTAAG
The DNA here is from genome assembly GCA_028658305.1 of Pachyuromys duprasi. NCBI lineage: Eukaryota > Metazoa > Chordata > Mammalia > Rodentia > Muridae > Pachyuromys > Pachyuromys duprasi. The sequence continues at coordinate 18,832,254 of CM053755.1, forward strand.
TGAAGGTCCAGAGACTCTGGAATGGCTGGTTTTGTGGTGACTCAGCAGGTCTGTAGCCAGAGGATCCTTTGTGCTAGTCACTGGGGACTGAATGCACATATTCCCTTCTGAAATTCACGTGCTTAAAACCAGTGCCCAATGAACTGGTTGTTAGCTGTAGGCTTTGGGAGGGAACTGGGCAAAACCTCTCAAGAATTGGGATGTCCTTATAAGAGACACTGAAGGAGGCGTGGATGAAGAAGATCAGTTCGTAGAGTGTTTGCCTAGTGTACACAAAGCCTTGATTTCATTTTCATCACTATATAAACCAGATGCGGTAGCACACTTTTAATCCCAAGCACTTGGAGGTGGAGGTAGGCAGGTCAGGAGTTCAGGGTCATCCACAGCTAAATAGTGAGTAGTGAGGCCAGCTTGGGACACTTGAGATCTAGAGGGGATCAGGGGGAGGAAGAAAGGGTGAGAGAGAGAAAATATTAGAACACAGGAGAGATCTCCTCATTGAGTCAGGGGTCTCGGCATTGAGATTGCCTGAGTGGGGGCTGGGTGCTAAAAACGCAGGTTCCATTGCTCTATCCAGAACTAGCACATTAAAAACTCAGAGGTTTGAGAGTACTCTGTAAGACACTGGCTGAGTCTTGGTCGGGTCCTAATTGTCCAAGTAGGAAACTAGGGCCTCCTGGCTCTGAGAGCGCCCAGTTCCCAAAATTGATGCCAGGTTAACTTTTCTGAGGTGCTATTTGGGGATTAAAGATTTAGAAAAAAACGTGGATGGTGTCCTGATCAGTTTTATGTCAGCTTGACACAAGCTCGAGTCGTCTGATAGGAGAAAAGGCCTCCATAAAATCCATCTGTAGAACATTTTCTTAGTTAGTGATTGATGTGGGAGGGCTCAGCCCACTGCGGGTTCTATGGGAAAGCAAGACATGGGAGCAAGCCCGTAAGCAGCACCCCTTCCTGGCCTCTGCATCAGCTCCTGCCTCCAGGGCCCTGACTTTCTTTGATGGTGAACAATGATGTAGAAGCATAAGCCACACATACCCTCTCCTCCCACACTTCGTTTGGCCATGTTGTTTCATCACAGCAATGGCATTTCTAATTAGGACGCAACTGGATGCATTCACTAAGCAGGCATGTCGTCATGGACATAATGTACTTTGGAGACAGGGCAAGTGAATGATGCTGAGAATGACAAAGTGGTCGCCCACCCAGAGAGTGTTTACAGCCTTTGCGTTTTATTCATTCCTGCTTTCTTGTAACCACTGTCATAGCTAGAAAGGCCCTTAACTATTGCTTCATGCTTCAGAGTTGTTTCTGTGCACACACAGAGAACCTTCTTCAGACCTTTATACTCCTCCTCCCTTTTCTTTTCACTTTCTTTTCCTTTTCTTTCTCCCCCCTTCCCTTCTTCTTTCTGTTCCTGTCTTCCTCCTCACTTCCTCCTCCTTTTCTTCCCCGTTCAGTCCTTCCTGTTTCTTCTTCTCTCCTTCCTGTTCCTCTCTTCCTTCTCCCCCTTCCCCTTCATCCCACCTCTTTCCTTTCCTCCCCTCCCTGCTCTTGTTCTTCTCTTCCTTCCCTCCTCTTTCTCCTCCCCATCTTTCCTTCCTGCTCCCCCTCCTCCCCTCCTTCCTGTTCCTCTCTCCTCCCTTCTCTCCTCTTTCTCCTCTCCTAGTTTCATCCTTCTTCCTTCTCTCCTCTTCTTTCTGTCTTCCTTCTTCTTTTTCTACTTCTTCTTCCTCTTCTTCTCCCCCACCTCCTGTTTCTCCTCCTTCTTTAAAACCTTGTAGCCCAGATGAGCCTTGAACTCACTGTGTAGCTCAGGCTAGTCTTGAGCTCCTTATATAGCCTAGGCTGCCCTGGAATTTGCAATCCCAGTGGCTCAGACTGGAGTGACTTCTCTTTTATGGAAGTCCAGTTCTGAAGTGCGATTTTCACCAACTCTGCACCCAGAATTTGAAGGAAAGTCTTGTCAGAGGAGTTGAGTTAATCTTTTTCTCTTCCACTTGCTTTAGTTTGTTTGGTGATAGTCTGTTTATTGCTAAACATGCCCTGTTTAACTTCTAGTCTTCTGCACAGTACTTCTGGGGTATATCCTGGTTTTGCCTCTGATTCCTTCACTTGTCCATCTAGTGCTCCTGTACTGGGAATCAACCTGGCAAGTGCCAGCCTGCCTCGGTCAGAGAATGCACCATCAAGTTCCTTGGCTCTCCACCAGGTGGAGCAACTTCACTTTAGGAGTTCAGCTTCTCCCTTCCTCAACTGCCCACCCCTCCCCCACTCTGGTTTTTGTTACGTTTTGTTTTGTTTTGAATGGGTATACCCCTGGAAAGGTGGTAGTGAAGCGGAATGGAAGGGATTCAGTTAGATTTGGACTTAAAGTTTAAATGAGAAAAATGCCACACCAGGCCCCTGATATACTGTTATTTGTAATAGAGGGGCTCGTGTATCCCAGATGGGCCTTAGAGCTTGCTGTGTAGCAGGGGAGGGTGTGCACCATTTCGTCTGGTTTAATTCAGTGCTGGGGACTGCCTTGAGCACCTTGTGCATGCTGGACAGGCACTCTACTGACTGAGATACTGAGATGCTGAGATAAGCCCAGACTTATTAAGGGGAAGTTTAGTGCCTCTTGCTAATAAACCAGCAAATGCAGAGACAAGTAAAGGCCTGCTGCTATGGGTCAATCGTCCCTTCCCCCAAAAACCCATCAGTTAAATCAGTACCTTAGAATGTGGCCTTATGTAGAGAGGAGATATTTAAAAAGAGTTAACATCAAATGAGGTTATGAGGGTAGGACCTACTCCTCTATGTCTAGTATTATGATAAGAAGGAATTGGGACACAGAGGGGCTGAGAGGGAAGTATTGTGAAGAAACACAGGAAGAAGAGAGCCAATAAGAGGGGAAGCCAAGAGAAGGCCCCAATCTGCCCACACTTTGATCTGGGACCTTTTTTAGTCCCCACCTGAGTGTCACTAAGTCTGCTGGCCCTTTGCTATGGCAGCCTAAGCAAATATTCACCCTTACATCTTGGGATCGTTTAAGGAAGCTGGATGTAAGCATTTCTCTATGGGGAGAGAAGCACTCTCCCCCCAGGGAATGCTGTTTAACTATATAAATGGGGTGCAATTTACAGACATCAGAGGACAAACTTCAAGAGCCCTCAAGCCATTTAAAAGCCTTCTTTGTATGGAAACAAGTGGCAGGCAACTCAGACATGATTCTAAACTGCTTGACAGGCAAATTGGAGGTTTTGAAAGCCGAATCCACTTGCATGCCCGATAAAACTGCTTAAATAAGGGTCACAACTGGAACTGGATGAGGGCTTTATTTCTATTCATTTATTTTAAAATATTTACTTACTGTGTTTGTGTCCAGATATGCAAATACACAAAGACACCAGCATGAATGAAATTGTATTTGGCAAAGTGGTGTGAAAACGTGTGTGTGGTGAAAAGTAAAAAGTATGAGAGGGGCTGGGCGTACAGGAAACACAAGCTGAAGGAGAATATGTCATGAAATGGAGAAATGTTTGTGTCAAAAGATACATGGGAGAGTATCTGTGTGAATGGAAAGAAATACTATGGAGAGCCATGGATGCATGTGGGAAAGGGACATTGTGCTGTGTGCATTTTCAGATGTAGGTATGTATTGGGAGGAGAACCACACATGAATAGACGTGTAAGAAGAAAATGTATGGGAGCATTATGAATGAGGCAGAGAGGAATGCGTGTGTGTGTGAGAGAGAGAGTGTGTGTGACTTTTTAAAGGATAATGCTAGGCAATGAGACAAAAGTGCCCAGAATCCATGTCTAATTGCCTGGCTGACCTCATGGCCTCTGGGGAAAGACTTCAGATCCTGAATAGGCTCAGAGACTGACAGTTCCTTGGTAAGTTTGCGGTTGACCAACACAGATTTGGGTTTGGCCCCATTCTTGTCAGTAGCATTTTAAATCAGGTTGACTCATTTAAGAATATGTTTTGAAATTAATTCCTTTTTTTTAAATTTTCAAGGTTTGGTTCAAGTTCAATAAAGACATAAAATCAACAGGTCAGGTTCAGCCCCATGAAAACCAAACCAAAGCATTTCTCTTTGTGCTGGCATTAAAGTTAATGAACTAGGAACAAGCGTGATTCATTAGGCTGGAAAACAGTCAATGCCTTTTCTAGTGAGCCCCACTTTGTTTGTTCTAATTAATTCTTAATTGGTAGGAGTCTATGCATTTCTAGAATTCATTACAGATTTTCAAAGTTAGGATCCAGTGCTTTTTTTTTTTTTCCTTTTCCAGAGTCATTACAATAACCAGTGAAGGTTTGCAGGCAGCATGCATGTGTTTATATGTGCAGGGGATCATTGGATATGTACTGATAGACACATGCGGAAGAAATACGTGTGAGGATGGGGATGAAGACTAGAGGGGAATATATGTGTGAGAAGTGGGGTTTTCCCCGCTCAGCGCAACACCGTGGTCATATTAAGTTTAATGCTGAGCCCAATTGTACTTTTGTCTTCATTGAAAGTGATTGCCCTTTTGTGTGTGGCGACGGCCTTGTGAATAAGAGGAAGCCATTTGGAGTCTCTCTCTTCTGCAGTAAGCTGGCTGCGGCGGGTGGGCCTGATCAGCTTTATTAGGGTCTGTTTTTATAGCCGTGAGCCAAGCAATTTCTTTGTTTGTTTGTTTATTTTGAAGCACTGGGGATCTACGCAAGGGCCATGTACTTGCCAGGCAAGAATTCTTCCACTGAGCAACACCCCAGCCTCTTCTCAAGTTTAAAACTTTGCATTTTAAATACTTACAAAAAGAACTTTGCCTCAATTAAGCTGGGAAAAGTTAAAATACTCCTTGCCTCTATAAAAAGTTTGTTGAGTTTCACTCTGTATGTTATTTGTTTGGCAGATAAGCTGTCAAAATGTAAGGGTGCCTTCAGGTAAATAACTCTCCCAACCAGGGATCATTCAGGCAATGCTAATTAAATGCAGGAACACACACCCACAGACATCCACATACACACAGACACACACACATACACAGACAGACACACACACAGATATGAAAACAGTAGGAGAACTTATGAAGAAGGAAATCCAATATGAGGAGGAAGAAGATTCGATACTATTGGGGTGGGAGAATATGACCAAGGTATGTTATATATGTATATACATATAAAACTTTACATAAAAATTGTATGAATGTATAAAAAATTAAAAACAACTGCAGTTTCTGACCCAAACCATAAGGTGAACATGTTGGTCACCACTGATGCAGCAGTTACTCTGTAACTTGAGAGTGTTCATTTCGGTCTTGTTCATACTCTTGAGAAGTTTAAATGTCCATCAACAGAAGAATAGAAACATTAACTGTCCCAGGCTCATGCCAGGGATTATTCAGCAGTTCCAATGAAGGAACTGGCTCTGCCTGTAAGATCAGGTAAATCTTGTAAACATTCTCATGAGCAAAACAGAACAAAGGGTCCAGGTTACAAAAGGCAGCAGCGTGATCACGGAGAGTTGCAGTGCTGGCAAGGGCTGTGTCTGCCTTAGAGCAGCTGGGTAAGTACCTTTTGGAACAGTGTGGAAGGTTGGGTTGGGAGGAAAAAGCTGCAGCCTAGAGGGCTGTCCAGGGGCTCCAACTGTACAGGAAAAAAATTGTTTTTTGTTTGTTTGTTTGTTTGTTTCTCCTTGAACTGCAGTTTTATTTAGTCCAGAGTGGCCTCAAACTCAACCTTGAATGTCTGATCTCCCAGTTCCCGTTTTCTGGAGGGTTGGCTTTGCAGGCATGGGCCACCACGCTTGACTTATACTTATGGAGAACTCACCGCGTCCTAGGCACTCTATCAACAGGACTACAGCCCCAACATCTTGAAATTTATTACAGAAACATCTGCAGCTGGTTAGGCTTGGCTGGGTCTTAGGCACAGGGCTCATCATGTTACTGTCCCTAGTCTAGCTTGTGCTTGGAATAGTTCCTAATTAGAAAAGGAAGCTGATGCCTCTGCCATTCTGAAAATGGAGATGAGGGTGCATTTCTCAGCCTGCCCATTTTTGCCAGAGATTGACTCTCATTCTCCCATTGTCTCCCTCTCTTAGCTAGACCATCTCCCTGTTTTTCCAAAGACTGGCTCAGCCCTCTGCTGGTACCCTTAAATTGTTTTATTTATTTATTTTTTAAAATCGGTGTGTGCTACAGATTGGAGGTCAGAGGACAGTTTTCGGGAGTTGCTTCTAGCCTTTCCTCATGTGAGTACCTGATATCCAACACTGGGGCGCAGTTTTCAGCTGCAAGCTCCTGTACCCACTCAACTATTTCACTAGCCCTGCCGGGGTTCTTGAATGGCAGAGGGTACAATGCTCTGGGATGTCTCCGGCAAGTTCTGAAGGCACAAGGGCTACCCAGATAGATGTGGTAAGAGGAGGAGGTGAGGATGATGGTCATGGGGCCTTTCTGCTGTCTAGCTTCCTGAATTTCCCCCCTATCCTCTGCTGGCTGCTAGTGGCCATCTCTGGGTTGCAGAGGCCAGAAAGGTCTGCGCAGCAATGCAGGTTTGCTCCTTCCCTCCTGCTGCCGTCCTTCTGACCCACACTCGCACCAGAGAAAGTTCAGGTGTCCTCGGGTGTCCAGGGTTTTAGAATCTTCCTCTGCTTGTCTTAGGTAGGCTCCACTCTGTAGGGGACTTAATCAGCTTTCACTGTTGGGGAGCCCAGTCCCCTATCTCTGTCTGCTTGAACCGCCAGGGTGTCGCCCTGCGGTCCACAGACACGCCCTACGCCGGGTGTAGCCCTCTGGAGGGGGTCTCGCTTACTGGCGCGTCTCCCCCAACCCCACCCCCTCTTTGGTCCACAGCGGCCAAGCAACAAATGACCTCTGTCCCCGGAGGTTTCCGACTTCCGCGCGGACCCCTCCCAAGCCGCGAGCCCCGTGAGAGCGCAGCGAAGCCGTGGGTGCGTGCAACGGGGACGGGACGAGGCTCGCGCGACCCCCGCGGGGCTGGTCAATCCCGTTCCTGCGCTCACACCTGGACGGAGCCGCAGCCCCATCTCAGGTCCCCCCAGCAAGCACGGCGGCCCGCAAGACCCGGACGGGCGGACTCTGCGGCTCCGCGGCTCCGGGCTTTGCGCAGCGCCGGCTCGGCCAGCGCGGGCTCCGAGGACGCAGGGCGAGGACAAAGGGCGCGAGGTGAGGGTGGCGGCGGGGCGGTCGTGCGCCAAGGGGTGTGGAAGGCGTCCGTGTCCATGTGTGTGCATGTGAATGAGTGAGGCAGTCACTCAGAGCCAAAGCCAGAAGGAGAGGCAGAGCCAGAGCCTGAGTGCGCCTGGCACATGGTGAACGCTCCCGCTGCTTAGGTAAGAACTTTAGGAAAAAGACAGGGCTGCTCAGGGTTGTGTGCGCCTCGGCTCGGCCGTATTGGGGAGGATGTTTGTCGTCGCCCGCTCCCCAGGTGGCAGCCGTGTCTTCTGCAGTATGTGGGACACGGGAGAAACCGGACTTCTTCCCAGAGTGGCTAGGGAACGCCGGTGAAAGGCTGGTGACGGTGGTGATCACTGCTTAAGGAGTTTTGGTTACTGGATCCCATTTGGGAACCTGAAACAAAGGCTACTGGTCTGAAGTCAGAGAGTAAGTGGCGTGTGTGTGTGTGTGTGTGTGTGTGTGTGTGTGTGTGTGTGTGTGTGTGCGCGCGCGCGCGCGCGAGCTTGAGCGCGCCCATCAGGCCACCAGGGATCAGGGGTGGGTTTTTGTGAGGGAAGGCCAGGAGACCCTCCACGCTGAAAAACACTGGGTCATTTTGCTGTCAAACCTCATTTGATCCCTGGCCCTGAGGAGATGCTAAAAGAAATTACTTACTTTATAGATTGAAGTTTTTCTTGAATCAACTTTTATTATAGAGTCAAATGTTGCCCCGGGGCTTGAAAATTTTTTTTATTAGCCCTTTGATAATGAAATGGTAAACGTGTAAATTTAACCTGAAGAAATGCTCATTTATTCTCATCAAGGATATTCCTTTGCCTTTAAAGGCAAAAGTTTCACAGGAGGATTCTGAACTTAGTCTCAAAAAGACGTGCGCACCGGTCTAGGTTTGCAGTGCTTGGTGGAATGATGTTGGTGTGAGTTTTACCCAGCACTTAGATTCCATCTCTGTTTTCTTAGCGTTTCTTCAGCTTTCCAGGGCCCTCTGCGCAGCTGCGGCATTTCTGATGCTTGCTCAGAAGCTTATTTACAACAAGCAAACTAGATTTAAATGTAAAACACCTTCGTGGGCTAGGGAATGCGTTTACCTTCCCCCTCCCCATGCCAAACTCTGGTTCATTTAAAGTTTACAGTAGGATCTGTGTGACATTTGGTTACCCCACAACATTCTCTCCAGGTGTTGTGTTCCTCCTCATTCTGGTACAAGTATTCTCAGATAAAATGAGCTCAGAAGTCATTTTAGTCTGAAATTGGCATCCCACTTCGGCCCTTCATGATATTGAAGGTGGCTAAAGTGGCCTCTGGCTTAAAATGTTTTAAACTCAGGGGCAACAGTTGGAATCTTTGACTGGTAGGTAATTTGAAATTATCCTTCATGTGGCTTTGTGTCTTTACGCTTGTTTAATAATTTTAACCAGATGTAATCATCCAGTCCAGCTAAAGTTTCTGTGATTAATACAGCATTGATTGCTCTTCCATTCAGGAAACCACTCACTGAGCCTGTCCGACCTTACCCATGCTCCGTCTGGCCCTACCATTTCCCTTGACATTAGAAGTTTCCCTTTTACTGTGTCCAGTTTGGGGCTTCAGTGTTTGAATTATTTAGAGGTTCTGAGGCAACCTTCAAGCAGAGCCAGAAAACTCAAATGGAAAAGAAAGGAGAGGGTGACAGAGAGAGGTAAGCCCGCTGCCCTCCGCCCCATGCCCAGGTGTGATATCAAACCACTGGGACCGGGTTGGACAACTAGGCTGCTTATTGATGGCCCTTCATCCTCAGAAGGGAGCTTGCTTTGGAAAGCCTCACATTTCCCCTTCCGGCTTGGTGCAGCAGCTGTGGCAAGGATGCCTGTGGAGCTTTTGTGGGCTCGGTGGAGTGGGCACTAGGGAAGCTCTAATAGAGAGTCAGTGGATTTCTAATCCTACCGTAAAGAACCTAGGCAGTTAATCCTGTCAGTCAGACATTGCTTAATGGGTAATTTCGGCTTTGGTTCAGTTTCTAGATACAGTGTTAAACTGAGTAATACTGATAATAATAAACTAATAATACTAAAAATATAAAACTAATAATACTGAAAATATGGCAGGAGAAGCCTATGGCAGAAGCAAGGTAAATTTGTGACCAAAACCTTAAGAATATGCAGGGGAGCTGAGCATGGTGGCGCACGCTGTTAATCCCAGCACCCTGGAGGGAGAGACAGACACATCTCTGAGCTTGAGGTCAGCCTGGTCTATAGAGTGAGTTCCAGGACATCTAAGGCTACACAGAGAAACACTATCTCAACCCCATCCCCCAGTGTGCAGAGGAATTAAAAAAGCAAGCAAGAAATTATAATCTACATTTAACTGCTTGAACTCTTTGGCATATGGTTTCTTGGCATAAAAATGAATATCCAGTAGTTCCTAAAAGTTGGTAAATTTTTTTTTTTGAGACAAGTCTCAGTGTGTATTCCTGACTGCTTTGGAACTCCTGTGTAGACTAGGCTGACCTTGAGCTTTCAGTGATCTGCCCGCTTATGCCACCAGAGTGCTGGAATTAAAGGCATATGCCACCACACCCAGAAGTTGGCCAAAATTGTAAGATACTCAATTTATATCATTTTGTATCTGAATTCTCTACATAATGATTATGAGTATTGCCTATATTATTTTTATACTATTGTTGCAAATAATGATTGTATCTTTTATTGTGTGGACAAATTACACCTTTACCATTTCTATAGCAATTTCTTACACCTATCCTATGTGTATTTTTTCTACAATGAGAAAACACCCCTGACTGATGGTAAGAAATGTATATCAAATTTGCCTGCTCTTAGGAGGTGACAAAAGATAATTGATTTTTTGGGACAAGAGGTGAAATGGATGAAGTCTAGCTTTGGCTGTCTTGGCCTCTGTGGAAATAATTAGTTTTTAAATCAACTTTTAGGTCCCGTATCCATCTCTAGAACATATGGGATTCAATTTGTATTTTATTTATCCTGCTGCCAAATTAAGGGTTTTTGAGGATGGAAATTTGTGCCCTGATTTTATCTACTAGAGTTTGGTGTGACATAGATGTGTGTAATGTTTTTGTTATACATTCTTTTGAGTGGAAGAGATGTATTTCACTGTTTGTATGGCAAAACTAAGCTCTCTTGGGAACACACAATCTAAATCTTTTTTAAAAATGAGACTTAAAAAATGTGTGTATGCCTTTAATCCCAGCACTTGGGAGACAGAGGCAGGTGGATCTCTATCAGTTTGAAGCCAGCCTGGTCTACATAGTGAGCTCCAGGACAGCCAAGGCTGCACAGAGAAACTGTCTCTGAGGCAAAAAGTGTGTATCCGTGTGGGTCTGTGCATAAAGTGCAGTTACCTGTGGAGGCCAGGAGAGGGCGTTGTATCATGTGCATCTGGAATTAACTGGTGGTTGTGAACTGCTTGATGTGGATCCTGGGGACAGAACTCAAGAGACTCTTCAAGAGCATCATTCTCCTAACCTCTGAGCCATCTCTCTGCCTCCCAGTATAAATCTTGATATAATTGATTCTCATGAGTATGGTGGAAAACTATAGATGTGGATGAAGCTGGATCAGCATACCCTGATAAGCAGACAGAGGTAAATTGTACATGAGGCTGTGTAACAGAATAGTCCAGGTCCTGGAGTCAAAGAACCTGCTTCACTGTTCACTTTCACCTTGAGGGAACTGGTTCTTCTCTCAAGACACTTGTTTCCATCTGTCCCTTAAGGAAGTTGCCCTAGGTTATCTACAAGCTTCCTTCTGACTTTAACTTGGTTAATGACCTTTTGTAAACTTTGCCCTTTAAGCTACAGTGATAACTCATGAACTATAGTGCTTGGACTAGCATTACAAAATGTGGGTTCTTGTGTCCCCCCACCTAGAACTACCCACAAACTCTTTGGTTTAATGTGACATCATGTGTCTCTGATGAGCAGTCAGGTTTAAGAACCATTACCCCATGAACCCAGCCAAGGTAAGAATAGAACCAGGGCTAGGAAAAGAGCTCAATTGGTAAAATGCTTGCCTTGCAAGCATGAGGACCTGGGTTCAATTCCTAGACCCTTCTGAACAGTATATGTTTTCCTCCCTTCCATACATGGAAGCCCATAAGGTAAATGAGTGTATAAGTTAAATGTGTACACTACTACTGACTGGAATGGCAGGCGGGTAGGGGTCATTTTTCATTCAGGAACTCTGAGAACTGACACATTCTTGATTTGTAAGGATTTGGGAGAGCAATTGTGAGATACAGTATTTCTGGACTGGAGTCTATGTAGGCAATTTCATTCAAAACTAAAAGGCTGAGCCATACTACAATGACACCTCCATCTGCAATGGTGTTTGTTTGCCATTCCCCTTCCTCTAGCCCAGTGGCTCTTGACCTTCCTAATGCTGAGACCCTTTAATACAGTTCCTCATATTGTGGTGACTCCCAATCATAGAATTATTTTCATTGCTACTTCATAACCGTAATTTTGCTGCTGTTATGAATTTCAATGAAAATATCTAGTATTTCCAATGGCCTTAGGCGACCTCCATGAAAGGGTCATTCAACCTAAGGGGTTGTGACCCACAGGTTGAGAACAGCTGCTCTAGGATGCCCACCTGAAGCACGGAAGAAGCTCAAGCATCCGCTGCTCACTGTGGTAACCCACCCTATGCAGTGGCTGGCCCGCAGTAGGAGCTCAGTGAGTATTTGCTCTGCCTGGGACTTCAGGAACACTGGCAGCAACAATTAAAAAGAAATTAAAGGCTTACCTCTGAGGTCTTGCCTATGTATGAGCCAAAAATATCATCCAGGTTAGTGTCATGTGTAGGGATTTGAGCTCTTGGAGGTGAGAGGAGGGTGGCGTCACGGGTGAGCTGCCTGATGTGGGGGCTGGGAAATGAACCCAGGTCCTCTAGAAGCGCCGTCGGTGCTCATCTGAGCCATCTCTCAGACCTCAAAGTATCCCTTGTATGTTCAGCGACGTCCTAGACCCCGAGAAAAAGTGTGGAATGACAAGAGGAGATTATCGACAAGGAGCTTGTTCCGTGAAAGTAGTTCATTTGCTCATCGTGGCTGCTTCACTGAGTGGCCTTCTGACTTAAAGCTGCTGAGTTGCCTCTTCATCAGCATTGGCCATACGGTGACTTCTCTTTGGCCTTACAGCCTAGTAAAGTTGTGATTGCTATTTGTATTTTATAGCGAGCAGGCTTAGGTGGCTTGTTAGGGATACATGCTATCTCAATAAAAGAATATTCAAGGAGAAAAAAACCCAACTCCCCACCCCAAGACCACCAGTATTAAGGTGTGCCTATATTGGGGCTATATCATTCAGCTCTTTTTTTGTATGCACTGAAAATTTGGCATTTATTTATTTATTCGTGTGCGCACCTTGACACGGCACATGTGTGAAGGTCAGAGTACAGCTTGCAGGAGTTGGTTCTCTTCTGCAACCGTGTGGGTATTGGTTATCAGACTTGGCAGCACGTGCCTTTACCCACTGAACCGTTTTTGCTGGCTCCACAGTAAATATTTTAAAATCATATTTTACATCCCATAATTTAATGTACACAATTCAATTTAAAAGAAGAATAAGTTTAGAGTTGTGCAGCTTTCCCAGTGTCTGGTTCCAGAACTTTTTCTTTTGATAACCCTCAGAGGAACCCGGGACCTAACTGTGTCCTGTTGCCTTTTCCAAGCCCGAGCCTTACACCTCTGTTCCAGCCTCTGTTACAGTATTGGGATTTTTTAGATAACTGACTGGAGAGAGACAAAGATGGGGAGAAGGCTCAGCAGTTAAGAGCACTGGCTCCTCTCCCAGAGGACCCTGGTTCAATTCCCAGCACCCACATGGGTGTAACTCACCCTCTATTGTCTGTAACTTCAGTTCTAGGGGATTCAACCTTCTCGCACAAACACACATGCAGGTAAAACACTAATGCACATAAGATAGAGAAAAATAAATAATTAAAAAATGGTTTGCTATGGGACACTGTTACCATCCAGCCTCTGTGACTCACATCCCTGTCCTGGGAAGGAAACTGCAATGAGAAAATGACTCCAGAGGCATCTGGACTCCCCGGGGCTGTCCTGCCGAGTGGCCTCTCACCGAGGGGGCGATTGTAGCTCAGAAACAGTTCTTTATCTCTGTGGGTGGGGATCAGTTTGAGCAAAGACACTGTAGCGGTGAAGGGAAGCCAGGCTGGAAAGTGGAGGCAGCAGCTGCTGAAAGCTCCTCAGGAAGCAACCATGTCACTCTCTCACCAGAAGGACTGGTGCCAGGTGGCCGCCCAGGGCAGGAGGTGGGGTGTGGGGGAGGGGGCAGGATGTCTCTTGAGATTCTGACCACACAGGCCTGTCCACCAAGACATCTTGAAGAGGCACCCCAAAACCATTGAATCTCTACTTGGTTATAAATCGCCTAGGGTAAACATGGGATAAATTGCTGTTTTAAAATTCATGTCCCTAGGCCTCATGGAATGTGCCTGTCCTAACATTCTGGAGGCAGAGGCAGGAGGAGGCAGTGAGCTGAGGCCAGTCTTGCCTACAACATAAGGTCCTAGCGTGAAAAAATAAAAAAAACCCTAATAAATATGATCAATGTAAAAATAATTGTCAATTATTATATTTGTTTTTTTCCCCTACTAAATATTGTTATATTTTTGTGTGCACGTGTGTGTGTGTGTAGGTCAGAAGAGTACATCAGGTGACTTTCTTAATCACTTTCCACCTTAGTTTTTGAGACCGTCTTTGGGGCTTGCTATTTGGCTAGACTGGCTGGCCAGTGAGCCCCAGGAATCTTCCTGTCTCTGCCTCCATAGCACAGCTGTATCTGTTGGCTTTTGTTTTCCCATGGGTGCTGGGGGATCCAACCCAGGGCCTCATGCTTTCATACAAGCACTTTACCAACTGTGCTGTTTCCTTAGTGTTCTTGAGTAGCGTGTTATGATGCCAAAATTCAGAGCTTCAGTTTATTAGAATGCTGATTTTCCTGCCTGGAATGACAGGTTGTCCCTTATTGGCTGGGCATAATTGAGTTAACTTTCAATTTTGTCTGCCTTTTTTTTTTAACAGGATCTTATTATGTGACATTGGATGGCCTGGGACTCACTAAGTAAACCTTAGGTTAGTCTTGGCTCGCAGAGATCTGCCTGCTTCTGCCTCCTAAGTGCTAGGATTGATAGTGTGCACCACCACGCTGAGCTTGATGGCTGTTTTCTTTTCTTTCTTTTTATTTTAACATTTTTGTTTGTTTGTTTGTTTGAGACAGGGTTTCTTTGTGAAGCCTTGGCAGTCCTGGACTCGATTTGTAGACTAGGCTGGCCTTGAACTCACAGTGATCTGCCTGCCTCTGTCTCCCTGAGTGCTGGGACTGCCATGCCTTGCCCGACTCATGGCTGTTTTCTTTGCCTCCCAAGTACTGTGGCTGGGAGTGCCCCGCCTTTGGCTTTCTCTCCGGAGCGGGAGGGGAGGAGCTCAGCCATCCTCTTCCATTTCACTATGGGGTCTGAGCTTAGGCTTGGTGATAGGTGTCTTTACCTGCTGAGCCCTTTCTCTGTACCTCTTTCCACCCCTCTCCCTGGCCCTCTCCCCAACCCTCTGTCGCCTTTTCTTACAATGTGAGGGTGTCCACAGAGGCCAGAAGAGGGCATTGGATCCCGTAGAGCTGGAGCTACAGCTTGTACACTGTTAGATGAGGGTGCTGGAAATTGAACTCAGGTCCTCTGTAAACGGCACAGGAGCTCGGAGCCTCTGAGCCATCCCTCCTGCCCCCTCTTGTTTAGTGTTTATTAATGTTTCCCTTCCGGGTTCTCTGCTGTCTGTTCTTCCTGCTTTAGTTAAGCGCCTCTTCACACCCTTGGTCCCTTTCCTGATTGCACCGACGTTGCTTTCTTCTACCTGAAGCTGGGCGTGTGTTTTGTAAGCATCTTCTTCCATGCTGTGGTCTGTTTCTTCATCTTCTTAGCAGGGTCTCTGGCAGAGTGGAACTTTTAAATTTTAATGAAGTCTAGTGTAATCAGCTGTGTGTGTGTGTTCATATATGTATATCCGTGTGTGTGCCTCTATGTGTGTCTGTATGTCTGTGTGTCTTTCTGTATGTCTATGTCTGTCTGTCTCTGTGTATATTTGTATGTGTATCTTTATATGTATCTCAATATGTGTGTCTGTGTATTATGCTTTTGATGTCAAGTTTAAAAACTCTTTGACTAATTCTAGAGCATGAAAACATTCTACTAATTAAAGGATTGTTTTCTGGTCATATGCTTTGTTTGTTTGTTTATTTGTTTTGAGTCTGTAGGCCACTGGGGGTCAACTGTTGTAGAAGGCTTCCTGGTTTAGGTCCAGGTATACTTCTTGGCCAAGTTTTTCCAGTACCATTTGTTGGAAAGGCTTCCTGCCCTCCACTGAATTGCTTTGGGCTGCTTTCTTTTAAGGTGGTTAGAGTTGATGCTCTCGGAGCAAGGGATATAGCTGAATTGATGGAGCACTGGGCTCCACCCCCAGCATAAGGCCTGTGTCTGGAATATGCCTGTAATCTCAGCACTCTGGAGGCAGAGGCAAGAGATCGGCAGTTCAAGGGCATCTTCAGTTGCGTAGAAGATTTGAGGCTAGCCTGGGCTATATGAGACTTCTCAAAAAACAAAGTTGGTGCTGCTTATGATCAAGTCAAATAGATGTTTGTTTAGGTAACTCAGCACACCCCGATAGCCATGAGCACAGATCAGCTTTAGGACGCTGTGAGTCAAGACTGTGTGGTAGTTATGTGGGGATATGAGTCAGGGCAGGCAGTGTGCCTGTGCTGATGGCAACTGGCAGCCTGCAGAATCCTGGGCTGATCGGGGCACCCTGACCTGTAGGGTGAAGTTAACCTGTGGTTGGCATGGGCATGACCTGCCTGGGCTCCTTCAGGGATGGGCTTGCCTAAACTGCTGGCCAACTGTAACTATCAGACCTCCTCATCCACTTAAACAGGTTTCAGTGTTTGATTTAGAAACCTGGCTAGATGTTATGTGAAATTTAAATACAGTCTGGGAAATGTGAGTTTCCACTTGTTAAGATTTAGGATAACTTTAAAAAATGTTCTTATAGTCAGATGTGTTCACTGGAGATGAAGTTTTAAAAAAAGTATAATTACACAAAAGGTTTCTAGAATTTCTTTGCCTTGAAAAAATTCTTATGAATCCCAAATTATTGCTAATTTTGGAAGAATTTTTTTGGTCAATTCATTTCAAGACTCCTTTTTCAGCCTAGTTGAGTCATGGAAACACAAAGCTAGTTTGGAAACAAAAATTCTCTCAGTGGCTGAGTCTGGAGAGAATTTTCAACATGGCTGGCCATGCTGCTGAATGAGGCCTTTGTGTGTGGGGGCAGAGGTCATACCAAGGAGCCTGGCAGTGTTAAAAGGTGGGGAGCCCGGAGTCCGGCTGTGGCCAAAGCTGGGAGAATGAGCTTTTGTTTCCCCTGGTCTGCTGTCCCAGTGACAGCTGAGGACATCAAAGGCATGTCTACATACTGTTATCTGTCCCCATCCTGTGCCCTCACAGCCCAAGGTCTCCCCATGGGAGGCCAGGGTGAGGGGCCCTGAGCTAATGTCCAGTGTTAATAGTCTGCAGGGGTTGATCAATGACATTAGCATTAACCACTTTGTCCATCTCTCTGTTTTGTTCGGAGGGAGATGTATTGATTTCCTTATCTGATTAAAAGATTAAAAAGCATTCTTTTCAAACTCGAAGATTATATGCGCTGAGGGCAGAAGAATTTATAAACAGAAGAGAATGCAAAACAAGAACTGAATTCCTTCCCCCTAGAGGTTAAGCACTGTCAGCATTTCTTTACATTGATTTATTTGTTTGTTTTGGAGGGTCTCTGTTCGTGTGTGTGTGTGTGTGTGTGTGTGTGTGTGTGTATGCATGCATGTGCCATTGCAGGTCAGAGAAAAACTTGCCACAGCTCTGTCATTCTACCATGTGGGTCGGTCTGGACATGGAGCACAGGTCGTTCGGATTGGCAGCGAGTGCCTTTACCTGCTGGCTCATCTTGATGGCCCTGTTCTCTGCCATTGTTGTTGTTTTGGTTTGGTTTGGTTTTTTTTTTTTTTTTCTCTTAAGACAGGATCTCACTGGATAGGCTGGAACTCACTCTGTAGACCAGACCTTGGGCTCATAGAGAGCTTCCTGTCTCTGCCTCCAGAGTGCTGGGTTCACGGGTGCCGCCGATGTTAAAAGACTCTTCCACATTTAGAGACCATTGCCTTGTCATTCTGGAGGGAACTTTTGTCTTTGTCCTTACTGTTTGTTCACAAGTCCACGCACTAGCCCACTCCTAGGTTACTTAGCCACCTGTGATGTCATCACTGGTCACCGCCCATAGGGGCGTGGCCTCCTAAATCTCTCTTGCTCTCTGCTCTTACTGTCCTCTCTTGCACTCTCTGCCTTGCTTTCTTTCCTGGGGGCAACCCCCCCATCATCCCTCTCTCTCTCTCTCTTTCCTTTTCTCTCCCCACCTTCATCCAATAAATCTCTTTCAAATGGTACCTGTTGTGTGTGGTATCATTTAAAAATAAATATTAACACTGTAAGTATTCTACTACACGTTTTGATAGCTGCAGATATCAGATATTCTTTGATATTATTTCTTTAAATTATGGAATTTTGGCTTTGAACAAATTGAAGTTGAATTGTTGTTCTCTCTGCTTAGTCAATTATTTTTATTATAGTGAACAAATCCTGTTGAATATTATAAAGTTATGCCCATTCCTTATGGGAACTTTTCAAAAGTTTCGTGGTAGAAGATTGTTATTTATTAGGTAAAATGGTTACAATCTCTTGTTGCCCTGGAAGGGGTAGAGTTCAAGGTCAGCCCGGACTATGTGGTGATATCCAAGCCGGCCAGGGCTACGCAGTGAGACCCCGACTCATAATCACAAAACAACAACAAAATGACCTGTGTCCCGATTGGCAGGCAAGTACTGAGTGTACTTTTTGTCTTAAGTCTTCTACCAACTGGGAACCTCTCGGGGGAGAAAAAGCTTAAGAAGAACAGCAAACAGAAAAAAGAGGATGGGGATGGCTGCCGCAGTGCCGTTTAAATGTGAGCGTGAGACCCTCTGTGCTCCATGTTTTCAGGAAGGACAGGACTTGAACGTCTGCAGGCCTGTGGTCAGGATCCTCAGGCAGGCAGCATCTGGCTCCCTCGTGCTGACCACTTTACCTTACCGCTGCCCAATTAGGTCCCGTCGCCTGGGAACTCCCAGATTTGAACCGAGGATTAATGCCTCTTGGAGTTGGCCGATGAACACGTTCAGCTTGGTTATACGATACTGTGTAATTAACTGCGCTTGCAGGTGACTTTGCTTCTCTCCCTTCCCATCATGACATCTTTGAATCACAGCAGGGATGGCAAGGAGCTGACAGGCAGAAAGATACAGTCGAGAGCAGTGGTGGGATTCTTGAGGGTGAAGTCACTTAGACAGCCTGGCCCCTTTGTTTCTGGGCTGTAGCAAAGAGTTTATCAAGAGAGACTATGTCATATTCTAGTTTATATGTGTCTTGTAGGAAGATGACATTGAAATGTATACAGCAAGTACCACAATCGCCAACTTCATGTTGTGTTTGGTTATTTTTAGGAACCACACCCTTGGTATCCTCCTTGGCAGCCAAACTGACCCTTACTAAAGCCTGGGTGGTAGTGACAATGACTTCCCCTTCTTGTTCTTCTTCTTCCCTTCCTTTTTTCTTCTTCCTCTCACTCTTCTTCTCTCCCTTCTCCTCTTCTTCAAGAATTTAATTTTAGTTATGTGTATTTGTGTATCTGTGTGTGGGTATGTACACGAACATATAGGTGGCCAAGGAAGCTAGAAGGGGGTGTCCCGGAGCTTGAGTTATGGTTAATTGTAGGCCACTTAACGTAGCTGGTTAGAACTGAACACTGGTCCTCTGGAAGAACAGTGAGTGTTCATAACTGCTGAGCCATCTCTCTAGCCCCTGAATTTTTCAAGTATACAGAATTAGCAAAATTCTGTGCCTTTTTTAGTTCATCTATTTGTGGTTTGCTAGTTTATTTAAGTAAAGACAATAATTACAAATATGGTGAGAATACTTACTGCCGCCAGATACTGTACTATCTGTTTTCTATGCATCTATATATTTTGATATTGTATCTGTAGTGCCTAATATGTTAAATGAACACATAACTGATTATTCTAAAGAGTCTATGAGCTAAATTTTATTATCTTGCAGTTTAGAGAGCCTAGTGACACGATACATTGATTAATCCCTTGATGGATTCCTAATACAATGATGCTTTTGTAAGATGGTGCAAATAGGTGGTGTGGTCTATGGAGGTGTGGCCTATGGGAGATGTGGTCTATGAGAGTTGTGGTCCCTAAGGGTGTGGTCTATAGGGGATGTGGTCATCGGGAGGTGTGACAGCAAATCAATGAACTGTAGGAAGAGCTGTGAAGTCTTGCTGTGATTATTCATCAGAGAAAAAACCACATATGCTTGGGAAATATCAAGGGGTGATACAGGGATGTGAGAGGGTGGAGCCAGTTATTTATGGTACCACAAGGAAGGACAGGGCTGGAGATCCACCCCCTGTCCCAGAGGCCTCGCTGTGTAGGTATAGTTAAGAGTGGGGATCCCCCCCCCTTAGCCAGGCATGGTGGCACACGCCTTTAATCCCAGCACTTGGGGGGCAGAGGCAGGCAGATCTCTGTGAGTTCAATGCCAGTCTGGTCTACAAAGGGAGTCCAGAACAGCAGGTCTACACAGGAAAACTGTGTCTTGAAAAACCAAACTAAGAAAAAAAAAAAAAGAAAGAAAAGAAAGAAGAGGTCTCTTGTGAACTTCGTGAGGCCACAGGCGTGGGGTTTTCCGATTATAGCAGTACACTTTCCACCAACACTAGATCTGTGGCATGCCTATGGCTCTTGGGCACCATGTTCTCAGCCTCCTGCTCCTGGCCTTCCTCCAGTCCTCACCTATCATACCCAAGGACTATTTTCCCACCCTTCCTCCTCTCCGCTTCCTTCTCCCTGTGTATGGCAGCGGCCTGAACAAGAACACACACAACCCTTTCAAGAACAAACAGTCGTTTTTCCAGGACAGCTAGTCTAAACTCAAATTTAGAAGGAAAGAAAACAAAACATTCTTTTATAGCCAGCATAAAGGATAGAGAGTTGGCTACAGAGAGAGATTTGGCAAAGACGAAATTTTCTTGTTTTCCCTCCAGATCTGCGCCATTTACGTTTCTTGCCAGACTAGACTCCCCACCGTTACCCTTTCTGTCTCTCCCTCTCCCTCCTTCTCACTGCCCTGTGTGCATGCATGTGGGTGTGGGTGTAAGCGTGTGCATGCCTCTGTGCGTGGTGGAGGTCAGAGGACAGCCTTGAGTGTTGATCTTCATCTTCCCCACGGTTCAAGCCTCAGGACCGCATGGAACTAGCATTGTGGTGCTTGCCTATATTTCCAGCACCTGGTAGGTAGAGGCAGGAGTCATCCCCAGCTACATAGAGCTTCGGAGGCCAGTCTGGGCCACTTGCAACCATGCATTAAGCAAGCAATGCTCCCTGCCCCCATGAATCCAAGGCTAGTGAGATGACTCAGAGAGTAAAGACCACTTGCTGTCAAGCCTGATGGCCTGAGTTAATTTCACAGGACCCACATGGCCGGAGGGGGTGACTTCTGAAAGTCCCCTGACCTCCACGTATGTGCTGCGGCACTCGTGCTCCCCCGCCCCATGCACACAGTAAACAAATACAACCAGTGTGATAAAATAATTTTTAGAAATGTATGCATCCGAAGCTAGTGCCCAGAGTGGTGGTTTCTACGGGTGTGTCCTTCTGGGGCTGGCTGGGTCATGAATAGGATCGGGTTCCTTGGAAGAGAGGCCTGCCTCTGTGTTGTGTGTGAACACGGCAAGAAGGTGCTGTTTTTAAATCGGGGGCTGAGCTGGTGGAGTTGTACTTTGGTCTTGGACTTACGGCTTCAGCATGTGAGCCGGAAGTTGCATTGTCTAAGGCGCTCTGCTGTGGCAGCTTCCGTGGACTGAGGGGGTCACCTATCCCCTCAGATGTGCCAGTAAGGCGTCTGCGCAGTTAGCCTGGTCGTTGGAATCAGGACCCTACAGCCCAGGTACTATTCGTATTCTGTTATTTGAGATAGGATCCCACTTCTTAGCACTAGCTGGCCTGGAACGCACTATGTAGACCAGGTTAGCCTCAAATTCACAGTGGTCTTCAAGCCTCTGCCTCTGGAATGCCAGGATTAAATGGGTGTGCCACCTCATCTCACTTTTTAAATTTTTTTGCTTGTGTTTTGCTTTGTGCATGTTCCTGTGTGTAGCCATTCGTGCACATGACGGCCAGAGGCAGATGACAGGTGTCTTTCTCAATCATTTCCCCCTTCCTTCCGTTTTTGAGACAGGGACTCTCACTGAGCCTGGAATTTGCTGATTTGGTTAGATCAGCTGCTTAACAAGCCACAGGGGTCCTCCTGTTTGGCTCCCTCATACTGAGCACAGGGGTCTGGGATGGGGCTGACCTTTGCCAAGCAGAGATTACAGGCACAAACCATGTGCCTGGCTTTTATTTACATAGGTGCTGGTAAGCTGAGCAGGTCCATGTGCTTTCTTAGCTCTTTACTGACGGAGCCAACTTCCCAATCCCAGGCAGTGGCTTGATTAGTAAGTTATACAGGCTTCTCTTGACCTGTTGCAATCTTTCCTTGACGTTCTTTGTTGAGAGCACTGGGTCATTGTTCCCTTGGGATTGCTGAGTTCTTTCTCATTATATACCTTTGTCCACGTATATTAGGAAACACTACCAGATGCTGGATCAGATTCAGGTGTAGTGCTGGGCCGGCAGATGTCTGACTGACACGGTGGGCTCAACACTGACATACTAGAACTGGCCAGTGGCTCGCTTGGTTTTTTTGTTTGTTTGTTGTTTGTTTTTTAAAACAGGGTCTTTCTGTGTAGCCTTGGCTGTCCTGAACTTGGTCTGTAGACCAGGCTGGCCTCTGACTCACAGTGATCCCCCTGCCTCTACTTCCCTGAGTGCTGGGATTAAAGGCGAGAGTTGCCACGCCTGGCTTGGCCAGTGGTTTGAATATGACAATCTGATTTTTTTTTAATTTAAAATTTCTCCACCAAGCTAGGCCTCCTAGTGTCACAGGTTGATAATCCCAGCTACTCAGATGGCTGAGACAGGAGGATCACAAATTCAAGACCTGCCGAAGCTACGCAATGAGTTCCAGTCTGTCTTGGGCATCTAAGTGAGTTTCCGTCTTAAATTTAAAAGCAAAAATTCAAGGGTCTGAGATACAGCTGTAGTGGTAGAGTGCTTGGCCAGCGTGGAGGGAGACACTAGGTTTAATCACGAGTCACCCAACCCCTCCCCCATCCCTCCCACTGGACGGAGCCACAGCTGATACTCATTGATTGTACAGAGATCAAGCTAAGATAGAGGATGGTATACTGACTTACCATTCCTTATTTACTTATTTATTGGGGACGGCTCACATGCCACAGTGTTCATATGGGGGTCAGAAGATAGCCTGCAGAAGTCACCTTGTGGTTCCAGGGACTGAGTTTAGGTCCTAAGGCTCGGCGAGGTAGCCTTCCACTGAGTCATCTTGCCAGCTCTCCCCCTTTCATCCATTACAAAGGCTTTTACCGTAGTCCATACGGGCAAGGCGGAAGTAGTTCCTGCTCATGGTTCCTTTCCCCTTCTAGAACAATCCTCAATGAGCTGACTCACTAGCGTTAGTTTCTGTCTGGTGGTGGTGGTGTTTCCTTAGTATGACCTGTGTTTTGACTTAACATATTCATTGTGTCCAGTCTTGCAAGGTAATGATTCTTTCTGGTATTTAACTTGCCCACCAGGGGCCAGTGGCTCCTGTAGGCTCAAGCTTTGCCAAGAGCACAGGACTAAGGTGCTGGGGGCTTACTTCTGCCACACAGAAAACACAGCTTTCCCTTAGGACAGCGGTTCTCAATCTGTGGGTCTCAACTCCTTTGTGGGGGTTACATATCAGATATCCTGTATATCAGATATTTACATCACAATTTATAACAGTAGCAACATTACAGAGAAAAAAAATAACAACTACAATAATTTTATGCCTAGGGGGGGTCACTGCAACATGAGGAACTATATTAAGGGGTCACAGCAGCAGGAAGGTTGAGAACGTTCTTCTAGTGAACGGCTGGCTGTGGGCAGCCAGGAGTTGATGGAAGGTCACATTGTTCATTTCCCAGAAGACATTTTTCTAGAGGTCATGGCATTTCTGACACTGGACAACCTCCCCCTTTTATAACTGGAGAGCTGAGACACAGAAACCTAGGAAGTCAATAAAGACAACCTAGAACACAAACTTTGGTCTTGGGTTCCTGGGAGTCAATAAAGGAGTGAGAATGGGGTGGGGAGAACATTCCAGGTATCAGGAGACTCTTAGTAAACTCACTCAGAGAGCTCAGGGGTGAATTCAGAGAAGGCTGCCTTCAACCAAGCACAGCCCTGTGGAGTGGGGAAGGCAGCAGCAGCAGCACCATCTTGGAAAACTGGGATGTCTCCACCACAAAGAAGCAGCTTTGAGACTTGAAGGTGACTGCCAGGGAGGGTCAGCTGAAGGGCTTGTATAGGTAGACAGCTCTGACTTCCCATAGACCTCATCTGTGGTCTTGTTAGCCTCTTACCTCCTTGGGACCTCAGCGCCCTGAGAATGGATTGCTCTCAGTGACTCAGTGGGCCCATGTTTGGCCCTAAGCAGACACCCAGTACCCATTCTTAGTGGTTCCTACCTCTTTGGGTTGTGTGGTCCAGCACCTGCCTGTCTCTGCCAGGGATACCCTTCTCCCTTCCTTTGCTTTGCTCTTAGTTTTCCTAAAATGGCTTGTTTGTTGCCAGGTGGCTTCTAGCTTGTGGCTTGAAGGTGTCTCCATGGGGCAGAGTATTAACTTTCAGTTCATAAGCATTGTTGGGAAAGTCCTTGTGCTCTGCAGGCATCTCTCAGGGTCCAATGTACAACAGTAACCTTGAACACTGCTCCTGAACAAATGAATTGTTGTGATTTCAAGCTGCTTAAGTTTAATTTTGTAATTTATGAGCATTATATTTATATTATAATTTATACTACATATTGTAGGCTTTGATTTTTAAAAACCTACTTTATTTGGGGTTCATAAATGCCTTTTCCTCCCTTCAAACCCCCAGCCCATGATAGGAGAAAAATAAGGTTAGTAGGGACAGGGGATGTAGACCTCTTTAGACTTAGTTCTGTGGGGCGATTACATTCTTTCTGTTCAGAATTCCAGCAGTCCAGTCAAAGAGCAAATAGCAACAGCAGATGAATCAGCATTTGCCTCCTTGAATCAGAATTCTCTGCAGTATCTGGAAGCCTAGTTTTTCTCCATTTCTCCCTTCCTCCCACCTTCCTTCCTCCGCTCCTTTCTATGGGCTCCTATTTATATCCTCTCAGAGTCCACACAAGGATGTTTTCTAGCTAGCAAAACCCATGCCTCTTGCATGAGGCAGTTTCCAGCTGATAAAGATCACACATCCCCTTATGAGGCTGTTATCAGCATTCCCACATTCCACACTTGGGTTTACAATAAAAACATGCTTATATAACATAACTGAGTTTTAAAAGAAGCCAAAACTTCTATTATGTCATATATTATATATATATATATATATGTGTGTGTGTGTGTGTGTGTGTATATGTATGCATATATATTATAATTTATACAGTTTAAAACTTACCATTTCAAAATGAACAGTTAGGGGCTCCAGAGTTGGCTCAGTGGTTAGGAGCACTCATTGTTCTTGTAGAAGACTCAGCACCAACATGGTAGTTCACAACTGTCTGTAATAACTCTAAGTCTAGTCCCAGGGGATCTGACACTCTCTTCTGATCTCTGAAGGTACCAGGCATGCACAGTGCAGAGATGTTCAGGATGGCATAGCAGTCATATAAGTAAAGTAATAATATAAATAAATAAATCTTTAAAAAGCTTGAAGAAAAAAAAAAGTAGTGGTGTTTTGTACCCTCACTGTGCTGGGCCACAGCCACCTCTACCCAAGCCGCCTTCCATATTTGTTTTTCATTTAAAACGTTTTTAAGACTGGATGCACTAAACTTCTGTGGAACCCCATGAAAAAGCAACAACTGTTTCAGATGTGATTGCCCCACTCTTGACACTGTGACGAATGACAATAATCCCACCACACTTCAAGGCCTTTTGGTCATCTCCCATTCTCCCTGTAGATGCTCCTTTCCAGGAACTGTGTTTAATTTAGTAAAGCTCAAAGGAAGAATTGATAGTTCTTTAAACAGTTATCTCAATGTTATTTAATTTTGTGTGTCTGTATGTCTGCGTGTGAGTATGTGAGTATGAGTGCCTGTCGTGTCAGGCTTCAGATCTCCTGGAGCTACAGTTACGGACAGCTGTGAGCCCTTAGAGTTACAGGAAGTTGTGAGCTGCCAGATGTGGTGATGGGAACTGAATTCCAATACTCTGCAACAGCATCAGTGCTTCTAACCGCCGAGCCATCTCTGTAGCCTCACATTACAAGTCTTATGTGGCTGAAGTAGCTAGTCAACATCCTACTCCAAGAAACTAACTCTATAAATAAAAAAACTAATTAATTCCATATATTTGTATTTAGTTTTATGCTTTCAGTCTATTGTAATGAACAAAGCAGAAGTGATTCTTGCCAAGATTTTCTTGACAACAGTCAAGCAAGAGAACTTATATGTTTACTAAAAGCAAAACAAAATAAAAGAACACATTTTGTGCTTTTGGTATATTGGATTCTTGAGGTCTACTTGAATTAGCAGCAGGTGCAGCGAGCTACAAGTGGGTAACCCAGTGTCTTAGAGTTTTATTATTGTGAAGAGACAGCATGGCCAGAACAACTCTTGTAAAGGGAAACATTTAATTGGGGCTGGCTTAAAATTGTAGAAGTTTAGTACATTATCTTCATGGTGGAAAGCATGGCAGCATGCAGGCAGACATGGTGCTGGAGAGGGGGCTGAGAGTTCTACATCCAGATTGGCAAGCAGCAGGAAGAGACTGCGAGCCACTAGGCCTGGATTGATCGTCTAAGGCTTTAAAGCTTGCCCTCAGTGACACACTTCCTACAAATAGGACACACCTATCCAACAAGGCCACACCTCCTAGTAGTATCACTCCCTATGAACCTATGGGGACCGTTTTTTATTCAGGCAGGGATGTCTGGCACCTCAGCTGTAACAGTAGTCAGATAGTCAGCTTCAGGAGCCTTCTTCATCCTGGGTGACAAAGGAGAAGACTTCAGGACTCATGTGACAATTGAAAGGTTCTTGCAAGACACAGCACAGGAAAAGTGCTCTGTGACCCTGCTGGGATCTAAAGAATTCTCATGATGCTTTGTGCATCTTAACTAATTTTGTGTTTTACTGAATTGTCATTTAAGGTTTGTAGGCAAAGACAGGTCTTTCAACTATAGAGCAACAAGGGAGAAGGCACCCATGGGGGCAGAAAAAAAAATGTCAGATGCCTACAACACACCCCTGGCCTGGAGAAGGTGATGAGTGGAGTTTCTCTGTCTTTGAGCTGAATGAAAAAAGAAATATTTAAGGGTTTTGTGGGGCCAGGGGTTTGTAGTTCCAGTGGCCAATCAGGCCAGGGCAGGCTTTCAGACAGTTCCCTGGCTGAGCCTGGCAGCTGCCTGCCATTTCCTTTATTTTTGCGGTGGTCCTGGGGTCCTGTTAGAACCCTCAGATCATTTTGGAGGGGTGTGCCTTGGTCCCAGGATGTGAAGAAAGGCCCCTGCTCACCTTCAGAGCTTGCTGTTGGGGTTGGAGGCTTGGGTCTGGGCGAGCTCTCATCAGCTGGAGCTCACTGTCCCTGAGCCATCTTCACGTCAGCCACCCACTGGACTGTGAGAGTTCCTAGCACATGCTGAGGCCATAGGGAACCTTTTGGTCATTCAAGGTCATGTCCTCCAGGAAGCCTTCCATGGTCTTCTTGGGATTTTTTTTTTCTGACTCCCAGATATTTCAGTGAACAAGAACAACCCGTTTCCCAATCATTTTAGATCATTGTTCTCACTCCTGCCTAAAAAGTGTAAGAACAGTTGCTTCCTTGTAATAATTCACATCTATTTCTTGCCGTGTGTTCATGCTGTACTTTTCCCTGGCTTGGTCTTCTGTGTAGCAAATCTTACATGTTGATTGAGGAGATACTGGTTTCCCTGAGGACATGCCTTCCTTCTGAGGGTGGAGGTGGTGGGGAGCAATCATACATCAAAATAACCTGTGGTTTTTGGGGTTTTTTAGCCAGTGATGCATGCAGGTCTCCCTCCTTCTGTCCCTCCCTCAATCCTTCCCTCCTTTCAACCCTCCCTCCCAGAACTCATGCATCCCAGATTGGCCTTGGACTTGCTATGTAGCTTAGAAAGATCTTGCACTTGTGACCTCCCTGCCTCTATGTTTTGGTTGTAGGATTCCCTGGTGCACACCATTACACCCAGTTTCATGCAGTGCTGAGGACCCAGCTCAGGGCTTCATGCATGCTAGGGAAGTACTCTGCCCACTGAGCTGTATTCCTAGCCTCCCAGTCAGCGATTTCTGAGTGACACTCTGGCAATGGCTGAGCTGAGCTTCAGGGTTGTAGAGCTGAGTGTAGCTTGGGCTCATCCCTAAAGGGACTCACAGCCTAAAGGTGAGATGAGAGCAGAAAGGAGTCCTTTTGATTGGGAGACTGGGCCAGCTGAAATGGAGCTGGATCTGTATGCCATAAGGCAATGGGAAATAAATGATGTCCCCAAACCCAGGGATCTGGATATATGTTTAGATTAACACTAGAGGCAACGTGTGTATGTGTGTGTGTGTGAGAGAGAGAGGACACTAGTCATTTGTTTGCATGCAATTCCCATAAAATCATGTATGTATGTGTGTATGTATGTATGTATGTATGTATTTTGAGACAGGGTCTCAATATGCCACTTTGGCTTGCCTTGGAACTCAATCTATAAGTCAGGCTGGCCTCAAACTCAAAGATCTGCTTGTGTCTGTCTTGGTCTGTGCCATCATATCCAACTTTTAAAATTTGCTTACTTTTTGAGACAGGATCTTGTGTCACTGAATCTTCTAAACAGTGCTGGTATATTGGCATCTCCACGTGACTCACTGTGTATAAGGGACTCAGGGTCAGAGAAAATAGTTTCTCCAAGTCAGAGACTGTGTTGTTGACCCCGAACTTCCCCAGTTGAGAGACCCTTTGTCAACCACTGTCACTGTATCGTGTCACATTACTGATGCTATTTTTGTGTGGTGTTCTCGGATTTTTATGATTCTTGGTTTGGGGAAGAGAAGAAAAAGAAGATGGGCTCTGACTTCAGAAGGCTCCTTAGAGGAAAAGAACTGGAGATTACAACAACCAAAGGGATGCCTCTGCAGGCTCAGGAGAGTGTACCACACAATTCCAGTGACCAAAGGACACTTGTGCGGTCTTCATGACTCAACTTGTATAGTTTCTGTCTGTGCTGAATCCTTTGCTTCCTTCTCCATGTTATGTGACTTTCCATGCATAGTTTATTTAGCGGCGTTTCCCCTTGTTATGTTATGAGTGCCCCGGAAGTTGGGTGCAGGTACCATCTATCCCTGGGGCTCACACTGTGCGTGGCACATGATACACTTGAGGACCATTTGTTGAACCCACTCATCCACCCTCCTACCTGCTCATCCATTTGTCATCCATTCATCCACCTATCCACCCACTGACCCACCCACTGTCCATCCATCCATGCACCCACCCACCCACATATCCATTCACCAACCTAGCACCTTATTATCTATCCACCTACTCCTCCACTCAGCTATTCAATATCTATTCATTCATTCACCTGCCTACTCACTTAGATTTTTTTTTTTAATATAGAATACTGGGAATGACAACCCAAGGTAACAGATTGAATCCGATACAGACTGTGCTCATGGAGAGCTAACTCATAGTGTAGGGGTGAGAGGAAAACCTTATGAATAGAAAAAAAATGAACAAGTGGAATGACAGGAGATATTTGTTCCATATCTGAGATGCTTCAAGAAGAAACCGGGTTTTAAATTTTATTTCCTGTCCTAAACGGTATAGCTGTGAATGAGACAGCTCCTACTCCTGTCCTGCCTTCTCTGTCCCCGCCCCCCCACCCCCCCCATCTCTTCCCCCCGCCCCTCCTGGCCCAGAGGTGGTGGCGGCACCATCTGGCCATTCCTCAGCTGGAATTCCAGTGAGACATTCGGCTCTCCATGGGGACCTGAGTATGGAAGGAGGGCAGGGGGCATTGACTTAGTGACTTCAAGGTGGCCATATCTCTGTCTCCTCCTGTGTCTCCCTGGAGGGATTCTGTCTGAAAGGATCAAGCAGATGTTCTGGGGATAGGGTGATCACTCACTAGCCCTCCTCTGGGGACAGGAGGTGACAGCACACTTCTCTGAGAGCAAAGGCAGAGTGCTTTGATATTATGCTTGATCCAACCCAGTAGGAGTTTGTGACACATTCAGATTCCCGTTGGCAGAGGAGTTCTTTCCCCGACTTCCCTGGGCTTTGTGAAGGAGAGACCCACATGGACCTACCACCGAGGCTGGTTTAGCTACCCAAGACATTGCATGCTTTGGAATGCAGCTAGGAAAAGCCTCACTGTTATCCCAGCACTTACTTCTTAAAGAGACTTTGCAAACTTGAATCTGGCATTAAAGTGGAAATGTGTAGACAGCTTAGCAGCGGGAACACATAGTATCAGTGGCTTGCACCCTCTCTCTGTGGAGTGGAGTTGGACTACCAGCTTCCTGCTAGGGGTCTCCAGGACATCAGAGGCAGGTAATTGCCTCGCCTTAGGGATTTTCTTGCCAGCTTGAGTGCGTCTGTGCCTGCGTGAGTGTGCGCGTGTGTGAGTGTGTGTTGGGGTTGCTGGGAGAGGAGATTGTGTTCATGCTCCCTGTGGCACGGGTCTTCTGTTATATGGGCTGTTATATGGGCTCTTACTGGGGCTCCGCTGTGACTCACCTTAGCACCATTGCAGCCTCCCCCCCCCCCCGCACCTCCGAGAATGCTTTTCATAACACAAATCTGGTCTTGTCCTGCAGGGTTCTCAAACTCCGCTATGGTTTCTTTCGGGAGTGGGAGAAGTGGAGGGGTGAGGGAGGCAGCTTGTGGACTAGGAAGTCACTTTTCCATTCTCTACCCAAGCTCCAGCCTTGTAAGCAGGGCAGCAGCATCTCCCATCTTTCCTGCTGAGACTGTGGGGCGGGGTGGCGGTGGGGGACAAATGGACTTGTTAATGTTCCCTTCCCCAGGGCCTTGGTGTAGCTGGGGGTTACCTAAGTAGAGGTTCCACAACTGGAAGGGGAAGGAGCAAAGGCCCAGCTCCCAGGCCCGGGAAGAGTTCTGACAGGGTGTTTTTCCTCCAGAAGAGGAGGCAGGGCTGCCCATCCTGTGAGACAGGACCCTCCTCCTCCTTGGAAGGTGTGAGGATGGCAGGAATGTAGACAGTTCACTTTGAGGAAGGAAGCCTTCCTGCCCAGAGGTAATACAAACAGAACAGAGGGTCCATTCTGTCAGATCAAGTCCAAGTTCCTTAAGGTGCACCGTGCGAAGCCTGACCCTGCCTGTGTTTCTAGTGTCCTTTTCTGCCCACATTTATAGAAGGTAGATGCAGTAGGACCAGGATTATCTGGGTGAGGTTGTGGGTAGAAAATTGGGTCATATTATGGCGGCCCCTATAATGAGGCCAGGTTTGCCCCGCCCTTGATGTCCCAGCAAAGACAGTCTAGGCTCTTTGAGGTCATTCAGTCGCCCGCCCACTGCCCGCCCACCGTCTGAATGCGTTGAGCCTGCCTGGTGCCATTGTGTTCCCTCACTCCTGCAGAGTGGGGCTGTTTTTTGTCATTGCCACTTCCTAGCTGGCTCTGGTGCCTTTGCTTAAGCAGAACCAGGCTTATTTGGAGGTGACTGGGGTTAGCCACTCAGAACAAGTCGTAGACAGGAGGTGTAGGAGCCAGATGGACTTGAAAGAATACTTCCCAAGGACGTGCTTACGTGGGAAGCCAGGAGCTATACAAGCACCACCATGTTAGATTCACCATCAGGATTCCTTTAACTCTTGGTGCACTTCCTTCCCACAAATTCCATGAGCAGCTAGTCCTCTCCTCCCTACTTCACTGTTCAACCCTCACTATCTAGACTTGTCCCACAGACGTGCTGATCCCGTCTCCTTCAGATACTGAGAGCATATAGTGGCTACCTCAAGTGCAGTTTCTAGACTGTACTTCCTCTCCCAGACTGTAGCGTTTAGTTCAGGTGTGACATGAGAGGTATTTGCACTAGTCTTTTTTTTTTTTTTTTTTAAACTAATGACGCTCGGGCCACCCCTGTCTCTGCTGATGGCCTGTACCTTTACAAAGACCATGCGGTGGCAGGAGGGTGCTCACTCAGTGTGACTGACATGGAGTTGACCTTGAACAGCTTTCTGCACATCTGTATCAGGCCATGTGGATGTGTCCTGATGCCTGTGAGTCTGTATCTGTTCTCTGGAGCTCTCCAGGTGGCTGGGGCCACAGCTGGAAAGCCATCGACCGAGATCTGTGGGAGGTGGGGGGAGTCAGAGCATTTTCATTTCCCTTATGGGCGGTAAGGGACAGGGACAGGTTTTTGCCTGCAGGACACGAGACCTTTCCTAGTGCTCAGAACTGTAGGCTGTAGGAACTGGGCAGTAGGAGGTTAGGGGCACAGGGTATCTCGGTGGAAGGCTGACCTGGGTCCTTGGCACCGGAGCATGTAGGACACTGTCCTGTGCTCAGAGCTTGTGTCTTTGCTGCTTGTGCGTCAATAGCAGGAGGATTTGGTGCAGTGACTTCTTCAAGGCCACTGTATCATTGCCTCTTCCTGCCTCTCTCAGCTTCAGATTGTGTGCAAAGGTTGCAGACTGGGAAGGCCTCATGCTGGTGGCATCAGCAAAGGGTTTGCTAAGGCTGTCACATCCATTTGTCACAGGCAGGGGGGCTTCGACAATGGCCGTCTATCCTTTCTGACTTCTAGAGATGGGAAGCCCCAATGAAGGTGTTATCTAGGACACGTCCCTCTCTAAGTGCTAGGGACATGTAAGCTCTAAGCCTTTCTCCTGGCTTCCAGGCTTACTTGGCCGTGGGAGTACTGACTCTAATCTTCACATGGTTCTCTCCTTAAATGTTTGTCTAAAACTTCCTTTAGAGGTGCTAGAGCGATGGCTGAGCTGTTAAGAGAACTTTCTGCCCTTCCAGAAGACCTGGGTTCAGTTTCTAGGACATTGGTAGCCCATAAGCCACTTGGACTTATAACCAGCTCCAAAGCCCTGTTCTGGCCTCTGTGGACTCTAAATTCACTTGCATCCCATCATACATACGTGAGTGTGTGTGTGTGTGTGTAGTACATATATTACATATAATTAAAATCTATATTATAAATAATTTAAAAATTAAAAGTCCCCTTTTAATAAGATTACAAGTCACATTGGGGCAGGGGTCCACCCTACTCCACTCCGACCTCATATCTAGTTTTGCCTACAGTGACCCTGCTTCCAAGAAGCTTCAATTCTAGGGATAAGGAATTTTATAGTTCAGCCCATCATTGATGTTTTTCTTGATCCACAGGTGCTCAAGATCAAGAGTGAAGGAAGCAGAGAGGAGGGTCACTCCCGTGAAAGCCTGGTGGGCTAGTTCGCTTTCCACATTGTTTGCTCACTGGATCTTTCATCTGCTTAGTAGCTTGGTTCCTGGAACAAACTTGGGGACTTTCAGGACGGGCATTACTTTAGATCTCTGACCTTGACCTGCCTGCTGCCTTCTCCACCTGGCCCGAGGGGCCTCTCTAATTGACTCTCTGGCTCTTTGTATTTCTGTAATCACTGGGGGTTGGAAATCCACCTGATTGATGGGGGAAGCCACTTTGCTGGTACGCTGTTTGAGACGGACAAGCTCCGTTGATCAAGCAGAGAGAGTGATGATGGTGTTCCCGACCTCTACAGTAATCTCCTCCATGATGCATTCTCAGGGGAGTTACAGGAGAGGACAGATGTGTGAGTACCTGTGAATGCTCACTGATTGTGCCCGTGGGTCCCTCTGCATCTTCTGTGTATTAGTAACAGTTTTCTGGCATAAGTTACGAGTTGGCTCAGTGAGTGAGTACTTTCTTCAAAAGTTTGTGATCTTTGCAAATAATTTTTTTTTCCTCCTTGCTTCTGGTTTTAGAAATAGCTAAAAGGTCATGGCTCTCTGCAGACTCTTATAAAGTGTTTGTCATAGCATGCTGTTAGAACCTTTTGGACATTTGGAAAATATGCTATTTTAAGTGGTTGTGCCTTGACATTTTGGCTGTGTGCCTTGTTCCTGTGTGACTGATGGTAGATCAGATCCTGAAGGGTTTGTAATCCATCAGGCTTTTGGTTCTGATCTCAGTTTTGCTTGCCAGTGTCTGTATGTGTAACCACGTAATGAAGTAACCCTGTGCCCACCTGGGTATTCCCGGCAGCCATAAAGTGTGTGACATTTATGTTTATGCCGAGATTCTTATACTGACACACTGTGTGTGTGTGAGAGAGAGAGGGAGGGGGGAGAGAGGAAGAGAGGGAGAGAGAGGGGAGAGAGAGGGATAGAGAGGGAGAGGGGGGAGAGAGAGAGGGAGAGAGAGAGAGGAAGAAAGAGAGAGAGAGGGGAGAGAGAGGGGGAGAGAGAAAGCGAGAGAATGGTTGTGTTCAGATATGGAAGTTGGAGGAAAATGTTGAGTGTCTTCCTCTATCAGTCTTTGCCTTAGTTCCCTGACACATAATCTCTCACTGAACCTGAGGCTCATTATTCTACCTCGATTGACCATCAAGTTCCAGGGATCTTCCTTTCATTACCTGTCAGTGCTGAGGTGACAGACACAAATACAAACATACCTGGCTTTTCCATGGGTGCTGGGGATTCGAACTCAGGTCCTCACACTTGCACAACAAGAGCTGTCACCTACGGAACTGTTCTCCCCAGTCTCCCATCCTGTTTTACATACTAGTTTTCCTCAGCCCCATGCCTGCTTGCAATTCTTATTTCTGTGACATTGAACAACATAGGACTGATGTATTTAGGAATAACTGAAGAGAACAGGGACTTCCACAGGCCTGGATAATTTTCTAAGGAGTAGTTTTTTGTTTTTGTTTTTGTTTTTAAACATTTGTTTTTATTGGGTGTTCTATTGCCCATTCTTCATGAGCAAAGGAACAAAGGAGCTCAAGACTCTAATACAGTGATACATGCACACTAAGTAACTGGCATTTACCCTCTTTTATAGTGGTGAGCCTGCTAAGGGAAGGGGCCTCCCTAGCCAGGTATCTGATGTCAATGTTGTTAGGAATATGAAGATTACGAGGGAATTTATAATTTTATAATCATTAAAAGTGGAAGGGGAACACATCTGGGGTGTGTTAGGCTGGCGGGTAGAGTGTCTTATGTCTGTAATTCCACTACTTGGGAGGCCGAAGCTGGAGGATTGCTGTGAATTTGAAACCAGCTTGGTTACCAGAGTAAGTACCAAGTCAAGCATTGGTTACGTAGTAGGACCTTTCTCAACCTTCTCACCCCACTAAAAAATCCACAACCATCACCAACTATATCAACAACAACAGTAGTTTAGCAGGAATGGTGGTTCACGTGTGTGTCTTAGCTCTCAGGAGGCTGAGGCGGTGGGTCATCATGGATTTGAGGCCAACCTGGGCTACCAAGTAAAACTCTCTAAGGCATAACAAACTAGGAAACGTCTTGTCAAATTTATTTTTTGCAGAGGACAATAATTACTTTTCTTTAAAGGCAAATTCGGCTGCTCTCTGTGGTTTCTCATCACGTCTAAATGCTAGAGTTCCAAAATCAGGGTCAGGTATCTAATACGACACAGCTTAGCTGAGTACCAGAGCTAGGGGGCAGCTAGAGAGGGCTGGGACTAGGCAAGGCAATCTAGTCCAGGTCCAGCCTTTCCCTGCCAAGGCAGCTTACGCCAGACTGCTGATAATTGGGGTCAGTTGGCACAGGACTTGGGCAATCCATGCCAGCTCTAATACAGAAAGAGGCAAAATGGAAAATTATAAAATATGAAGTGTATGACTTT
Source organism: Pachyuromys duprasi (assembly GCA_028658305.1). Classification (NCBI taxonomy): domain Eukaryota; kingdom Metazoa; phylum Chordata; class Mammalia; order Rodentia; family Muridae; genus Pachyuromys; species Pachyuromys duprasi. The sequence goes on from CM053755.1 coordinate 18,867,573, forward strand.
TTGCATACAGAATGCCCTCAGAAGTTTCATCTTTTCTTTAAGAAAATTATTTACTTTGTGTGTGCACCTCTTTGTCTCTGTCTCTGTGTGTCTGTGTGAGTGTGTGTGTGTGTGTAGGTCAGAGTTCAGCTCTCTCCTTTCCACCCAGGTAGGTCCCGAGCATTGTCAGATCCACTTGGCCATTTGCCAGTCTCCAGTCTCATCTTTTGGATGACAGGTTTTTGCCTGTCTTTGCCAAGAGGCACCCGATGATTGCTGCACTCTCTTAACTGCATTAGCTTCATTGCGTGTAACAAGTTGACACACCTGAGCCTAGTGGAGCTGGCGAAGCCGGGACAGCAGACAAGCTGTGCCAGTTCCCAAGTTGGGAGGTCCAGCTAGTGCTGACGTATTATTTGTATAATTAGATGTGTTTTAGGTGACAGGGTCTCAGTGGTCTTTCTAGGCTGCTTGTCTAGCCAGCTCCAGGGATCCACCTGTCTCCACCTCCCTGGTGGTGGGGACTGCACTCAGGTCCTCACACTTTTGGCCTACTGAGTTTCTCCTCAGCCCTAAAATTAATTTTTTAAATCGACCTATTTTGTGTTAACATCAGTTGTAACCCTGTGACAGGCACTAACAAAGAATTATTGCAATACAGAATTTTTTTTTTTCAAGACAAGGTTTCTCTGTGTAGCCTTGGCTGTCCTGGACTCACTTTCTAGAGTAGGCTGGCCTTGAACTCATAGTCATCCACCTGCCTCTGCCTCTCTGAGTGCTGGGATTAAAGGCATGTGCCACGACGCCTGGCTCAACACATGCTTTTTAAGCCTCTGTATTTGGAAAGACTTATGAAGCTCAGCTCTGCTGAGCCCCCTTCGGTGTTAATGACCATGTAATCCTGAAGGTGCCAGAGATCATGGAAAGTACAGTTACCCCGAGCCCTGTGACACATAAATTGGTGTGGCCTTTGCATATAACGTACACATGTCCTCTTACATACTTTGAATCATCTTTAGATTTATATTCAACAGACCCCAGTCTATGTAAACATAATGTGAGTAATTTCATGTATGTTGTTCAGGGCGTTACGGCCAGGAGAAACACCTTCATATTCTTAGCAGACACACAAAATTCTTGTGGCTCTTTTCCATGTTAGGATAATGGGATCACAGACCTCTTAGAGCCTGTGGTTATAAGGAACCTACTGTACTGGCATTTGTGGAAGACCCAATGCTGGGTTGGGGACTCTCAGCAAGAATGGACAGTATATGGACCCTAAACTCCAGCAGCTTTGGGTTTGAAGGGAACAGGTCCTCACAGCCCTGACAGGTGTGGTCTGACTCCTGCTAGGACAGGCTCAGGTCTGTGAGCTCATCCTCTCGGCTGGTAACACCATACTTATGTGGCTACACAGAAGGACATAGGCAGACAGGCCTGGGGGTGTCCTTGCCATAGAGTTGGGTGGACTCAGAGGTAGCCCATGTGCACATGCATGGAGAAGCCGGAGGAGGACAGCCAGTATCCTTTGTTCCTTTGAGACAGTGTCTCTCACTGAACCTGGACCTAGGCTGCCAGGGCACAAGACTCAATGATCTTCCTATCTCTGCCCCACGGACCCAGTACGCGGGACACAGGTGTTCATGACTGTACGTGGGCCACAGAAGGTCTGTTGCCTTGGAACATCAGCACAGGTATAAGCTTTTGGAGTGTTGTACGGTAAAGAGGAAGCCTGTTCTTCCTCGGAGGTCTGCAACGTTCTCCCTCACCATCCCTGAGCTCTGAGGAGTGTTTTGGCTCAGCTGGGACTGTTTGGTCAGACCAGACCTAATAGGTACAGCAGTGTTACCTAGAGACCATGACAGGCAGAGAGCTCTGAGGCTCCCGAGGGCAAAGCCACTTCAGGCTTGTCATCCTGTCTCCGAGGAATGCCTGGAGCTGAAGCTCGGTCTCCTTCAGCTCTGGTGGGAATCGAATGGTGGCTGGGCCATGCCCAGCCTCTCAAAATGGAGCTGAGCAAGAGAAAGGTGAGGAGATGATGGATTGGGAGCGCAACAGATTCCTGTCCGACCTCTTACTGGGGTGACCTTGGGCAAGCCCTCACACTTCTTCCTCTTTGCCTCCTGGAGTTATATGGGGATGAAGAGAGGTGGTGTGTGACACCTAGGTGGGGGTGTCCTCTGGGGACAACCTTTGTGCTGTGCTTATGGGCTGAAAAGAGCCACCTCTGCAGGCACACAGACTGTCCTTACACACAGTGCTACGGCCTGTCTGAACATCCTCTTCTCCCAGAAGGGTCAGCGCGACCTCCTAGTCTGGGACCAATTTGGCCTTGGTCTGTTTGGTCTTATCGTGGCTTCTCATGTTGTGCTTTCCAAAACACATCACTCATGTCCTCAGTCATGGGCTGGAAGGACGCGGGGCTCCAAGGCTGCCTGTTTCAGACAGCTCTGCCCACTCTGCCATCTCCAACCCTGGCTGTCTTCAAATAGCAAGTGCCCTTGGGGGCTGAGGTCACGGAGCTTCTGGCCAGTGCCTTGTCAGCAGAAGCCCATCAGGTGAAGCTTCTGGAAAAGTGTTTTTTGGTGTGGAGGCTGCCTTGCTTTTATCTTTTGCCAGTATTCCTTCTTCTGGTATGGAGTAGGATGCCGTCTCCTCTCTGCAAACTGCAGAAGTAGCATTGGTTGTTGAAGCCATTGCGGGACAGACGTTGGAGGCCAAGCCACCAGGGCCTGAATTCTCGCTCCATGCAACCTGACCTGACTCCCACAAGGGAGTGCCTCCCTACACTCACCCTGACCCGACGATAATGCTCTCCCTCGAACTTCACATTTTAGCAAGTGTGTAGGGCGTGCCTTGTTGCATGCGTACTTCCTTTTAGAATGACGGCCTCTCTTGAGTTGCATGGGCCTCTGGCCAAGGCTTCTGCCTCTGGCACTTACACAGACTTTGACCTCATGTGATGAGGTGAAGTCACCACTCCCAGGGGCTGTTGCCCATCCTGGGGCTTGATGGAGTTGAGAGGCATCGGTGAACAGCTTGTTTTTTGTTCTGTCTGAGTTCCTAGTCTTGTGGGATGACAGAAACAGAAGAGTGACTTTTGGTGAGATTAACACTCCAAGGAAATGGGCAGGCTGGCCCAGGAGGCTGTATCACCAGTCCCTAATGCTAACGTCTATCACTTTACTGTTCTGTTGACACAGTAGGGTCCACCAGCCCCTCTAGCCCTTAATTTCCCTTCCCTTTAGCTTTTATGAATACTAATATCCTTTCTGCAAATAGCTGTGGAAGTAAAACACAATCTCAAGATCACTTGTCTTGGATTATAAAGTCAATTCTTTAACCAGGTATATAACTCAGGGACATGGCACACTGAGGTTGTGTTTGACAAGTCCGGACCTTGCTATGTTGGGCAAGGGTCTCGAGTTCTTTTGATCTGTGTCTGAAGAACAGGTTGCAGAAATCCCAGTGGACTGTTCTGATAGGATGCAGGCTTGTAGCTCCTTTTCATCCACTCCAAATTCGCACATGCAGAAGTTCCATACGGGAGAACACTTTCCTAATGCATTCCAGACAACAGCAGGAACTTACAAAGTACACACATCCTAGCTGAAAGTGGTGAATTCCTGGAATTCAATGCTCTATTCTTTGCCTTTGACGCGATGCAGAGTTTGTATGTTCTGGGAGATACCTGGATTGCCAATTCTCTTATGAACTAATATATGTATGCCAGAGTGCATTTTTCTAGCTGGGGATGTAGCCTAGTAGCAGAGTGCTTGCCTAGTATATGCAAGACCCTGGGTTTAATCCCCAGAATTGCCAATAAATCAATAATTGGATTAATAGAGCTGCATGGAGTGGCTCAGACCTGTAACCCCAGTCTTTGGGAGGCTGACATAGGAGAATGGTAAGTTAGAGGCTAGTTTGTGTTATATAGTGAGTTTCAGGATAGCCTTTTCTACAGAGAGAGAGAGAGAGAGTTCCTGTCTCAAAAAGTGAGCAGCAGCAATAAAATAAGCAAGTAAGACAAGACAAAACAAAAAACATCAAAAAATAGTTAAATATCTCATAAAGCCATTAAGATCCAACAAGGGAAGAGTCACTTCCTGTGCGCACGTTTGTCCTGAAGGAGCAGGAGGAAGCCGAGGAGACGAGAGCCCTGGATGCTCCTCTCAGTTCCCCACACCACCAGGTGGCTCACAGCTGTCTATGACTCCAGTTCTAGGGAAATCTGATGCCCTTTTTTGTCGACACTGCATGCACATGGTACATACATGTATATGAATGTGTATAGATGTGTGGGTATATATGCAGGCAAAACACATATATATGTAAAGTAAAAACAAACAAAAATAAAAAGGACAGCCACACAACTTTGCAGACGTCATTCAGTAATTAGGTAGGATGAAGGATTAGTTTCCATCAATTTTTCTCAACTGACCCTATATCTTTAACTTTATGGAATGTTGCTTTTTTTTTTTTTTGCTGGAGTTACAGATTTATATTATAGTGTATGATTAGTACTTTAAAAAGAAGCCAGAGGAAGCTAAGTATGGTGGTGCACACCTTTAATCCCAGTACTTGGGAGACAGAGACAGGCAGATATCTGTGAATTTGAAGCCAGCCTGATTCACACAGTAAGTTCCAGGACAGCCAAGGCTACACAGTGAGACCCTGTCTTGAAACAACAACAATAAAAATGAAACAAATGCTAGTGTGTTTGAATATACACATACATATTCTTCTTCCACAGTAACTTTGGAAGTTTCCATTTACCAGGATCTACAGAATCTGCCTCATTTGAAAGTGATGGGAAGGAATTATATATATAAAAGCTGAGGAATCCGCATTAAACCTGTGAAGATGGAGGAGAATCCCGAGAATCCCTCATCTCCTTCAGAGAAAAGAACCTATAAATCAGTAAAAAGAGAAACCATAGTACCAGGCAGGGACTGAACCAGAGCACAGTGAGGTATTAATATTCATAGATGTTTCTTTTGCATTTGGGAAGAGAAATTCAAGGGATAATTTAGAAATATGGAAAAGGACAGGAGAGTAATGGACAGTCAATAAACAGAGTTCAATTTCGCCTTGGAGAAAGGCAGAGCAAATGAAAAGCAGGCTGCCTGGGGTGCAGCTGGAGCTCAGTTGGTGGAGGCCAGCATGTACAAAGGCCCGGGATTGAGTTCTAGCACCATGGTGGGGCTTGCCTGTAATGCCAGTGCTGAGGACGCAGAAGCAGGAGCATTATAAGTTCAAGGTCATCCTCAGCTACATAGCAAATTTGAAACTAGTCTGGGATATATAAAACCCTATCCTCCCTCCCCCACAACAAAAAACATGAAAAAAAATCTCTCATAATCAGCTGCCATTTCACGTTGCATCAGCTACCAGTGCATGTTCCCAGCATGCAAAAAGTTGACAGCGGTAGATAAAGACATGGGACCCCTAGAGCATGATTTAGCTGATGGTGGGAATGTAAGTTGGTCCAACGCTGCACTTTTGGGCATGGCATCTGTGTAGTCTACCTTGGGAATGGTAACTCTATAGTTGTGCACCAGCCTGTGTTTGTAACAGGGGAGATAGGAGAATGCTTATCTAAGGGCCATTTGCAGTAACTCACGAATAAGCAATCACTGGAAATAGCTTCCACCAACCACCAGCTGCAGGAAGACTACATTGTACAGTGAAATACTCCACAGCAGTGGTGCCAAGGGCCGTATGGACTGAGGCAGCGTCATAGGTAAGCCCTAGGGTTTTGTACGAAGCAGAAAAGCCAGTCACAGAAAACATGTACAGCACAAGTCCGCTAACAGAGACGGCAGGAATGGGAAGCTGAAAAGCTCACTGCTTGGGTCAAACTAAACATTAAGTGGCTTGTTAGAGATCATATTTCCTGCCTGGGAGATGGCTTCAGCAAGTAAAAGTGTTTGCTGTACAAGCCTGGTGACTTGAGGTCAGTCCGCAGAAACCATATAAGAAGCCAGATGTAGTATATACCTGAAGTCCTGGCTTTGCTGCTTTGAGATGGAAGAAGGCAGAAGCAGGAGAGCTGACTGGAAGCTTGGGCACACGCTGGTTGGGAGTACATGGCATGACAGAGACAAGAGAGACCTCAATAAGGTGCAAGTTCAGAGCCAACCCCTTTAAGCTGCCCTCTCACCTACCCAGGACCCAGTCCCCACGCTGCTGTGACACCCACGTGCCCCTCTTTACTACAGAGATAAATTTTTTTTTTAAAGGAAAGACATGGTATTTTCAACTTTAGCTTAGATCTACTGAAACAGAATGTTAACAAGACCTTTCGGGCAGTCCTATGTATATTAAAGTTGACCTTTGCAAAGCAGGGGTAAAAAAGATCAGGTTAAGTCTATTTAAATTTTAAGCTAAAAATTAACTTGAGAGTTACGTTGAAAACCAATGATGCCCAAGAAGAAAAACAAGAGACAAATAAGGCATAAACTTCAGGCTGAGCATGGTGGCACGTGACTTTAATCCCAGCATTGGGGAGGCAGAGGAAGGTAGATCTCTGTGAGTTCAAGGCCAGCCTGATCTACAAAGTGAATTCTAGGACAGCCAAGGCTACATAGGAAGATCCTGTCTCAAAAAAAAAAAAAATCATAAAGTTCAGGTTCTTGAATTTGGGAAGACAGTGAGTGAGTAGGAAAAGCATGTAAGGGTTTCTTTTTTCTTCTTCTTCTTTTTTTTCTGGTGAGGCCTTTATGCTTTATTCTGAGTTTCTGATTCTGTTGCAACATCAGAGTATTACAAATATTCCTTGTGTCTGTTTAAATAGAATACACACTATTTTTTTTTAAGTGGCTCGAAGCCTCTTTTTTTTATTTTATTTTATATCAATCAGAGGTTAGGTATTTTGCATCCCCAGTGTAGCCCCCTCCCTCTTTCCCTCCCACTCTCCCCAATACACACTATTTTTAAAACAAAGAGTTTAGAGGGTGAGGGAGATGGCTCAGTTGGTAAAGTGCTTGTTGTGTAGACCTGAGGAATGAGTTTGACCCCCAACATCAACATGAAAGCCAGGTTGTGACGCGTGTGTGTAATCCTGGCACTGAGGAATCATAGACAGCAGAATCCTCAGGAGTCACTGGCCCCCAAATCTTGCTGAATCACTGAGCTCTAGGTTCATTGAAAGCCTTGTTTCAAAAAACAAGATGGAAAGTGATTGAAGAAGACATCTGACGTTGACCTCTGACCTCCATGTGCACTTTGTGCACACATGACGCACAGGTGCACATACATGAGCATGAACACATACAGAGAAGCTACCTCTAACTCTAGTTCCAGGGGGTCGGATGTCCTCTTCTGGCCTTTGCCTATATCAGGCACACATGTGGTACACATCCATCCATACCTACATACATACTTACATGTAGGCAAAACACTTGTGCATAGAAAAATATGTTTTAAAAATTTGCATGTGACCGTTTGCATAAGCAAAACAAAGTTAGGGAATACAAAGTAGGAAGAAAAAGTAAAAGATTCCATAATTTTTCTTTGCTAAACATTTCTTGTTCACCTTTTAGTGTATTTCCTTCCAGCTTTTTTGTAGGTATTAATGAACAAGAGGGCATGGTGGTACTTGGAAGGGGAGGATCAGGAGTTTAAGGTCCACTTTTGCCATATGGTGAGTTTTGCTAATGTGATGCGTCTCAAAAAACAATCGATACAAGTATATAGCGTGCTAAAGATCTGCGCACTGAGGCCTCCCTGCTGAAGTACATGTTGTTAGTATTTCATGTATTTTGCTATTTGAATACATCACCTTAAATGTGTAGAAACCAACCATGACAATGAGTTAACACTAGCAAGAATAATGTGAAAAAATGCTAATTTTCCCCCTGGAAGGGTTTGTCGAGGATTTGATATTCAGGGTTATTAATTCTCTCTTTCTTTTACTGCCTGCCTCCAGGAAAACCCAGAGACACTCATGGTACTTATGTGTGCCCCATGCTGGGTGGTGGGTAAAATCCCTTGCAAGAAATTCTGTTATTGAAATATTGTGGCGTGTGCACATGGGGGCGGGGGTCCCTGAGAATTATGCCCAGGGTCAGTTATAGCCAGAAACATGAAAGTGTTCACGGTTTCCTTGACTGGAAGCTGCGTCTCAAGGACAGAGTTCATAACATTGTTGCTTTGAGCCAAAGCCACCGAATGCTTATCACTTCTTAAGCTTTTGTTGGAAGATCCACCGCAAACTGTATCAGTGGGGAAAAAAAAAGCAAAACAAAACGAAACACAACACAACAAAATATAACTGTAGCAGCTGGGTCATTCTGACCCAGAAGCGCCTGGAATGCTTCTAATTGCGCTGACTGGATGAGTCAGCTAGCCAGCCGGTGCCTCCTAAGTGGTAAGCGCTCATAATCAGGCTCATTGTTTCACGGCCAGGGATACTTGCCCAAACCTGTCTGGGTCTGTAGGAGGAGAAAGACTGTCTCTTCCAAGCAGTGAGGTGTGCACCTACATTAGTGACTACAGGGGGTGTCATGTTACCAATGCTAGAGATCTGCTGGGACCAGGCTGAGCCTTTTTCATTTCATTATAGACGGTTTCCAAGTAAATTGTGTTTGCTGAGTGTCTAGGACATGCCGGGGTTTGTCAAAGGTTTGTTAGGATCTCTTTCAGCTCGACAGTTTTTTAAGGGTATTTTACTCCTCATTTTGCTGAGAAAATGAAGGTTCTGGGAAGTTGTCACTCATCCCGATTGTACATATTGGGCACCCCTAAATATTTGAGTGAGTGAGTGAATGAGTAATGAATTCAAACCCTAGTGAAAGAAAAAGGCCTTAAGGAGAGAGACTGGCTGATATGGACCCAGAAAATAGATTCAGAGGTTTTTTAACCTCCCAATGATTTTTATTCCTCCCAATACCCAGTTTTTAAATTTTAAGTTCAAAAGACATGAGATGGGGGTTCAACATAACACAAGATAACATAAAATAACACAAGACAGATGAACTGTGTTTGAAACAGAGGGATTTATAATCTTCATTTTAAATAAATGGCCAGGAGCTGGAAATATTGCCCAGTGGTTAGAGCGATGGCTTCTTTCGAAGAAGACCCAGGTTTGATTCTCAGCACCCACGTGATGCCTCACAGCCACCTGGAACTCCAGTACCAGGGGATCTGGCAGCCCTCTTCCGGCCTGCATGGGCACACACACGTGGTGCGCAGACATACACGCAGGCCAAACAGAGCCCCCAAGGAAGCATCCTTATCTCCATATACTACCAAGGAGGGTGGAGGTCAGAGAGGCGTGGGGTCTGCCATGGTCACAAGGTAACAGTGGGTGAGGAGGCCGGGACTGGAACCCAGGCACAGAGGCTCCAAAGCTTCCCCGGAGACACTACTTTCCTGTAAGCCGATGCCAGGAGTGGATGTTTCACTGTGAGGTCTGAACTTTATTTTGTGTTTGATGGAGGAAAGAGACCAAATGACATGGCGCTTCAGAGCTTTCTTTTGCGGAACCAAACCTTAAGTATCGGGATCTGCCACAAGAAGAGATTCAGTGCAGAGAGCCAAGCAGATGTGGAAAGATTAGGAGTGTGTGGGGTAGAGTTTGTGTGGAGTCATTTTTTTTTTTTTATTTTTTAAAGCCAACACCAGCCTGGTTCACTGTGGTCCACCTTTTGTTCTTCACATAGATACATAAATCAGAAACTTTTAATTTTTTTGAGTGTCTCACATCTGTCAGGCTGGCCTTGAGCTTGCAAGGTAACATCAAAGATTACTGTGAGCTCTTCAACCTCTTGCCTCTATCTATCTCTAGAGTGCTGGGATTATAGGCACAGAACGATAGTCAGTTTATGTTGTGCTGGGGCTTGAACCAGGCAAGCACTCTACCTTTGTCTTATATGCAAGAATACAGATAGGCTTTCTTATTCCTAGAGGGGGAAAATATAGATGTACAGCTATAATACAACATATATGTTCTTAAAATCATTGCACCAGCTGGGCAAGGTGGCGCACACCTGTAATCCCAGCACTATGGGAGGCAGAGGCAGGTGGATCTCTGTGAGTTTGAGGCCAGCCTGGTCTACAAAGTGAGTCCAGGGCAGCCAAGGCTACACAGAGACACGCTGTCTTGAAACCTTCCCTCGCAAAAAGAAATCACTGTACCTTTCGAGACTGGGATTGAAAATTTATGTTTATTGGGATGGAGTTAAGGGCGGCAGGTCTTACACATGGCCATACGGTTAAGAACTATATAGAGCCTACAGTAAAAACAAAATGCCACCTTGAAGGGCACAGAGAAATGCGCCGGTGTGCGTTCAGGGGGCACGGGAAGTAGCCTGTGTTCCTGTGGCAGAGAGGAAGAAGGGCCCTGTAGAAATCTGTGGGAGATTCTATTGCCCCATGTGCAGCATAACTACATGAAGTAGCTCATGGGTCTTCAAGTATGCATGCATGCATGGTTTTGTGTGTTCCCATGTAGCTTAGTCCAGCTAAGGTGCCATTTAGACCCATTTCCCTTAGTATATCAAAATAGTTCTTCCCATTTAAAAGCTGAAAATAGAACAAATTTAATCGTCTTTAAATATATATATTCTTTTTGGACAGACATGGTGGCCCACGCCTCCGTGAGACGTCCATAGTGAAAGAACTTGTTTTATTGCAATTATCAGTGTGTTTAGAGGGGTGTACATGCAAGCCACAGCAAGCCGCAGCAGCCATATGAAAGCCTGCAGGCAGCTTGTGGGAGTTGGTTCTCTCCTTCTACCATGTGGGCCACTGGGGAATTGAACTCATGTCACCAGGCGGCAATCACCCTTATCCCCTGAGCTATCTCGCAGGCCCTAAAACTAGACTGTTTTTAATGCTGATTTCAGGAAGGGTCAAGTATGGTGGATGTGGAGGTAGAAATTCATTGTCAGACCAGACATGTAAGTTTGCTTGTTAATCTCTTTCAGCTGGCTACATTTCTTAGGAGGAAGGCCATCTTTCTCTGATCTTTGATCCCGCCACCTAGCCCATAGGATGACAGTTGATACTTGTAAATGAAAGGTAAATAATGTATTCATTGATTATAAATGGATTGGATGGATTCTTTGCCACGTTGAACCTCGCTATTCTGAAATCCACTAATTTAAGAAGGGCCTGAGCACAGTCTTGCTAGATGGAAAAATTAGGGTCCTGGCTTTTTATAAGCTTCCCCAAAAGGTTACACCAGTTCACTGGTTCTGTGCACACTATTTATTTTGTCTTTTTAACTTACTGGCTGTGACCGATAAATTTGTAGGCTTTTAATATTTTGGCTAAATATGGGTATTTGAAGTTCCCTTTTTTTTTGGTGGTGTTGTTCTGTTGTTCTGAGCTCTTTGCTCCTCCTTTTCCCCCTGTCCTTCTCTTCCTCCTCCTTCTTCCCTAGTGAAAGGCAATCGTTGCAAATAAGCTCTTCCAAATACCCTTTGCTCTGTGAGGCTGTAGGCAAAAGGCCAATCACTTGCAAAGATGTTTTTCTTAATTCCCTAGGCACGTTGATTGGCAGGGGATAGACACATCTATATTCTCTTGTGGCTCCCTTCATGTGAGGGGAGACAGCCAAGCACACAGGCTGATTGTTCCGAGAGATCAATGTAAGTGTAGCAGCCTACACCGGGAATAGTGGGACTGTGAAGGAAGAAGCAGGAAGGGGAATCCTGTCCCACGCTAGAAGCAGGTCCAAGGGACTGTTCCCTTGGAAGAGATGCTGCAGCTGGTTGTTGAAGAATGAGCAGGAGTTCAGATTATGGGTAAGGGCCTGACAGCAGGGGAACACCCAGAAGGCAGTGGAGTGTGGTTCCCATCTTCAGGGAGCAGCCGCCGGGTGGTGGCACCACCCGTGTGCTCCTGTGTGGGGCCCGTCCTCCAGCGATCTGGACTCCGCTCAGGGACACGCCTCTGTGAAACTTAAGGCATGTTTACTTGTTGATGGTGATTATCATAGTCTGCTGGAGCGTTCTGTTGAATAAACAGAGACTTTGGTGCCTCTTGAAGGTCATTCCTTCCAGTCTCTGCGGTCAGGGAGGGATAATAAAAGCTGACGTGGGATCGGCTGGTGTGATGGCCATGACCGTGACCTTGGTTTACGTGGAGGGGTCTTTGCCGGGGCAGAGCAGCATTTCATATGAAGAAGGGAGGGGCTGAGATTTAAATCAGGAGGACAAGCCGCGCTGCACCTCAGGTGCCTCTCTGCCTTGCTGTCACTTCCCATCCCACCTCCCACCCGTTGTCCCTCTCCTCCCGAAGCAAATCACAAGTCTATCTTGACAAGGAGGGAAAAGCACGACCATGGCAAAGCTCCCCTCGTTCAGACCCGAGGGAGGCAATCTCCGCTGAATTTCTTCTTACGCTAACATAGACCAATCTAAAAGTTAGCTGATAGGAGCAAAAATGAGAAGCACCTGAAAACACCGAACCCTTCCGTGTAGGGGCGACTGCAGCGTGGGCTCCGACAGTCCCTTTATGATTTTTGCATATGCACAGGCTGGGGGCTTATTGATGACAGCCGTTGCCGGGACCTTGCTGTAACTGGTGTTTGAATGCACCAGGAACCATTGCAAGCACTCTGTGCATAGTGACTTACTGAATCCACACAGCACCCCTCAAAAAGGGAGGATTTTTTTTCCTCTATTTTTCAGGTTTGGGAAACTGAGGCACATAATGGTTAACTTGCTCAGAGTTTAATGGACTCCGTGTTACAATTGATGTGTTACAGTAATCAGAGTATATTATAATGTATGTCTAAACACACATAATAATTTAAAGCATACGATATACAGCTATGAAAATGTTATGCTAAACATATGTCTGTGCACCATGTGTGTGCGTATGCCCACAGAGGTCAGAAGAAGGCATTAGATCCCCTTGAACTGGAGTTACAGGTAGTTGAATGCTATCATGTGGAAGCTGAGAATTGAACCTGGGTCCTTAGGAAGAGCAGCAAGTGCTCTTAACCACTAAGCCATCTCTCCAATTCCGTAGTAGCGGCTTTACATCTTTTTTGTTTTCTTCTCTCCCTCCCTTCTTCCCGCCCTCTCTCTCTCCTCATCTATTTCCCTTTTTCCCTCCTTTCCACCTTCCTTTCTCCTTTCCTTCCTTGTATTCTTGTGGGGACTGAATTCATGGCCTCTAGGTAAGCTCTCCACCCCGAACCATATTGTCAGCCATAAATTATTCTCTTGCTGAGTGGTACAGCCTAAGAGGGTGTGCGTGCTGTTTGCAATGCCTTCGTGCATAGCTTTCGTTGAATGTGATGTTGTACGTTATCCGAGATAGTCCTTCTTTGGGATGTTTCTTTAGTCACAGTTTCCCACCATCGCCCACAGTGCTCTGGCAGAAGGCTGCAGGTGCTGTAGATATGGTGGTTCTTCTCCATCCTCCTTTGAAGGGGACCGATGAGGGCCGAGGTCCCAGGAGGCTGCTTTGGGGCTCCTGAATCTTGTCAAGCAGGACCACCAGGGGGCACTGCTCTGAAGTTGACAGGAAGTGTATGAGTGGGTGGTCTGGATGCCACTCTTCCTAGGAGCTCAGGCAGGAGCTGGGGGCAGTACGGAGGTGTGTGTGTGTGTCTTAATTCCACTTTGTGGTATCTGGTACTTTTGGGGATGGTATTTAGAATGATCTGGAACTGCCTTTGCTGACTTGAGCACTAACAAAAATAATTCAGCTTCTTAGATTTTTTCATATAGGTAAGTGGCATTGAAACTCCAAACTTGTGTTCAAGTAAGTCATCATTGTAGGCAAATAATGCTTAAAGTTGTCTACCACAAATAGAGTTATCTGTTACTTCTCCCCCTCCCCTTTCAGTTAGGATTGCTCTAGAGTCCTGGATTCATAGAAGAAAAGTATAGAGCGCTCTGGATACCAGCTGGGGGTCTCTCAAAGATTTTTCACAGTAGTGAAGAACAAATGATGTAAATGAAAAAGTTGAGCTATGTCCTCAGGGCCAGGGACACGGCTCATCAGGTGAAAGCACTGTCAGGCTGGCAACCCGAGGAGTTCAGATTCCTGGAAGCCGGTGAGAGCCAACTGTGGCTTGCCCCAGATCTCCAGGTGAATGCCTTGGGCATGTCTGCATGCATAGACAGTTGCACCTGCACAAAAACAGATACATACTTAAAAATGAAATCCATGCCTCTTGTGATTCTTGAGGAAGGGCCAGGTGCCGAGGTGTTTCCCGTGTTCAGGAGCTGCTGTCCCTGAGGGACACCGGTTACTTCCGGCCCATGCCAGTGCTGTAGACACTGAACTGTGTGCTCACTGCCCTGCACAGCAGAGCTCTGATCACCACCCTTCCTTCTCCACACGAGCGCACTTGGTTTTGTACTCCTAAGTACAGACACTTCTATATTATTGAAAAGAAGACCAGTTGGATGGCCCGAGGTTGGACAAATGGATTGTTATGTACCTGCAGGGAGAGCACTGTGACCTAAAAGCACTTCAGTTCTGAGAACATTGACCCAGCAGGAACGGAGCAGATGGATCTCGGAACAGCCACTGCCAATTTCATACCCCCCCCCCTTTTCCCCTCTGTGGGGAATGATTGCAGTGTGCGGCATGGTGGTAGATACCAGTTCTGATACCATTCAGTGTCAGGGCTCCTGAGCTATGGTGTCAGGTCAACCCCCCCCCCCCCCCGCCACCCCAGGCTCCCTGCTGCTCATCAGGGTGGAACAGAGCGGCCCACTCAGTCCTGTCCTGTGTCCTGTTCTCCCAGGCAGATCAAAGGTGCCGCCGGCTGGGCTGAGGGAGGTGGGGGAGCCACTGTGTGCTTCCGCCCTTTGAGGGGGGCGGGATTTGCAACCTACTCTTAGCAGGTTGGTTTAGGGGCTGCCCGGAAGTGACCAGCTTTCTGTAAGGTATGGTGGATTTGACTTTGGGGTTGAAGAGGTCTGTGTTGGCTTTGCCTGCTTATGACAGAACTGGCTGGGAGGAGCAGATTGGCTGTCTCTTGTAAAGTGTGGGATACTTAACTAGAAGGAAGCCCACTTAGTTATGTCCTTGGTACATATGGAGGAGGTAAATGATTTGTTTTACATAAGATGGATGCAAAGGCCACAGTCAGAGCTGTCACAAAGGGCGGGTTAAGGACTCCTGTTTTGGAGCTTGCTTTGCTGGCCCTGGAGAGAGCTGGCTTTCCAGTGACGTGGTCCCCGGCTTTGTGCTTCCATTAACCGCTTGCAATGGCCAGAATGAAAAGCTGTCTGCTTTGTCATTCTTTTTGAGAGCACTCGAACATCTCCAAAGACTCACCCTGACCTTCTGTGAACAGATGACCGCGAAGGGCGCAGTGAATCCGTGGAGTTTCCTCTCAGGCTGGGCTAGCTCAGGGGAGGAGGGGGTTTGGTAGCTTGGTCCCCAGCCTCTGTCCCAGCCCTGCCTTTCCTCTATAGCACCTGTGGCATTCATGAGTTCCTGCAAGACAGATCAGGGAATCTCCATTCGAATGCCATCCCCGACCCCATCGTTTCCTGCCAGCAGGGCTGCCAAAGGGTTTATGGGATGCAATTCTGCAGTTTAGTGCCTTTATTGCCATATCATATATTTGGGACTTGCTACTGCTATAGCATTGGAGCCATCAGGTCTGCTGGAAGGGACTTGGAGGCATGAGTGTGCCATCCTTGGGGGGATGGCTTTGTTCTGTTCCATTCCTCAAGACTTTGGGCTCAAGTCAGCAAGATGGCTCAGAGGGTAAAGGCTGCCAAGTGTTAGCAACCCAAGGTTTATCCACCAGACCCACATGGTGGAAGGAGATAAGCGACTCCTGCGGGTTGTCTTCTGGCCTTGATGTGCAGGCTTTGGCATGTGCGTGCGCATATACGTAGGCACTATGCATGTACATGTACATAAACGTGTGTACATATTCATAAACTTTGGGCTCCCAAGACACAGACCATCCTATTTTTGTTGCCTGGAGGATTCTTCTAGTTAGAATTTGTTCAAAAGTTGGAGGGTGGAGTCAGAATTAGTGGTGGCTGGGATGTGGGGTGCTGCAGTGAAACTTTAGGTGGTCTGTGGCCCTGCCGCTGCCTTTGACATCCTCCTGTGTGGTTCTGGCAGAGACTGTGGGGAAGTGTTTCCAGAAAGAGGCAGAACTCAGAGGGAGGCCTGGGGAGTGTTTGGGTTGCATTCAGAACAGGCAGGGTAGCTGGAAGGTTGAGGAGGGAGGCCAGTAGGGAGCCATGCATAGGCCCTGCCCCCCCTCCCTCCCCCAGGAGCCTGGCCTTTCTTTTCAAGGTAAAGAGGAGATTGGACAGTGGTGGCAATACATGGGACTTGGAGCCATGAGACCGCATGCAGTTTTGCAGGCTTGGGTGAGGTCTCAGGAGGGTTGGGAAGGCCTGGTTTGTTGCTGTCACTCATGCCAACCTTGTGTTGCTTCTCAGTATCTTCTGTATTGCTGAGACCACTGCTGGTTTCTCACTGTTTTCAGAGCCAGCTGGGGCCCCTCCATGACCTTACACATGAAGAAGGTGACATCTTCATGTTCTCTTCACGCTCCCTCATCCTTCCGTGCAATCTTATTAGTCTTCCCTGCACCTTCCTGGATCCACAGGGCTTTCTCTGAGGGCTGGAACTGTGCCAGGAGGCGTAGTTAACCCAAGAGAGAGTTTTCTACTCTCCTTTCCCTTTCTCTTGAAGGTGACCTCTGCCCATCCATTACCAAGGCCACACCCACCAAGGATGCTCACACTGACTACTCGTGCCGCCTGACTAGCAGACGGATGTTTCAGGACAGCATTGCGACATGCCCATGTTCTCTTAGCACCAGGCTTAGAACGTGGAATTCTTGAACTGTTGGGTCAAACTGAGAGGAGAATGATCTTTGCATCTGACAGGAGGAGGGCAGGCGGGGCCGGGCGGCTTGATGAACACTGGCCGCCTGAACTCGGGCTTTGAGACGTTTGAGGCAAGCTGCCCCGACTCTAGGAGCCTGGGGTGGCTGGGCTGGTGGAGAGAGGACCTTTCTCCATAGGAAATTATTTCAAGCTTTGAGGGCGGTGGGGACAGGAACAAGGAGTAAACTTCTTCGCAGCTTTCTGCAGCTGTTAATCTGGGAAGCTGGTTGCCATAGATGGCCCAGGCCCGTGTGGAGATGCAGGCAGATTACTGGGGGTGGGAGAGGAGAAGAAACAGCGGTGCTTTTGGGGTGAAGGTTTAGCTGAAGGGAGACCATAGAGAAGCGGTGGCCGAGCAGTACTATGCTCGGGAGCAAAGAATGACGGATACACATCTTGTTTCCTGCTGCTCAGGAAAATTCCTCTCCACTATGATTGGAGTAAAGAGCAGTAAAGTCTTCCAGTAAAACCTGGGGGAGAAAAGTCAGCAGGAAGACGGTTTATGAACAGGGGGTCATCCTGGGGACATCCTGAGGACCTAAATTCTAGCCCCAGCTGTGCTCCTCGGATGCGGGTTGCCTCTGAGTGCCGCCATCCCCACACTCCCTCTTCCGGACTTCACTGTCACCTCCCCTCACTCCTGCCTCCTCTGAATAGTGGCTGTCGAAGGTCTTCAGCAGCCCAGCTCCATGGGCCATAGAGAGGACAAATGTAAGTATATATGTATGTGTGTATCTATACGGCATATTGACTGATTTATAAATTTAATACATGGATTAAAGTGTCCTCATGTATCAAACATAAATTAGGGGCCGGGGAGATGGCTCAGTTTGTAGACTGCTTCCTGTGCAAGGACTCGAGCTGGGACCCCAGGGACCCACTTCAGAAGCTGGGTGTTGCAGCACCATCTGTAATCCCAGCGCTAGGGAGGCAGAGACGAGAGGATTCATGTAGCTCAGTAGCCAGCTGGCTTTGCTGAGTTGCTGAGCGAGACAGACATGGTGAGCATCATGTTGAGCACGATGGAGGAAGACACTCAACATTGACTTCTAGGCTCCACACGCACACACAAGCATGCATTGCATATCCAAAAAAAAAAAAAAATACACTGAAAAGTCAGGGGAGAGAATAGATAAAATAGCTAAACTGAAGTCGTATGTTTTTGTGTGTCCCTTGGGATTTGTCACTGTGATGGACAGGTTCTGCAATGGGGAACTGTGGGGCTCTGCCTAGAGGTTTCAGCAATGTAGGTAGAGCCTTATTCTCTGAATAGCTGTAGGATTTTCTTGGCTCTCAGTGTGACCAAGAGGTAACCCACCCAGGCGACACCCAGCTTTGAAGTACGGGCATGCTTAGGTTCTTTAGGCCAGTGTCCTAGCATGTGTGTCCCACCTGTTGACATTTGCATTTGACATGATGTTGTCATCTACAGAGTCTGTGCTGAAGAACCTCAGAAAAGATGACGAAAGTCTCTCATAAGGTTTTAAGTAAGTTTCCAGTTTTGTGCTGGGTCACATTCATAGCTATCTCTGACCGCACACAGCCCATGGGCCGAGGTTTGGTTTGCTAGAAGTTGAATGGACTGCCATAGCCTTCTCTAAAATTGTGCAATGCCCTGTCGTTGGCTAGAAAAGTTACTGAAAGAGACGGTCATGCATAGGTTTAGCCATGAGTACAAGGGTGCTTGAGAAGCTTCTATGCCCTGTTTAAACTTGTCACAGTTATTTTTCCAGAGGAAATATGTCACAGTGTGCATGCAGAGGCCTGAGAACAGATTGTGGGAGTTGAGTCTCCTTCCACCATGTTGGGTCCACCAGCTTCAGGCTTGGTGGAAAACGCTTTTATCCGCTGATTCTTCTCACTGGGTCAAGCAGCAATGTTTCTTTTTTGGGATATTTACCTCTTTATTTCCAAACAAGGCCTTGTGTTTCAGTGTTTTATTTGTTTCTAGACTATCTCTCCATTCCTACTGTAGAATACGAGGATTTAGCTTTCTCACACATCCTGTGGCAATTACACATTTTTACACACACATTCCCTGAAAACATACACATGTCTAACTGCCTACTCAAATATGCCTGCATCAATATGTATGATAGCAAACTGAACACACACGTCCAACATACAGTGACATGCGCACATCCAGACAGACGTGCATGTACCTAGATGCACACATGTGCAAGACAGGCACATGCTCTCTCCTTTCCCTCATCTTTCAACCTGGGTGAGTCAGTACAGTATGTGAGCACCAACTAACATTCCCATGTTGTACATCTTTTCCTGCAGGTATCAACTGCTTCTTTTCTAGACTTTAAGTCCTTTTGAATCTACCAATACTTCATATTTTTTTGTAGAGCTTGAAAAACTGCCGGTGTGGTGTGAAACGCCGCATAGTCCAGTCCGTCACTTTGGGGACATCCTCCCCAGAACCCTGTGTCCCCTGCTACATGTGACTTCACACCTGTTGTCACCATCTCCTGTGTTGTGGACCCCTTGCAGGCTCCATGGCTGCACATTTGCCAGTGACCTCCATTTCCCAGTAGCTTCTAGAGACCTGGAATTTCTAAAAATGTATTCTCTTATCCTTTGGCTTGTGATTTTGATTGAGGATAGTATTCTAGGCAGAAAAGATTCACTCAGAGTTCTAAGGCATTACATTACTATTTCAAGTGTCTGGTGCTGCTTTAGGAAATCAGAGCTACTGTGGTTGTTTTGAATCTAGAATGTGACTTTCTCTCCTCTGTTTTCCTCATTGGTGACCTAACATCTTAATATTTCGTGGCCATACACCTTGATTCATATCTTTGTATATGTGTATACACCTTGATTCATATTTGTGTGTGTGTGTGTGTGTGTGTGTATTCTGGGTACTCAGAGGGTTCTTTTGATCTAGAATCTTCTATCCTACAGTTCTGGAAAGTTCTGAAAGTTGTTTCTTATGTACCATCACTCTTTCCTTTGTTACTCTTCCTTGAACTCCTAGGGAGCTCATGGATCTGTCTCAAATCCCATCTTCAAAGAGTATCTTCTAGCATGTCAACAAGATAAAGACATTAAAAGAAAACATGAAAGCATTTCCCTTCGGCATTGGCATCTGCCAGGACCTTTCTTAGGCGAGGTCTTGACCACGTTTTTGAAGTGGTGGGGGGATGTTTAAATGTATAAATATTCTTAGTGATTTTATGAGATGTTTTAGAGTAATTGTGGGTGGGTGTAGTTGGTTTGGTTTTTTCTTATCTTGGAAATAATATGACAGGACAGTGACATGGTTAACCAGTAAAGAAAGTTAGCTTAATATTATAATTGTCTCCGTATATAATTGAATAATTAAAATGTCCTTATCTTTTCTACCTTTTGATTCCTGGCCTACCCTATTGAGCAGTTTTAAAGTGCTACTGTTTGATCCTGAAGTAGTTTCTATTGTCTGGGCTCTATTGTCTGAATTAGGCTCTGTGTTCATGGTCAAGGGGAGAACTCTGAGTAGCTAGATATAGTGTCCTAGGACAGCCTTTCTTAGCTTGCAGGCAAGGTAACCTGGCCATGACCTGTATATAAGGCAGAATATTTACCATGGTATCTGGAAAGTGCCCACACTGTTTGGTTGTGGTCCCGTAGGGAAAACAAAAAGGGCCATGACATTTAACAACATCCTTAATGCTGCTTCTCTAGTCTTATCTACTAGGGTGTCCTCATGGCCATGATGTCAGAAGTGCCTGCAGATAGGGAGTAGTGTATATTTTTCTCTATTGCTATCGCTTGTGGGTGTTAAAACTTCAATGTTTGCTTACGGTTGTAAGAGACAATTCTTTTTCTTTTTTATTTAATTTACTTTATGTGTATGAGTGTTTTGCCTGCGTGTATGTTTGTGTACCACATGTGTGCCTGGTGTCTGCAGAGGCAAGAGGAGGATGTTAGATCCCCTAGAACTGGAGTTACAAATAGTCGTGAGCTGCCGTGTGGATGCTGGAACTCAAACCTGGGTCCTCTGGAAGAGCAGCCAGTGCTCTCAAACCCCGAGCCACCTCTCCGGTGCTTTTTCTTTTTTTTTTTATAAAAATTTATTTATATTTATTATTATTGTTGTTGTTGTGTGTGTGTGTAATGTAAATGTGAGTGCAGGTACATGTGTGCCATGACAGAGGTGTGGAGGTCAGAAGACAACTTTTAGTAATCAGTTTTCTTTTCTGTCTTGGGTTTTGAGGAGTGAACTTATGTTTTCAAGCCCTTTAAAACTAATAATATTGTTTTTATAAAAGTTAAATAGGGTCTAGGGACACATTAGTCTTTCATTTAGAAGATACATAAATTTTGTTTTTCTAGGCAGGGCTTCTCTGCGTAGCCCTGGCTGTCCTGGAACTCACTCTATACACCAGGATGGCCTTGAACCCAGAGCTATTTATAAATGTCAATAAAATCTTGTACATAGAAAAACCTAGAAGGACAAATGTCAACAGTAACTAGATTCCAGCAATGGGGACACAAGGAACTTTCTTTCATCCTTTAAGCGTTTACCATAGTTTTAAACTTTCTATTTTATGTACTTTTAAAGAAGGAAAACAGAAAATTGAGCAGTTGTGTCCATAGCTTACAAGTGAACTATGTCTACACAGAAAAGCTTTATTCATTTATTTATTTATTTATGACCAGAGACCCACCACATGTGGTCCAGAATTTTAAAAAATGTATTCTTTTATAATATATATAATTTCATTATATACATATACATATATATATATACATACTTGTACATAATGTTTTTTTTATCATAGTCCCCCATTATCTTCTCTTACCTTCTCCTTCCACTAAATTGTTTGTTTTCTTCCTATGTCCGCTGTCTACTCAAATGTCTTTTGTATTTGTGCTTGTGTCTGTGCGTTTAATCCGTGTTGCCTGCATAAGCGTGGGTGTGGAGTTATTTGCTTGAGTAGGGGCAGTGTGCTGGTGACTAGATCACTGAGAAATGTGACTTAAGTGAGGGACCACTTAGTCCTAGACCCTACGACCTTTAGAAAAGACATTTGCTTTAGTGTGTGTGTGTGTGTGTGTGTGTGTGGTGTGCGAGCGCACAGATGTCACAGGACACTTTGAAGGAGTTCATGCTTGTTTTCCACCATGTGGGTCCTGGGAATCAAACTCATGTCCTTAGGCTTAGTAGTAGCACTCATCTTTACTCACTGGCCCCCTGAGAACATTTTTGTATTTTATGTTTGTTGTGTAGTGAAAGCAGCTGGTCAGTTTTAGTCGTACATCACTGGTCAGATGGATCCATTATTTATGAGCCGTGAATCTAGATGTTCAGTGCATGAGCTAGTTTGCTCTGCATGCTGAAAACATGCATGTATGCATGCACAGTCTGACCGGAATTGCATGCTGCGAACAGATGATGTCTACCTTCCTTTCCAGGGTCCCGTGTCTCTGCTAAATACCATGAAGTTTACACAGTTCAAGTAGTAAGCATTGCAGTGTGAGAATGTGAAGCTTTGATTTTTGCGTGCCTGTCTTGAAATTTGATGTCACATCTGTTCTTCCACTCAGAAAAGCATTCATTCAATGCTGTTTAGAACAGAGAAAAGGTTTTATTTTAGAAAGAATACTTTAATTTGCCCTTTGACACTTTCAAACATGTAGACAACCTATCTTGATTATACCCGCCCTGTTTCTTCCCTCCCAAGGTTGCCGTTTCTTGAATGTGAGAACTTTGCTTAGCTGTTGCTCTTTTGCCACATGCACCCTTTCCTCCCCACCTCCCATTTCCATTCTGTCAACATGGGCTCCTTCAGGCTCTGTACCTCTGTGTTAATTTATAGTCAGTAAAATTTACAGTGGAATGCCTGTTTCCCAGCCACGTCTTCCGAGAAACAGGGAAGAGCCGGAGCCTGCTCCTGCTTCAAGGATCTGTGTTTTCTCTTCCTTTTACTCTTATATTCACCTTAGGTATCTATTGGCCTAGGCTATATAGTTCCCTGGGCTCTGGGTGCCAGTCTGGCACTGGCAGGCAAACGGGATAGGGTTGTGGGCAGGTGCAGTTTGTAGGGCTCCATGTCAATATGCTAAAAGAAAGCTCCTCCTGGGAGCCTGGTGTTGTCCAGACAAGGATGCTATATAAGCAGGAGGCATTCATGATATTATTAATGGTGGCAGCTTAGGCAGGCCACCCTGAATTGAGAAATATATAAGCCTCACCCCCAAGCCTCCAAAGGGAGCCAACTCCCTCCTGAATATCTTGAAGCATGAGACAGGTAAAACAAAATAGCAGCAAACCAAAGCAGCCAGTGGACAGGAGGCAGGGCCCCTTCTGACCATCTTTTGGTGTGTCAGCCACTGACCTATTCACTCTGGAGGACTTTCCCTTTGTTGGGTGAATTCCTGAACTATTCTTTGCTCATTTCCCTGGATGTCTGTGAGCTGGTGGATGGGCCTGTGGGCAATAGTTATTGCCACAGGCAGGAAGTGGTTAATAGGCTCCATTGACTCAGCTGGAGGAGGAGGGCTGTTGCCCCCTACAATAGAGGCAGGATATCCACAGACTGCACCATTCATTTCCCCTTCAGGCGGGACATGAAGCAAAGAACCTGAGTATTTACAGCACATGTCTTAAGGCAAAAAGTGATGGGCCAGATATTTCTGGGTGGTGAAGATGAGCCTCTGACTAGTGTGAATATTCTTATAGACAGAAACCAGAGACTCCTGGTGCTCTTCTGTGAACCCTAGGTTATTTTAAAGTTTAACAGTACACCAGAAAGAAACATGCCAGGGTATTCAAGAAAGAAATAATTTAGGGGCCTAGAGAGATGGCTCAGTGGCTAAGAGCACTGGCTGCTCTTCCAGAAATCCTGAGTTCAATTCCCAGCAGTCCCATTGTGGCTCACAACCATCTGTATTGGGATCTGACTGTCTTTTCTGTTATGTGAAGATGGAGCATTTACTTCATGTGCATAAAATACTTGAATAAATAAATCTTTTAAAAAAGGAAAAATTTGACCTTCTTTCTTACATCCCTTGCACTTGGACAGGGCTTGTGTGTTCTCTTCTGAGTAAAGTATTCTTGTAAACTCCCTCAGGCATCAGTTAGAAAGAGACCTTTAAGAAGTTTAAAAGTAGAGCGTCTAAAGACTAGCCTTAATTATAATTTAGTTAGCAGTGTAAGGCCTTCCATTTTGATAAGTTAGTAATTTAACACTCTTTGATAAGTTCTGGGGCAAAGACAGAGGGAACCCAAATGAAGGACATCAGTTGTCCAGAAAGAAATGAGAAGCTGAGCATGGTGGTGTACAGATGTCATCCCAGTAATCAGGAAGTGGAAGCAGGAGGATTAAGAGTTCAAGGTCATCTTTGGCTGCATAGCCCAGGGGAGCCAGGGTTATCCGAGACCGTATGTCAATGTGTGCATGTGCTCGTTTGTGTGTGTGTGTGTGTGTGTGTGTGTGTCTAGAAAAGGAAGAAGGAGGGAGGAGAGGGAGAAGAGATTGATTGACTGGCTTTATGGTTAACTTACATGCTGTAGCTAAGAAGTGGCCAGAAGACAGTGTGGTCTTACATTTCCCTATTGTTGAAGTCACATGAGCAAGTAATTATTTTATAGGAGTTGGAAGGAATTCAACAGAGGAAACGAAAAAGAAGCAGAAAGAAGGAAATATAAACCCAAAGCTAACATTAATGTAAGAGACAAGGAATGGAAACCACCAGGAGGATATAGGACATTGGATGTTCTTGTAAAGGACCAAAGATAGAAGCAAGTACAAGTCAGAGTAATGTTTGACCCAAGTACCTGGGTTTTCATTCAAGGGGATGTCTGCCATGCAGCCATTAAAATGGTTCAAAAAGCATATGTAAGGGGGACCAGTGATGTGTGTATGTCAGTGAGATAGTTACATATGATCGTCACTCTGTGAATACAGTCCCCATCCTTTCCTACCCAACCTTCTGAAGAGAGTTAGGTTTGCAAAACTCATCAGAGTTGTAGGGTGGGTTTAGGAGCTCTCCCACTTAGCAGTTGAGAGGACACAGGTTTGATCCTCAGGACTGCAAACAAAGCACAAACAAACAAGCAATCACGTTGCTGATTCATACCAGGATGCCTTTGAATGTTTTTGGGTTTTTTTGAGACAGGGTTTCTCTGTATAGCCTTGGCTGTCCTTGACTCGATTTTGTGGACCAAGCTGGCCCCGAACTCACAGAGGTCCACCTGCCTCTGTCTCCCCAGCTCTGGGATTAAAGGTGTTCTCCACAGCCGCCACCGCCACCCCTCCCCCCACCTGGCTTCCACGATGCGTTTGTATCATGAAGTCACTGTGCTAAATGGAAGAAACTTTTGTCAGGAGGCTTCCTGGCCAATGCTTCCACGTTGGCAATAGATGGAACAAAGGAGGAGAGCTGCAGCCACAGAGAATAAGCTTGTTGCAAGACAGGGGTGTGACAGTTCTGAGGCTTTTTTCTGGGGGTGATGGACATGCCAGATCAGTCATGTAACAGTTGCACAAAACGGTGAATACACTAAAGACCAATGAGTTGTCTACTTATGCCTGTGAATTAGTTATGAAGTTGGCACAGATAAAACAAGGGTGATCGTCTTGTGTCAGTGGTTTCCTCATTTTTTTTTCCCAGAGGCGCTGGGATTATTCTGCATTACTTGTATGATAGAGATGTTTAATAAGCTAAAATACAGTCGAAAGCTGTGGTTCCCAACCTTCCTAATGCTGCGACCCTTTAATACAGTTCCTCATGTTCTGGTGACCCCCCAACTATAAAAATTAATTTTGTTGCTACTTCATAACCAATTTTGCTACTGTTATGAGTCACAAGGTAAATATTTGTGGTTTTCTGATGGCTTTAGGTGACCCCTTCGGCCCCAAAGGGGTTGTGACTCACAGGTTGAGAACCACTGAGAACCTTTTGGACTCTAAAGGGAGAATTTTAATAGCTAGCTTTTTAACAGAAATGGCAGAGGGGCTGTCTGCTAATTCTGTCTTTAGGGTGTGTGTCTGTCTCTCTGTGTGCCTCCTATAATCCTAAAACCTGGGCTTATGCTGTCATAGAAGTGAATGGCCGTTTGTGGAAGAAGTTATGTCATTTGCCTCGGGACCCTGGGAGGCAGGATCCTATCTCTGGGAAAAATCAGGAACAGCCTAAGCGCCTCTTGGTGGCATATCCTAAGAGGCGGTGGGCTCTGTGAGTGCGGAATCTGTGGGGGTTGTTACTTATATAACTTCCTGTAATTGCCTGGCAGTAGCTTCGAAGAGCCGCCCTCTCCTGTCTGGGGCTGAGCAGAGGCCGCAACCCTTTCCTTCTTGCTGCTGCTGCTGCTGCTGCGTTTGTCTCCTGGCCGGGCTTTGTGTGCAAGCAGCCCTTCTCTGCAGAACTGAAATGTCATTTTAACCAGAAGACACCATCCTCCTTGTGCTTTGGAAATGGGCAATTCTTATGCTGGGCAGCTAAAGAGCACGCGCTTTGAGGAGGTCCTGCACAACTCCATCGAGGCTTCCCTCCGCTCCAACACCCTGGTGCCCCGGCCCATCTTCTCCCAGCTGTATTTGGAGGCTGAGCAGCAGCTGTCCTCATTAGAAGGTAAGAAACACACATTTCTCATGTCAGTGTGTGTATACATATGTTTATTTTTATGTGTAGCCAATGTACACGGAATAAACCTGCAGTTCATTTTTGCCCCATTTGGGGAAAAAGAAACAGACTTTTATTTGTTTAAAAAGAAAGTTTCAGGCCAGAAAATACAAAGAAAAAAAATAATCTTGGACTCCTAGGAGGTGGGGAGAATGCTGTGTGCTAAACTCTCCTGAAAGCATTACTCATACTCTGATTAGATGGTTTGCATTTTAGCTTTGGTAAGAGATTTTAATACATTTGACCTTCAGCTCTGTGTTTCTTTCTTTCTTTTTCTTCCTGTGACTCACGGTGTTATCTTTGCAAAAATAGTTTAGAGGTTATGTCTCTGTGTGCTAACAGGTGTAAGTTACCCCCAGAAGCTTAAAATATATTAAGAGTAAGCCTTTAAGAATTTTATACGTACCAAGAATGAACTTAATTAGTGACCTTCAGGAGTGGGGATGACTCGGGAAGTTCTTTTGTCTGCAAGATGAACTATGTGTGTTTTCATGTCAAGTAAGCCTGAAACAACCACTACTCTAGAATTTTCTTTTTTATTTGTAAGTTCATGCTTTTTGCTTGAAATTACATACACAAACGGCAATAGTTTTTGAAGTAGAAAAGGTCATTGTTTAAAGTGAAAAAAAAAAGTCATCATTAAACAAGAAAGACAAATGTTGGCCAGGTTTGCACTATGTTAGGCTTCAGGGCGCTGTGTGGGGTGCCTGTCTTGAAGCAACGCTGATGCCTGACTGAGAGCCATTATTCTTGTGAGAGAACAAAGTGGGTCATTTTCTAGCCTCCTTAGCCTTGCAAATGGCACCTAACCAACCTGGGTCCATGTCTAAGGGAAACTAGATTGTGCTTAGCACGATGAATTAGGAAAACATGAAGTTCTCTGATAGTCATTAAGAGAGTGTTGATGCTTTCTGGCGTAGGTAGTGTCATTGTGACTTCACCGGCAGCCAAGAAGTCGTTAGATATTATTTCTTTCTCATTAATTTATTTATTCACTTTACTTCAAGGTCACAGCCCCCTCCCTCCGCTTCCCTTTTTCTACTCCCCTTCTCCTCAGGAAAGGGGAGCCCTGCTCCTCCCGTACCAACCTGCTCTAGCACCTCAAGTCTGATATAGACTAAGCTCATTCTTTTCCACTGAGGGCAGTCAGGGAAGTCCAGCTAGGGGAAAGTTATCTAAAAGCAGGCAACCGAGCCCTGTCAGAGATAGCTCCTGCTCCACTTGCTAGGGAACCCTCATGAAGACCAGGCTGCCCATCAGCTACATATATGTAGTGGACCTAGGTCCAGTCCATGCATGCTCTTTGGTTGGTGGTTCAGTCCCTGTGAGCCCCCATAGGCCTAGGTTAGTTGACTCTGTTGGTCGTCTTGTGAAGTTCTTGTCTTCTCCAGGGCCCTCTATCCTTCTTCCAACTCTCCCACAAGACTACCCAAGCTCTGTCTAATGTTTCCCTGTGGGTCTCGGCATCTGTTTCGATCTGCTCCTTGGTGGAGACTCTCATTAGATCCTATTTAATTGATCCCCCTCTTTTTTTTTTTAACCAGGTAAAAAAATCTCTGTGAAATATGCTTTCCAGGGCCATCCTTAACTACTTATAGTTGACAAGCCTTGCCAGTGGCAAATTAAGAACAGCAGTCATGATGATGTAGAACACTTAGGTGGTGTCCTAAACTCTACTGTCTGTCCACCTGCTAATGCTGAGGCCCTCCGAGACGTGGAGATTTTGAGAGGTGGTGGTATTGCCCTCTCAGGGCTGACACTGGGTCAGACACTGGGGAGAGTCAGTGCACAGCTGCTCACATGGGAACAGAGAGTAGCAGAAAGCCCTTGGGGGATCCCCCAGTCACCTTCTCCTGCTGCTGAAAACTTCCGAGGCGGCCCATCTTGCCTCTTCTAGTTGGCAGTGGGAGGGGGGTGGGTTGCGTCTTCATCTTCGGAGGATCTTCTCTTTGCTGGGTATGTGGTATGTCTCACACCCTGACTGTGCTGGAACCCAGGAGTTCCTAGTTGCTCTGTCTCTGAGCTTCATCTCAGCCCCCAGGGACAGTGTCAAGGCTTATGAATTCGCTTGCTCAGGTGCTGAGGGCCCTGAGCTCCTTGCCAGCTGTGAATGGGTTTGCTCAGCCTTTGAGTTTGTGTGATGACTTGACTCCTCGGATGCTTTTCCTCTCTTCTCAGCAAATAGCCTGGTACTATCCCCTGGGATTTTGTTTGTCCAGCACAGAAGTCAGCCTGAGGGGTGGGTGGGAGCGGGGGACCTTTGGGTTTGTTAGATGTCACCATAAACCAAGCACTAAGCTTGGGTCATATCTTCTGCACCATAAACCTTAGACCAGACAGGCATTTTTGGGCCCCGTCTTGTTTTGTCTGTCTGTCTCTTGTCAGGGTCTCTTATCTGATGGCTGGCCTTCCTCAGACAATACCATTGTTGATGATGCCTATGACCAAGGTGCTGGGACACTAAACTCATGCGGATCTAGTAACATTTTATGTATTTGTGGAGGTAATTTATCAGGGGCTTTATTATAGCTTTGTTCTTTGAAGTAGGGCTCTTACCTACTCCTCCTTTTAGGGGGAAAATCCTTTTACATGATGTTGACTTTTTTAAGAGAAAGACCAACACTACAGATAACCGCATCAGCTCTACCCATCACAAGTTTACTGTTTAAACAGAATACAGGTAAATTCCTATAATCCTACTTGCTCAGAATGATGTGCGACTCATGGCAAGAAAACTGAGCATCAGCAGCAGAGCGAATGGCTTTAGGTGCCTGTAGTGAGGGGCGCTCTGGGGTCCTTGGATTTGTGTTTTATTGTTACTGCGCTAAGCCCTCGACCCTGATGGTTTTGTCTGATACCACTTTAAGGCTCTCATCCTGCCAGGAAACCTCCGTAAATACTTCTGTTTAGTCTGCCCCAGGACTTGTGCTGGCTGAGGAGCCCATCAAAGTTGGGAAAGTCTGCTGCAGACCTTTGACCTTTAACCCTGCCTGCAGTCTGAGCCCTTTGGCTCTCTGAGGCTTAAGACCCTCTTCTCTCGTTTCTTTCTAAGTGTGTTGGAATGTCTGCTCATTGGGCTTAGCAGAATAATGCATGGCCCATCCTGGTGAGCTCATGGGGCTGACCCACAGCTCCAGCTTTGGGGGCATTTGTTTGGGTTGTTGAGGAATCTCGTGTGAATTTCCACTCCAAGTCTGGTGTCTATGCCACTGTCTGGGTCTGTTCAGAGCCAGATCATAGCCCCATGTGGACTGTGCCCTCTGCTCGCTGGGTGCTGGGTGCTGGCGCCTGGAGTCTGGTGGGACTTTGAGACCTCTTTCAGGGGCTAGACTGTGCCTACTTTAAGCACAGGAAGATGCTAAGGAGATGAGGTGCCTGGGTGCATCCCTCGCACGTTGTGTGTTCATTCTTGTGTATTCTTTCCGCAGTTTTCCTACCGCTTGATATTTGTCCTCTGCACCCACAACATCCAGGGTACCAGGAAAAACAGAGAGCTGTTATTTCCTTCTCAAGGCCTTGGCCCCTGTCAAGTTATGTCCCCAGTAGCTTGCACAGTTACAAAGCTCAGTGCCATTCTGAGGTGCCACATTTTCCAGCACAGCGGATCTCAACCTTCCTAATGCTGTGAGCCTTTAATACCGTTCCTCATGGTATGGTGACCACTACCACCACCCCGCCCCAAGCATAAGATGATTTCATTGCTATTTCATAACTGTAATTTTGCTACTGTTGTGAATTGTAACTTAACTATGTAATGTGTGACCCTGGTGGGGGGTCGTGACCCACAAGTTAAGAACCACTATTCTAGAACGTTACACCTCACAGTGTCCTTAGGGCTTATGCTGTAACCAATACATTCTGCACAGAGAGGTAAACTAAGTGTCCTGAGGCCGCATGGGCGGCAGCAATTTAATCACTGAAACTTAACTTCCCAGAGCTGTGGTCTAGGCTTTTCCATTACACATAATGTTACTGTTAACCTAAAACCTTTGCATGGTGGGAGGATGTTAGAGCCAGGTATGAGAACAGTAAAAGACATGAAAACAAGCCAGCAGCTAGGGACAGGGAAACCAAAAGGGAGGGGACAGCCATGTCTTCCTGCAGTATACTTAAGGGCACTTGTATCGAGGGCTTCTGTGAGTTAATCTGTGCACTGTTTGGTACATGAACTTTAAAGACACGCTGAGGAGTATTTTTACCCAAAACACTATGAGAAAAGACACTGGAAAGACTAGATGTCAGCAGCCTTGAAAAAAGTTAATGTTTGTGAACCCCCTGCTTTCCCCATGGGATGGTGGGCCGCTCCCTCCTCCGCCCAACCCCAGTACTGGGAATCTTGGAATCCGCCCGGATCCAGGAAGCCTGCGCTCACACACCGTGTTGAGGGGTGGTGTTCATGGCCAGGGCTTTCCCCGCCAGTTCCATATTTACTGTTCTTCCTTCCGTGAAGCCACAGCATGCCTGGCCCTATTCTAGCATGTTCCGGGATACCCGCCCCTCTCTGTGTATGTTTGTATTTTCAGCAATGAGGATATGCACTCTCGGGATGAACACCAATGTATAGCTCAGCAGCCCTCTTGTGAAGTGTTGAGGCCGTGCTGCTGCTGTTTGCAAGGACAGCAAGGGGCAGCTGCAGACACAGGCTCAACTACCAGCCCTTGGACAGCTGTGGGTCAGCCCCAGGTTCCTTACTTGAAATACAGGCTACATGTTACACGGTGACACTTGAATATTTTTGGAATTCCCACTGTGTCGTGTCGAGGCATTGCATTCAGTCCTTCACAAGCTACTGTATCCATAGCAACTCCCTTGCACCTGGGAAGATATGTGCAGCTGCGGTGGCTAGAAGGGATGTGAACTTGAGCCCGAGTCTCTGTGCACCTTGGTCTAGGGAGTCATCCTCCCTGGGAGAGCCTTGGCTTTTCCTTCCAGTTACAGAAGGATCAGGGTGTCCAACTTCCAAGTGTTCTTTAGGATCAATGAAATTAACAGCACAGCAAGGGTTTACCGAGGGCTCCCTAGAGGGGTCCAGGCCTCCTTTGTGTGTCCAGTTCCCCAGGCCTCTGCCTTTATTGAGCTTATAGCTCTAGGTGGAGGGAAAGGCCCCAGAGGAGGCTTTCAAGGCCCTACTGCAGCTTCCTTACAAACCATCGCTCTTGTTTCTCACTTCTAGGTGGCAGCCGAGTGGACAATGAGGAAGAAGAGGAAGAGGGAGAAGGAGGCTTGGAACCCAGCAGTCCCCCAAATGCCTACCAGCTGCCCCCTCCTCCTGAAGGCTGCTGCACCACAGATGGTAAGGCACTGCACGCCTGCTCAGGATCTGCAGCTTTGTCATACCCTCCCTTGTCCCCTGAGATGTGAGCTGGGCCTGTGTCCCCACACAGGCTACAGGAGGCTCAGAGTCAGGCCAGCTGCTCGGCCGCTGTGGACAGTTTCAACTGCTAGAATGGCACGGGGCCCAACAGTCATTGTTTTGGGTCTGTTGTTTGGAAATCAGGGTTGACCTTGCAGGGGCATTTGATTTGGAATGACCGTTCTTGGCCGTGAAGCTAACGTATTTGCATTATCTTGGAAACTGGGCAGTCAGCAGTGTCACTGTCATTTAGCTGATGGGGAACCGGGTACAGCAACATCTCAGTGCAGTGGTGAGAGCTTACGCTCAGCACCGGGGAAGCCTGCGGGTTCCCATTCTCGACCCTACTGCTCCTTGAACCAAGAGCTGTCCATTGCTGTTACAGCAATCGCAATTTACTTATTGATTCCCTGCTCTGGAAGTTCAGGGATTAGAGATGAGAACTTGGGGGCCCGTCCCCGGGGACAGATGCTTTACGCTCCTTGTGTGGGTGGCAGCATGGGAGCCGAGGGAAATTCCAAATGCAGGCAGAGAGTTTCAGAGAAGCCCCCAGAGATGAGGATCCTACCTCTGGGTTTTGGAGGAGGAGTTAGCTAGGAAACTACCTTGGGTTGGAGGAGCTTGGAAACTTCGGAGGAAGCAGTGGTGCAGAGGCTTATGTGGCGAAATGCATGCTTCCTGGGAGTTGCAGACAGATGAACAAGCCATTCAGGCAGGCCCTGGGAGAGGTGACAGGCCGGGACTGGAAAACGATCAGGGTAGCTCTGAGGCCTGACCTTGACCCCTGGGCCCTGACTACCAGCTGATGTTACTGGGACAAAGAAGTCAATACAGCTGTGACACAGAACTGTCTGGAGTCCCCAGAGGGGAACGGTGAGAGTGGTGGTCACTGAAATGGCTCTCACAGTGTAGTAGATAGACCCTGGATGCCCCTGCCCACGTTCTCCAGCTGCCCTGAAGGTGAGCTGCTTGGTGGATTGAGAGAAAGCCTGTGAGGGACCAGTGCAGACAGCTTGGAGCAGCCAAAGAAAGAGAAGCTTATGAAAGGTTTCAGGGGCCTCGAGTCATCTCCTGGGATGAGGAGAGGATCTTGCATCCCTCTGGTGGTTAACAGCGCAGGAAGCCCATGAAGTTAGCCCCTCCTCATCTAAAGCAGGACTTAGGAGTCAGCCCCAGAGACCCTGGCCACTCCCCTCTTCTTTACCTAGTCTCAGATACTTTTGAGACTTCTTTTTCCACATAGGAAGTATATTTAAAAGCTTTGCAAT
This sequence comes from Pachyuromys duprasi, assembly GCA_028658305.1. NCBI lineage: Eukaryota > Metazoa > Chordata > Mammalia > Rodentia > Muridae > Pachyuromys > Pachyuromys duprasi. The sequence goes on from CM053755.1 coordinate 18,900,629, forward strand.
ACAAAGGTTTAAGAGGTGTGGAGAGGCTTCTGCCGTGAACCTCAGGTTCCCACAGGGGAAGCCAAGGAGGCCCTGTTCTGGTCCTCCCCCTGAGTGTACCCATTCTGTGGCCCCATCAAGTGTAGTATGTGGGAGATGAGAGAGCTCTCGCTTTCTGATGGTTTTGTCTCATCTCAGAGGTAATTAATGTCAAACATTAACCCAGAGAGGAGGACCCCCTGGTGCTCCTGTGCCCCCAAGGCCCTTGGTTTTGGGAGATCTCGGGACAGCATGTCGGTCCTGTCTAACCCTTTTAGGCTTCTGCCAGGCTGGGAAGGACCTCCGTCTGGTCTCCATTTCCAACGAGCCCATCGAGGTCCCTGCAGGCTTCCTGCTTGTAGGCGCCAAGTCTCCCAGCCTGCCGGACCACCTCCTGGTGTGTGCAGTGGACAAGAGGTTCTTGCCTGATGACAACGGCCACAATGCACTGCTTGGTGAGTCCTAGCTTCCTTTTCTTTGTGGCTCTGTCTGTCTGTGGGTGGAGCAGGTCAAGGGAGGCTTTGGCCACTGGTGATAGGGTTCTGATGTGCTATACCTGCTTCTTTTCACCCTTGTGGTACCTTTTCTTTTTTTTAAATGGGATAAAAGAAAAATGGGAATTATTTAAAAATATGACTGGCCTGGCCTAGGGAGAGAGTTTAGTTGGGAAAGTGTTACCATTCTCCAAGTTTGATCTTTAGCTAAATGTTTGATCTTTACCAAAAACAAACAACAAATAAACCAATCAACCAAAAAATATCCAAACCAAACCAAAAACCCATAAAGTGCCAGGTATGATGGTTTTGCTTAAAATAACCCCAGACAGACAGATTCTCCTTGGGGCTTGCTGGGCAGCCAGCCTAGCTGAATTATCAAACCCAAGGGTATCTCAAAATACAGGCTGAACAGGTCTTTAGGAATGACAGCTGAGGTTGACCACTGCCTTTTCTGTGCATGTGCGTGAGCACACACACATGTATGCATATGTGTACATGCATAAATTTAAAAAAAGTGGCTGGGTGACTGGTTGCTTCCCTTTAGAAAGCCCACCATTTAATATTGGATTTTTCATAGTTTGCTGCTCAAACCTGCCTTTGCCTGTCTGGATCAGAAAGGGTTTAAAAAAATCCTTTCCCAGATACTTTTAGCAACTAGCAGGCAGGATAGGGAGGCTATGTGTGTGTGTGTGTGTGTGTGTGTGTGTGTGTGTGTGTGTGTGTGTGTGTGGTTACAGCTGAGTGATTGCCAGACTCTCCAGCCATCTTCTTTGATTTACAGTTTTGATTTACAGCTCCCCATAGAAAGGTGGTGTCTGTCACAGTTCTGTAGGGGAGCTTAGACTTGCTCATGAACTTGCCGTAAGTCATGAGAGTAAAGAAGAAACCAGAAGCCCAAGTTCAATTCTTTTAGGCTACAGGTTCTTCCCTTACTCACTGTGCCCCTCAGGCTTTTGTTGTGGTCAAGGTTCAGTGGGGTTGTGGCTTTTCCTCCTGGCCATGGGAACCTGTCCAGTCTTTCAAACAGTCACTGGCCCACTAACTCCTGATTGCTCATTGTGACAATGTGGCAAAACCTGACTTCTTGTTCTGACGACATTATTATGCTCTTGCTGTGTACCATGCTCCCTTCATGTGCAGCATCAAGGAGGAAGCCAGTTAGGACCGAGAGCCCAGAGTCTGTTTGTTGGATAGGGTCTGTTTGTTGTTTACCTGCAGACCTCCAGGTAGCTTCCTGTGACCCCCTTCCTCTGTGCAGTAGAGAAGGCTTTGGATACATAGCCTGCGCTTTCTGGCCTTGGGCGGTTTGTTCTTGTCTAGCAACTTTGGGTTTACCGTTTCATCTCTTTGGAGAATGGGGAAATAAAACTTGGTAGTGGTCCATTTTCACATGGAGTCTCACTGCTGTAGAAGAGAAACTTCCTGGGGCAGAATTATAGACTGAAAAAGTTTACAACCTCTTCTGCATTCTCCAAGGGTCTCGGCCCTTTAAACATCCAGTTTTGGGCTTCTTATGGCCCCAAACCAGGTGGGGAAAATCACTGCAGAGGGAGGCTCGGGGGAGGAGAGTGGGAATCGGGAAGAAAAGAAATTGTTCCTGCGTCCAGACTGTGTGGGGTCACGGTGTGTGTAAACTTTCAAACGAGGCAGATGAATGTTCCCAGGAGGGGACAGCGCAGTTTACGGTGTGGGTCCTATAGCAGGTCTGTGCGCTTATTGAGATTAGTTCTTTATGAACAATCCTGGAAAATTACCCATGAAACTGGGGGAATCCCCACGTCTCTGTTGGATCTACTCGTATTCCTGAGTGCCGCGCACAGCTGGCTTTTGATCTGCTGGTGGGGTTGGGTGGGATGAGGTGGGATGATGGGTCTTGTCTGAATTCCACCCCTTTGTGACTATAAGGGAATTGCTGGGGCAGTAAATCAGGGAGGTTCTGGCTCTTGAGCAGTGGAGACAGAAGTCTTCCAGCTCTTCTCCTCCAGCCCCCAAGAGTCTGGCTCCTCCCCAGTGGCTGGAATGCTCAGGAAGGAACTTGGTTAATTGCTGGCAAAAAGCCATCCGGAATGAGGAACAAGGGCTGGCTGGAAATAGCCTGCGCTTTCTCCTTTGAACATAACTTTATGCTCTCAACGCGGACACTTAACACTGTTTAGGTTTCCTGCTATTAACCTGGGTGGCTGCCCAGGACAAGGTGGTCCCCACAGCTCCCGAAGTAACTGGGCTCATCCCTGTTTAGTGGTCCATAAAACAGGGTCTGTGGATCATCTTGGGGGAAGCAAAGCTTTTAGGAATATTGTTCTAGCAACTTTGAAGCTGCTGAGAGATTTTGTATGAGAAAATTGAAAGGTTACAATTCTAGGTGTGTGCTTCAGACTGTTTTTTTTTAATTGCTGTTGTTTTGTTCCTAGTAATTATTCTAAGTTGACCAATACCTTAGCCATCAGAGAAGAAAACATCTGTCTTCCTAGTACATTTATTTCTTAAGAGAAAATGAGTCTGCTGTTTAGTTAGCAGGCACATTATCTATACATTTATTGAATGTATAAGGTTAAATGAAGCCTGATGTTTCAGTATGCCTGGGAACCCAACCCTTCCATTGGGAACTTCTGGTTTGGTGGGGAGGACATAGGCAAGCAGAAACAGTTTCGGGGTTCATGGAGCCCATGGGGCCCATAGCAAGGAACTATGCCTGCAAATCTTATATCCAACCTTATGGGGCCTTGTGCCCTCAGAAAGTTACTAGGGTGTCGGCATGGAATGCTGGTGATGGAGAGCGTGTTTTAGTGGCAGCCAGGTTCAAGACAGGCCCTGAAAAATCAGTGAAACTTTTCTGGTTAGATGAGAGCAGTAACAGTGGTAGTAACATCACACACACACACACACACACACACACACACACAGCAAATCTCACTTATTGAGGGCTTGTGTGCCCGGAGCTGTCCTGAGGATGTCGGGATAACAAGTAAGGTCGAGACACGGTGGCCTGCGGTTCATCTGTGGCACACGGAAGGCAAAGGCTGACTTCCAGAGGGCCACCCAGGCAGCTGCTGCCAGGCCTTACATCTCCTACCCAGATGATGCAGTAGGGACAAAGGGCATCCCAGGAACCACGGCACAGACACTCAGACACTCAGAGAAATGTGTGAAGCTGGGCTTTTGTTGGGTCCTGCAGGACAGAGGCTGGGAAGCCCCCTTAAAAGACAGGGAGAAAGAGTCTTGAGTAGTTTCCAGTGTGGGGTGCAGCCAGGGCTGAGCCTTGTGACTTTTCCTTCCTGTCTCTGCCAGGGTTATCTGGAAGCAAGTTCTACCCCCTATGTACTTCATCTGAAACTGTTTGCATGTGTATCTGTTTCTAAAGGACAAGGACATTTTTCCTCCCCCTGGGAAGCCAGTGCCACTATCCTATCTAAAGAGTTAAAGCATTCATAAATATTGTAAAATACTCTGTGGGTCCAGATTTTATCATATGCTCGTTTTTAAAAGTTGGTATGCTAAAGTCAAGATCCAAACAAAGTTTTCTTAAAGTTCTTTTTTGGTTCATTTCTTTTCTTTTGCATTTTAAATATGTATTCATATTTGAGACATGGTCTTGTGTATCTCCCAGGATGGCTTCCAACTTACTATGTAGCCTCACATGACCTTGAACTTCAGACCCTCGTCTTTCATCTCCCCGGTGCTGGGATACAGGTAGCAACACTATGCCTAATTTTATGCAGTGTTGGGTGCTTCGCACACACCAAGCAGACACTCAGCCCCGTGGGTTACATCCTCCGCTCCTGCCTTTTAATATGATGTGTTTATTCTCCTTTATTTTTTTCCCATCCAATTTGTACTTTCAGAAATATTGGCGGTGTCACGAATGAGGCTGCAATTAGGGGCTGCAGAGATAGCTCAGTGGTTAAGAGGGCTTGCTGCTTTCCCACAGATGTAGAGTGCTTCTGCATGGGCCTGGGATTTGGTTCAAAGTTCAAGGTGAAACGCTGAAACCATTTCTCCCTTCTCTGCTCTCAGAGTGCACTCACATCCACAAACAGGAACGCGACCACAAGCATGGGATTTGTGGCCATTCATCTCTCTCATAGAGCTACCCAGGAGGTCTCCTTTGGACTGTGTGTGTCAATGGGAATCCAGCCCATTCATGAAGGCTAGATGATGGAGACACTTTTTCTGCAAAGGAAGTGATCCCAGAAACAAGCCTAAGGTTGCCCCCTGTGCCCTGCCCGACATAGCCATAAAGCCTTGTGTGTAGGCACCACCCACCAAGTCCGCAGGAAGCCACTGTGGGGGCTTCCAGGAGGAATCATGCCACTTTAGCTCAGAAGGAAGTCGCAGCTTTTCTCCCTGTCTTACCTTCTGTTGTCTGCAACTGGGAAATGGAAACCCACAGCAGAGTCACTTTTTATGGCTTGCCACCTGCGCTCTCCTCTCTCCCATTTAGTCCCAAGATGAGAGAGGATACCGCACTCCAAGTCTGAGACCTGTTAGTTATCCAGGAGACACCTTAAACCTTAGCGTTCCTGTGGGTGGTTTTATGAAAGAGAAGACAAGGTAAACCCAAAGCTGGTCTCAGCCCCTCCTACTAACCCAGGCTGTGGCTAAGTCACTTCTCTGTGCCTCAGTCCCCTCACCTATAAACTGGAGATATTAGGGGTTATTTTACAGGTTTCATGAAATTCACTGGGAACTGGAGGTTGGTAGCATCAAGGGCTTCACACACACAGGCTAACACATAGTGCTGTACAATAAATATTAGCTCTGGTCGTGTTTGCAGATGATGAAAATAAAGCTCAGAGATGTGAGGTAAACTGCTGTACTTTTTTCTTTTCTTCCTGTTTTGAGACAGGGTTTCTCTGTGTAGCCTTGGCTGTCCTACCCTCCCTTTGTAGACCAGGCTGGCCTCAAACTCATAGTAATCTGCCTGCCTCTGCCTCCCCAAGTCCTAGGCTTACCGGGGTGCGCCACCACACTCAGCTCGTAACTTGGTATACTTGAGTCAGGACTTGAACCTGAGGCCTGCTGACTTCTGTATTCCCACATGCTTGCTGCATGGGTGGTCAGGGGCTTCCTCCCCGTAGGAGGGCATTCTTCACACAGTAGCCTGCAGGTGCAGCATCCATTCATGGATGTGGTCCTTAAATAGATAGACCTCTAGTTGCCAAGCTAGCTCCATGGGAAGATCCCAGGGTGCTGAGGTAGTCAGAAAACGGTTGTCTGTACAGGCCACTTCCGGTGGTGCAGTAATTGAATAGTCTCTCCATTTCTGGCATTTCAGCAGGAATCTGAGACTTAAGTCCAGATACTCACTTTCTGATGAGGTTGTTTCTCTCTCTCTCTCTCTCTCCCTCTCCCTCTCCCCCTTCCCCTCCCCCTCTCCCTCTCCCTCTCCCTCTCTCTTTCTTTTTTAAAATAAACTTCCATGTCTCAGGGTCAATTTCCAAAAGGAACAACTCCATGTCATACTCTTTCTTGAAAGTGTACACAGCTCTTCAGGGAATTTCCTGAAGTTCAGGATAGAGGGGAGGGTATGCCAGACATGCTCTGCAGTAGGTAGGGATCAAGGGATGCCGGGAGAACCTGGGAGGTGAGGTCCACTTTGGTATGGTCTGAAACCCAACAGCAGCTATGTCCTTCTCATCCACACAAACAGCTATGTCTGCAGCTGGAAGGTTTTACTATTGCAGGGGAACCATCTGCTTACTGACACCCAACCGTCCACTAAGCAACTGACCAGATGTTTACTCTCACCTCTGAGCCATCAGGAGCCGCTCTACATGGCTACTTCCTGTTGGACATGGTCTCTCAGTGTCCTTGATCTTGTAGTTCCTTTGTCTTGTTCAGCATCTTCTTTATACTCAGGCTTAGAATTCCTTCTCAGGAACTGTAGACATTTCTTAAGGTTGCATTTTTGGATGCCGGTCAGGCTGTGTGTGTCTCAAGGTTTCTAGGTTGGAGGCCAATGGATAACTAGAAGGCTGAATTATTGTTAATTAATTGGTTAATTATACCTCTCTTTCCGACTTCTTGGTAATGTTGTCTCACACACACACACACACACACTCACACACACACACACACACACACATGTGCTTACATAATACAGCCGAACGTGTATACAGTCACACCAAAGCATGGCTCTTTGGAAGGGCGGGGAGAGTTATGGGTGAACAAGACATACATTTCCTCGATGCTGAGCAGATGCCAGGACTCTGAGCAAGATGAGTGTAGGAGCCTGGGAAAGTGCCAGTCCCCTCTCTGACTCAAGGAGCTGAGTACTTAAGGAATGACTGGTCATGCGTGGGGCATTTGTGGAAGAGACCGAGACAGGGGCAGGGTGGGGATGGTTGGAGTGGATGGGTCAAGAGGCACCTTGTCTCAGTGAGAAGATCAAGCTAGAGATGGGTAGAAGATTCCAAGGCCTTGGGTGTCTGTGGACCTGAGCTTCATCCTTGGGTTGAGGTTAGATACCGCTCTTTGTGTCTCTGATTCTGCTGATTTCACAACGTTTTTGCTTTCCATAGTGACTGGCAATGGGGTCAGTTAAGGCGAGCGCCCTGCGTACTTGACAAATGAATGACACAATATCCTTGGCACCCTGTACGTATTTGCTCCCCCCTCCCCAGCCTCACACAGCAGTGTCCACGTCCACACTGCCTTACCTGTCCACGCTGCTACAGTGGGAGTCGAATTTGGATGGCCAAGTCATTCTGTACCCATCCTGGCCAGGCAGAGATTTTTCTTTGTCTCTAAGGTCTTTTTATAGAATATTAAATCGCTCGAGACATGCAGATTGGAGATTTTATGCAGTGGTTTAACCTTTCTATTTCACCTACCGGCCTTTGTTTGAATGCTAGCCACAGTCCCTGGGACAGCTGTGTAAGAGCTTATGTAGAGACATGTGGTTTTTATGGCCTCCACAAAATGACCTCTGGAGACCATCAAGCCGAGAGTGTGATAAAGTAAGTACATCTGGCTCTGCCCCAGGGCCTGCCTTGACCCAGGACCTTGGACTCGCAGGAACCAGACCTGCTGTTGACAAAGCAAGGTTGTCTTGGGATGGCTTACACAGGAGCAGTGGTTAGGCTAAGCTGTCCCGCATCTCTTGTATTAACCAGCGCCTGCAGCTGCTTCCATTGGAATGCCGCTGTGCTTTGTAGAGATCCTTCTCAATGCATGCTCTGAATGTTTGTAGCTCACACGAGGAAGTTTCTCATCACTACCCAGATGTCCTGTCTTGGGCTGCAGGCTGGCGGAGTAGGAGGGTAATCTGCCCTGACACAACCTTGGTTTTACAGTGTCTCTACTCTGCTGGCTACCGAACTTGGGTTTCACTCCTAGGGTCCCCACCATGCATTTGGTATTTTGATCTGCCTGACTAGTTGAGTATGCTCACTCTGGCCCTTTAAAATGAGCTCAAGATATGACTTTTTATTTGTTATTTCTTAGCATATAAAACAATGAGTTTTATTATGACATCTTCATGCATGTAGATCATTGTATTTTGCTCATATTTACCTCTAACTACCCTTCTGGTCCCTCCTATCCCCTCACTGGTTCCCTTCCTCCTCTGATTGTTATCCCTTTATTGTATATCATATATGTCACATATATAAAAATATTCCTAGCCGGGCATGGTGGCGTAGACCTGTAATCCCAGCACTCAGAGAGGCAGAGGCAGGCAGATCTCTGTGAGTTTGAGGATAGTCTGGTTAACAAAGTGAGTCCAGGACAGCTAAGACGCTACACAGAGAAACCCTGTCTTGAAACTGACTATCAGAGAAAATATATATTTTTTTCTTCCCTCATTATCTACTCATTCCTCTTTCCCTCTCTTTTAAAGCCTCATCTCACTCCCATATATATATATCCACCTACCAGCATACATACATACATACATACATATATATTTAGAATACAGACTTTGTATATGGGAGAAGAATATGTTTGTCTTTCTCAGTCTGGCTTATTTCATTTAACATGATGACCACTAGTTCCATTCATTTTTTTCCCCCCTTCAGATGACACAATTATGTTCTGCATTGTGCTGGATAAAATTCCTTTATCTGTGTAGGCTACATTTTCTTCATACATTCACATGCATGGAGTTTCAAATATGCTCCCAAGAAGGTGAAATCTCTCGCTTTTACCCAGATTTACTTCTGTGGCCCAGTCTCTTTGGTCCTGTTGAGTCAAGGCTGTCTTCCGAGCCTGATAACGGGGGCAGGTCCTCTGTTGTGGCATACTCTGGGTGACTGACAGTATGGGGTACAAATGCTCAGAGTTCTCATGGACTGTGCTTGTTTGAAGAGGAGGCTGGAAGAGAATTGAAAGGGAGGGAGAGAGGCTCATGGCTTGATTTTTCTTGCCCAGGTTTCTCTGGGAACTGTGTTGGCTGTGGGAAGAAAGGCTTCTGCTACTTCACGGAATTCTCCAACCACATCAACCTGAAGCTGACGACGCAGCCCAAGAAACAGAAGCACCTCAAGTACTACCTGGTCCGGAATGCACAAGGGGCACTAACCAAAGGACCTTTGATTTGCTGGAAAGGCTCTGGTGAGGGAGGGGCAGAGGTTGCTGGAGGCAGGAGGGGGTGGGGCTGCTGTACATGCTCCAGGCTGTAGCAAGAGGCCCAGCGCTTGACACTGAAGATGCTCCTTGGTGTCAATGAAACCTGGAACAGCTTACTGGGGGGAGGGGATGAACACTAGCAGAGGGACACTCAGTTCTGAGCCGCTTTTTGTTGGTCATTGGGGACAGTGGTTCTTTTTCCCAGGGGACATTTATCGATCTCTGGGGATGCTTCTGATCATAAAGCGTAGAGACTGCTGCTGGCACTTAGAATAATGCTAAATACCCCACAGTGTGCAAGATAGGCCCCAGGAAGAGGCCATGGTTCCCAAAGTGTCACACAGGGAGGAAGCTGAAAAAGCTGGGCTTGGACAGTGCCATTCCATCGCCACCTTCTGCATCCCTGAGCCCTGCTCACTCTCACCAGAGAGACCATGGTACTCCTGGGTGCTGGTCCTCAGGAGTGAGCTGGGTTTTACCAGAAAAAGGCTGCACTGTGTGCATTGACTATCCCGAGGCCTGCCCAAGAAGGAACTTCCCGGAAACAGCCAGGAAAGCCGTCTTGTGGTTCCCTATTTTTCCTCATCTTCTCACACACTGGTTCTCTGAGTGAAAGAAAGAGGTCTCAGGTGCGAGTGACTGACTCTAAGTGCTCTTCCCCATTTCCCCCTTCTTTTCCCCTCTCATTTTCTCTTCCTCCTTTACTCTATTCTCCGACTGCTTAGTAAGTTCCCACTGTGTACCCATCAGTTCCCACGCCCCATGGATGAAGCTGGTCTTGCCCAGGGGTCCAGTTCTCCTGCTCACAGGTTAGAGCCGTTGCTGGGAGGCATTATTTATGAAGGGCATGTAGGGCTGCAGGGAGGTGCTGGCTGGTCCTGTGCCTTGAGACTCTGTGTCTCCTTGGATGTTAAGCACATGGATCAGATAACTTAGTTGCCTAAGTTGTATTTCTTGTTCCTCCCACTGGCACTCTGATTCTCTCCGTTGATAGAGCCACCCTGTGGCAGGGAACCATTTTTGGAACACGGCGCCTCTGCTCTGCACTGGAACAGAGACGGCAAGGCACTGGCATCCTTTATAGATGCTCACGTGGCCCATTCCCCTGTAGACAGTTCCACTCTAAGGAGTCATTCTGTAGCCACTGGAGAAGAGCCAGTTATATTTCACGTGCGCTTCTTGTCTCCATTAGAGTTCAGAAGTCGGCAGAACTCCAACACCAACTCCGCTTCTCTCTTCCCACCACTGGAGAGCTCCGGGTCCCTGGCTGCCTTCCCCAGTGAGCCTGCTCCTGGGACGAACTCCGGTGTCCCAGTGGGAGCTCAGCTGGCAGGTGAGACTACAGAGTGGTGTCCCAGGCGCTACAGCCGAGCACCCGGCATCAGCATCCTTCAGCACAAGTAAAGGGCACGCTCCTCCTGTTGTCTCATTCTCTGCCATTTTGAGTTGATAAGTTTCACTTTGCATGTTGTCATTCTATGTCACTTTGAATCTCTAAGCTTTTAACAAAGCATACATTTGGAAAGCTTGCCTACTCTTCTGTTCCATGAGAAATGTAATTCCCCTAGTGGTGGGATCCGTGTCAGAGCCCAGCTGATTGCTCAGGTCCCAGCGATGGCAAGTACCAAGCCAGCATTTCAAGTGGGTTTCTAGGAGGGGCTGAGGCTGTATGCCTGTCATTTATCCCACCATGGGTGTGTCTGCTCTGTGCCTGTACCCCATGAAGGCTCACCATGCTCTGTGAGCAGTGGAGTGTTTGGAAAATTTGAGTCTAATGGAGGCTGAAGCTTGCCCAGGACCTCACAGGGGAGGAGACAGGGGTGGGGGTGAGGGTTGGGAGACAAGTTTCATACACCTAGCCCTGAGCCACACAGATGATGTCTTAAGTAAGCATGGTCGCTGTTGTCTAGAGACATAAGCCTTCAAAGGCCATTGGTGCTTTGAGTTTCTCCTGCCCGGAGAGTCAGTGGGGCACACTGCCCTGGGAGTGAGGCCAGTGTCCTGGCCTCTGCATCTGCGAATCACTCTAGCTGGAACACGCTGCCCTCCGGAGGCTCTCGGCTCTCTTCCGCAGCTGGCCTCTATCCTCTTCTTCCTCCCTTCACCCCCTTTGCCACTGTGGACTGGGGAACCTGCTGGTTCTGTGTCCTAAGTACCTGATGTAGCTGCCAGCACCGCTATCCGTGTTGGGTAGTTATGCAATTCTCTTAATTCTCTTTCCCCTATGGAAACATGGGGCTCCTTTTCCATCTGGGTGGCAGGGTGAGTTAAATGAGAGTATAGTGACAGTAGCCCCTAGTGGTACTCGTCCCATGCCAGCTCTATTCCCTGTACTAGATGTCTGCCCACCTGGGTCCTTCACACAGAGGCTCTGCCAGTTGCTCTCCTGACCCCGTTTTATGGAGGGGACACTGAAATTTGGAGAGATTCAGCTAGTGTGTCAGGTCACGTAGCTCGTAAGAAGTGGTCAGCCCCAGAACCTCATTCCAACTTCATGAGCCACTGCCCCTGCATGTTGCTTCTACTTGAAAGCCTTCCAGGCCATCCTGACCAGTATAAGCCTCCTTATGGGGCCAGAGTCCAGGACTGCCCTTAGTTATGCTCAAGACTCAGGAACTGAACCCTCTAAGTAGCCAGACCCTGTCAGCAACCGAGCTGCCCTTCTTGATCTGTGTTTTGTTTTGTTTTGAGACAGAGTTTCTCTGTGTGGTTCTGTCTGTCCTGGAACTCTCTCTCTCTGTAGACCAGGCTGGCCTCTCACTCAGAGACCCACCTGCCTCTGCCTCCCGAGTGCCAACAGAACCATCCATCTCTGATGTGGGGCTATAGGTTAAGAAACCCCAGCCACACTTGCACTCCAGGTTCTTTCCTCACCCATGTTAGACCCACTGAGGTGAAAGCAAAAGGTTCATGGTATATGTATGTTCATGTTTGTATATCTCTGTCTGCTCACATGTTCATATGTGAGCAGGAGCATGTATGTATTTCTAAGTGTGCATACAAGTATTTGTGTATATTGGCTCCTTACATATTTGTGTGTTTATTAAGTGTGTTTCTTTACGATTGTATGTATAAGCCGAGAGCATGCATATATGCTCCTATATGTATACCTGCACATAGGTGTATGTGTGTGAAATCAGAAATGTGTTTGTATTCATACGTGCACATGTGTGTCCTCATGGGCAAGAATGTGCACACAGCAGTGCATGTGTTTCTGTATGCACATGTGTATGTGTATATGGGTATAAGAATGTGAGAGTGAATGTGCACATGTGAATGTGTGTATACACGTGTGTGTGCTGCACACCCACGCATGCATATGGAATCACTGTGTCATGAACGTTAATTTCTTGATGGAACTCACCAGCGCAGAGCTAGTTTGTGTGCCTGGCTCCAGTGTACCCTGTGGTCTGACCCCCTTTCCACCCTTTCTGCTTTCAGGAACGGCCTCTGACCATCCCTCGGTGACCACAGCAACAAGTCCTGCTGTCTTCAATGGCAAGGATTCCCCCAAGCACCCCCAGCTGGCGAAGAGTAACCTGTCTGTCTTGCCACGTCCCTCAGCCTTAGGTAGTGCTGCTGATCCTGGGGGTGTTGTAGCCCTTCTTTTCTCTGGACCTGGGCCAGAGGGGACATGGGAGCTACAGTCCTGGGGCCATGAAGCCTCCTGGGTCTAATGTTGCATTGGCGACATCAGGACAGGTGTCACAAGTCCTCCAGTCTGTGCTTGGGCCGGTGCTGTGTGCGTCACGTGGCAGAGGCGTCAGGTGTGCTGAGGGGCAGTGAGGGTTCTGTGCTGATGGCAGGCAGGTGACCTCTTTGGAAGTAGGTGTCAGGACGATTGGGAAAAAATGGATGTCAGAGCAGATGAGGATGAATTCAGAGGCTCTGCCATGCGAAAGCCCCAGGACCTTGCAGCTCTTCAGCAGTCCCTCTGGGAGGAAGGGGGTTCGTATGGCACCTTGAGGGCAGTGAGAGGACCTCCAGCTTCTGCGTGGGTCACCGCACATCCGGGAGCTCATCAGTTGGTACTGGCAGTTGTGGTCAGCATCAGCCCAGCACTGAAGCTTGCCCGCCCAGTTAATACCTGGGGGAGGTGATAAGTGGGTATTAGAGACCCGTGGGAGGAAGGAGGCGAAGAGACTTGGGGACTGCCTTCAGACTCCTGGCCGAGTGCTCTCCCTCCCACCATCACTGCTCCCGAGAACAAGTCTTAGGAACAAGACTCCTCCGCTCTCAAGTCTTCTTACAGCAAGTCGTCTCTTCTCTCCTTCACTTCCTACTTTGTCCCTCCCTCTTCCCCTGCCCTGGGAACACGACTGAGCTGGAGCTTGGGCCCAAGACACTAACCCTGGGCTGTCCAGAAGGCTTCTCTGGCTAAAATCTATAGATGGTATGACCATCTGCTAAAAAAGCAACTTCCCTGCCCCCGTGAACCCAAGGTTCCTCAGTCTTGAGTAGCTTCCACCTTCTGGAGCCTTTATCACTCCCTACCCTACCCTCGAGACCCGCACCTTCCTCCATGGCTGTTTCCTCTCCAGGTGCTGAATGCAGGGCAGCCGCATGACCAGAAGACTGGCCCTTGGTCATAAGGACAGGAGGCCCCTTGCCGTCTGTGGCTTCTTTCCTGAAGTTAGCTCTGTGGACCCTTAGTGTCCCACAACTCATATAACTCATGCAACAACTCAGCAGATCCTCGCAGCCTGGACCCCCAGGCTTTAGACGACAGAGGCTCCTTCAGGATTGAACTTGAACTTTCCAACCTTACTTTGAAGTTTTGTGTGTGTGTGTGTGTGTGTGTGTGTGTGGTAGAGATCTTTAAGTTCCCTGATGGGGCCTCAAAGGCCTTATGGAAACAGCCCATTGAAACTCATTCTCTGCCTTTAACTGTTCACATCCTTGGTGGCCTCGCCATGATGTCCACACTCTGCCCCGGTTTCTCAGTCTCACCCCACCTCTGTTAGATGGCTTTCCAGAGCTCAGCTCAGGACTGTAGCCTCCTTTCCCACAAAAGAGTTCCTGGTGGGGTCCCAACTACCCACTCTGATCTTGACCTTTCTTTGAAAGTACCTTTGAGTCCCTAGCACATGGCTGTGGTAGAGCCTGACAGAAAGAGGGCCTGACTGAGGGACCCTGGCTGACCTGGGTCACAGAGTTGAGCTCAAGCATGCACTAGAGCTATCATGCCTTCTCAGTCCTGGGGGCTGAGGGTGTGGGGGAGCAGACCTTCAAAGGCAGTGTGGAGGAAACTCCTTCCAACTGAGTGAGGCCTGGAAGTCGCTGCGCTCAGTGACATGCTGTCCCCTGGTAGATGATGGGGACCAGGAGCCTTGTCTCACAGGCATGAGTGGGCTGGTGCTCCCAAGTGGAGGGGATAGGAAGCTAAATGTGCTGAATTACCTCCTTAGAAATGCCAAATGGGGTTCTCTCTAGAGACAGAGGAATAACTGGTTCACCTTGGCTCCTGATGTCTTGAGGGCACTTACTGGGGTAGAGTCCCAGTAGAGGCATTTCTGGTTGACCTTTTCAAGGAGGGGGGATGCGGGTATCCTCTCTGGGGTCCTCAGCTCCAGCCTTGCCCTCCAGTAGCTCAGGAACACTCCCTAGAGGAGCTGGGTCTTCTCTTCAAGAAGTTCTTCCTCTGCTCCTGGTGTCCTTGTTTGGCAAGCTAGTGCAGAGGTGAGAGTCCTGCTCACTAGGGCAGAGAAGCCTGCTGGTTTGAGAGCTCTTTGTAGGCAAAGTACTTCATGTCCTTGTACCTTTGTGTTCGTTTGCTTTTCACTGAGATGAGGCAGCGTTTGGTGTTCCTTTCAAGGGACTCTACAGCGGTCATTCTCAAGCTGCTGCAGGCACTAGTGACAGGCCATGTGCTCTTATTGTCACACCAGAGGCCCTGTGGGAAGGGACAGCTTTGATGAGCACCTGTCAGGTCCGTGTATATCCTCTGCCTAGGCCGAGGGAGACATTACTCTCAGTCTTTCCTTCCCATCCCCACTCTGGCTCTGGGGGGTTCACATCACCCAGGAGCCCCAAGTGTCTGGATGACTCACTCCCCACATGCCAGGCTTCTTGAGTTCCTAGGAATAGGCTTGTGTTCAGACAGAGAGGTTTTTGCTTGTTTGGCTTTTAGAGTCAGGTAGCCCTGGCTCTGGCTCTGGCCTGGAACTTGCTCTGTAGACCAGGCTAGCCTAGAGTGGGCAGGGATAACTCAAAAGCAACAGTGGGTTCAGCTTCTGGTCTTGCTTTTGAAGGTTTAAAATCAGCTTTCCTGGCTGGGTGGAGGCCAGGGCGGGGTTGGAGGGCAGGAAGGGGATGTGCAGGTGGATCTGCACTGCCCCCAAGTGGCCGAACTGAACGCTGGGTGTGTAGCTGAACTCCGGCAATGAGGTTGATGCCTGTGACAACATTCCTGAGCCCAAACCCTGGCTAAATGTTTCATTTAAGCGTTTACTTATATTCTCTCTCCTTCTGACTAGGCCACTTTCTCAGTAGAATTTATTATTATTATTATTATTATTATTATTATTATTATTATTATTATTATTATTATTACTATTATTATAAAAAGAAGCTAAACTTTGAGAGATGTAGCCTAAAACCACCCTGGGGTGAAACATTTATAAAAATCAACAGGATGTTTCCTTTTGCCTAGATACTTGACTAGAGGCTTAAAATCCAAGGGTTGTGGATGTACCTCAGTGGCAGAATATTTTCCTAGTATATACAAGGTCCTGTATTTGAGCCCCACCTCTGTAAACAAAACAAAGCTTGCCCTCCAAGTCAGGAGAGGCTGATATTGACACCAGTTTCTAATGGTGGCCTAACCCATGCTCTGAATATTGTCTAGGTATCTTGCCAAACTCTGGGCCCCCCAAGAAACGGCACAAGGGGTGGTCCCCAGAGTCTAAATCGACCACGGATGGTGGCTTCCCTCAGGGTGTTGGCAACAGAACTAAGCATGGTAAGTAGCTAGGGCCTTGCTCAAATCTCAAAGTTGGGTGCCATTGGGTGGCCTGCTAGTGTGTAGCATGTGTGCATGTGTGCACACGTGGGTAGGCAGATGAATGAGGGGGCTCTGGGCAGCTGGGCTCTGGCATAGCAGAGGGACCTCTTTTCATGTGCCTGCTGCTTCCTGAAGTCTAGACTCTTGTAATACTTCTGTATCAGTCCTCTGATCTATTGAGGTCTCTGAGCAGCTTCTCTGCTGTTGGAGAAGACTGTCTATCGGTGGGAAAGGTGTTGCTGAGTAAGCTCACAGTTTGGTAGGTATGGAGGTGGGCCAGGCAGCCATTTTGTAAGGTGGGTGGATATCGGGTAGGCTAGGGACAGACGCCTTATTTGCTATGTTTTAATAATATGTTTGCTGTGTTCCTAGAAGGTACTGGCATGCCCTGTGTGCCCCAGCCTGGCTTGGTGGGACCAGCGTCAGCCACTTTCCCATTGGTGGCCTCCGGTGAACCAGTATCCGTTCCCGACAACTTGCTGAAAATATGCAAGGCCAAGCCAGTGATATTTAAAGGCAAGTACAGCTGTGTATCCAGCTGTGGAGGTGCAGAAACATGAAAGGGATCCCACACAAAACTGTGACCTCATCTCAGTCCAACCCCACAGAGGCATCCTCTTGAGACAACCCGAAAGCTCTCCAGGGCGATGAACAGATGAAGTGGGCCAGGTCTCTAGAGTGCCGAGAAGGACAGAACATGTCAGTTTGTCCAAGCAGGCATGGTGATTCTACCCCACGATACTTGTTTGCTTGCATGCTGTCCTTTCCTTCATTCGCCCCCTGTTTCACAGAAACCCTGCTACCAAGGCCTGGGGAGATGGGCAAAGCAAGTCATGGCTGGTTCCATTGTCATCCAAAGCCATGAGTCATTTTGGACCATGCACTCGGCCACGGTCATGGCTACAGAAGCATTAAATAAGATGCGATTTGATCTCCTCTGTGTGGTGGCTAGCGTATGTTACGTGGAGGTGGTAGTGTTGTGGCCCAAATGAAGAAACCCTTTTGTGATGAGCTGGAGACTTTTCAGCAAGCAGTACCTGAGATGCTGAGGTGTGCGGGACCGTATATATCTGCTTCCTTAACTGTACGTTTAGCGTCTTGTTTATAAGAAGAGAGGTGGGAACTTGCAGGAAAATGCTGGAGGCGGCAATTGGTCACTGGGACAGGGCATTGCCTTCTTTCCTAAAATAAACCAGGGCTGCCAAACTCAAGAATGAAAATAACACAATGTTCAGAAAAGAGGGTGCAAATCTGACCTTCAGTGCCTTGACCTTCTCCATCAAGTTGCATATTCTTTCATGCTGTTCTGTGAGGGCTGAGAACACAGAGCTGGGGGCAGGCTGCAGGATGCATCCTAGGAGGGAGCCCCGCAGGCCTGCACTGCCTGCTGAGTGAGCTCAGACGAAAGGTCCTCTTCTTTGCTCACTTACGATCCCTTCCCTGGCCCCCACCTAGGCTTCTAGGTCCAGCCAGCAGCTCTGTAACTTAGCTTTGGTGTGGTTCTCAGGGGCCCTTGCATGACAGGCATGGTACCCCTTCTGTTAACCAACCGCATTGCCTCTTGTAAGCCAGCACGTGTGTGAACAGCGCTGTCCAGCTGGTCCCACACCCCAGCATCTGAGTGAAGAGAGATGCAAATTCACAGGCCTGCCCCACAGTCAGAACATGCCTAAACTGTGAACCTGGAGCCATGGGTGGGGCCAGCTCAGGTGTCTTAGCAAATCGGTTACACTCAAGGATGAGAAACAGTTTTTCTCAAGAAGTGGCCCATGGAGTCCCATGTGACTGGGCATGGCCCAGTCTGAGCATAGCTCTACATAGGGAGGTCCACTGTCATTTTGGTAACAGAGAACATTCATTCTCATCATGCGCTAAACATTCAACATCTCCCCATTGTGCAAAGGCCAACTTCTTGCCTAGGGTCGTGTAGCTAATGATGGCCAAGAAGGGATCAGACCCCTGCTTGGGCAGTTGTACCCCAAGAGCTGTCATTAGAACGAGCATAACACCAACTGCAGCATCTCTCAAGCTCTCTCACTTTCTAGACCTCTGGGTCTAGACACCGACTTGCTTTGCTAACTCTGCTAGCTGTAGAGCCTCAGGAAGGTATGAGGCTTGGCATCGGGGTCACAGGTCAAGTGAATAGTCCCCGCTGCTACACAGGTCAGGCGTTTCAAAGGTCATCGCTGTTCAGGTCTGGGTAAGCTTCTTTTGTTTGGGCTTGAACTTGCTCAACTGTAAAGTCAGAGGTTTGGACACAATAAACAAGCAAATGTCCTGCCCCTGGCTGGATATGGCAGATGACATTTCTGTTCCAGGTTCCAGGAGGTCAGAGCAGGTGGACCAGGCCAGCAAGGGCCATAGGAGGTTTGAGATTTCTCAGAAAAGGGGCCCTTCAGAGACCCAGGGAGCTCTCCTGACTCTTAGGTTCAGTGGATAACCCACCAAGGCTAAGCACAAGACCAGTGCTGAGTGGCTGCTTTCTTCTCCCTTAGGCCATGGGAACTTCCCCTATCTCTGTGGAAACCTGAATGATGTGGTCATCAGCCCCCTGCTGTACACCTGCTACCAGAACTCACAGTCGCTTTCCAGGGCCTACGAGCAGCACGGTGCCTCCACCATGCAGCCCATATCTGAGGAGACACAGCTGTTGCTGACCGTCTACTACCTCGTCCAGCTGGGTGAGCCTGTGTGCAGCTGTGGGCTAGGGAGAGCACTTACCTGGGGGACCAACTAGACTCAGGGGGCCAGAGAGGAATATGAAGACCAGGTTACCCCTAACCTTCCCACAGAGGGGCCAGCAAATAGAAGGGGGTAATCATTTACTCACCTGTCACTCCACACACAAAGACACGGGCGATGACGCCCACACTCTGACCCCAGACAGGGTCAGCTCAACCAGAGAAGAGAAGCAAGAGGTGAGAGATTTCTCAGAAAAGGGACCCTCAAGAGGTTTGTGGGCATGTGGCGTCCATTTGGGGTCACTAAGAAAGGCCACTGAGTAGGGACTTGACCACCAGGGGAACAACCTTATGGAGAGCTGAAGAGAGAGTACAGGTGTGTGTGTGAGAGAGAGAGAGCACAGGTTGGGGGTGATGGTGTGTGGGTGGGACCACAGGTGAAGGGGTGTGTGTGGTAGCACAGGTAGGGGATGACTGTGGGTACCGGGGAATACAGCAGGTGTGTATGTATGTGTGGGGGCGTTGGTGGGTGGGCAGAACAGGTGAGTGGCAGGAATAAGTGAAAAATTTGTTGGTAACTTCTGGTTGCATTGCCCTCAAGGCCAGCCACCCTGTGGAGGGAGCGCTCTTGAGTCCCACAGAGGCTGAGGCCAAAGGTATAAATTCAAGAAATGTGGGCTTGATACAGTCTACGTGGAAGTGTCCAGGCCAGCAATAGCCCACTGTGAGCACTGGATGGTGGACAGTGAGGGACTCAGGCTTGATCTTCAATACCCAGGTAGTCAGAGGCTCAGTGGCTGAGGAGGCTCAGGATGGAAGTACGGGATGGTCAAGGTACTGGCAGGCCCGGTGTCAGGTTTCCCTGAGGCTCCTGCCCAAGATCCACATACCTATCAACGGGCACAGCGTCACCAGGATCCAGCCTCGCCCCTTCTCCATCACCACCCTCCCCATCACTAACGTCTCTTGCCTCTTGCTCTCCATGTCTGTGAGAACTGTGGACCAGACCACATACATCTCCTTCCTTGGAGCTCACTGGCGATTGCCAGTCATGCTAAGCAGACATCCGTTCCTGGTGGTGGCCTGCCTCTCACTCCCATGTCCCACTCTGCCCCAGCTGCTGTCTCCTGAGCAGTGTTGGTCCTGCTGGAGCATTGTAGACCTATGAAGTGCTCTAGTCTAGGACATCTGTGTACCTTGCCCCTGCTTGTCATTTGAGTTTTGACCCATGTGCAACCTCCTCAGAGAGGCCTTGTTGACTCAACCTGGACAGCTCCCCACACCTGGGACTTCTGGCCTCTGTCCAGGGCTCTATCATGGGCTGCTGAGCATCCTTGGTTAGGATTCATGAGCTGCAGGACCAAGAACACTGGTCTGCTGCTTCATGTGTGGGTACAGCTTCGGCAGGGCTAGCTTGGTGCTCACTGAGGGTGGGTTTGGGGGAATGGATCAGGTGGATACAGAGGCCACAGAAAGAAAATGTGTCAAGGCCAGGAGCTGAGCACCTGTCAGTGTGGCTGGGAGTAGAAAGCCAGGACACTGCTGATTAACTTGTAGGTTGGCCATATGGAAGGGCCGCCACCTTGATAAAGGTTATAGGGGGAGGACAGTGACAAAATCCATATAAGAGCAGGTCAGAGAGAAGAGAGGCAAAGAAACTAGCGTAGGGAGTATCAGCCACCTCCCAGGGAGCTTGGCCTAGAGGTGATGGCTCTGGAGAGAGATGTGGGCTCAAGGGAGAGTTCTTAGAGACAAGGGATGTAATAGCTAATCTGCCAATTCTAGCCTGACTACCTACTTCACATAGCTAGTCACAATCAGAACTAGCTACTAGAAATCAAGACAACAGGGCCAGTGAGATGGCTCAGGGCATCAGGGTGCTTGCCACCAATCCTAACGATGCGTTTGAGCCTGGAACCTACATGGTAAAATGAAAGAATGCTGAATTCTGATTGCCACACGGTATTCTATGGCAAAAACAAGAAATAAGTGGGAAAATAAATGAAGCTATAAGCCCTTCTAATTAAACTCTGGGACAGCCCTGAGCTGCTAGTACAGTTTGGAAAGTTGTGATAGGCGTGGCCAGCCTTTTCATGTTTGCAGCACAATATCGTCAGCGGCGGAGTTCACACTTGAACTCCATGGTGTTTTAAGGAAGTTTGTGATATTTGTGCTAGGCTATGTTCCTTGCTGTGAACATCCTGTGGGTAGGACGGTCAAGGTCCCATAGCCAGTGTGGGGATAGCTGGGTAGAAGGCTAACGACCTCCCCTCCAGCTCCTCAAAGGTAGTATCAGACTAGAATACCCAGATAATTCACAAAGAAAAACACCCGTAGGGGCTTTAAAAACATGTTTGACCTCACCAGTCATTGAAGAGAGACATGTGAGCAATGAGTCATTTTTCTCTCAGTGCCCAAGAGATGGTGCCCACTGATGCTGAGGGTAATGGACCAGAATTGCCACACCAGTCATGCTGGAGGGAGTGACTTTTGAGATTTCAAGCCTAGGCCTTCTATTGCTGTGATAAAAAACGCCATGACCAAAAGCCACGTGGGGAGGAAAGAGTTTATTTCAGCTTACAGTTTCATATCACAGTCCGTCACAGGGGGAAGTCAGGACAGGAACTCAAACAGGGCAGGAACTGGTGCAGAGGCCACGGAAGAGAGCTGCTTACTGGCTTGCCCAGCATTGGCTGTTTGTTTTATTGAAAATACAGAGAACACAGCTCCTGGCATACAGATAATACAGACTTTTTGAGAACTGTGTTGGAGAGGTTTTTTTTTTTTTTCCCTATTGGTATAATATTTTTGTGGAAGGTATACAGTTTACCCTTGTTCATTCAAATGCTGATTTCTCTACCCCCACTATCTGGTTTCAATCCAGCTTGCTTTCTTATACCACCTAGGGCCACCGCTTAGAGGAGCACCCCCCCCCCCATGAGCTAGGCCATCTCAGTCAAGACTGTCAGTCAAGAAAACGCACCACAGGCAGGCTTGCACGGCAGCCAGGACAATCTGGTGGTCATATTTTCTCAGTTGAGGTTTCTTCTTCCCAAATGACTCTCGCTTGTGTTCAGTTGACATAAAACTACCCAGCCCACCTAGGAAGTATCACGGTGTACCTAAAGACATGCACTGCAGAAGTACCTACAGAGTAATACAGAGAAATGCAGAGATCGACAGTGGGGACAAGGATGACCCAATAACGCCTCCGCATGGGGGTCATTTACCCCCATCAGCAGTGCTGTGCAGGGAGACCATAAACATGTGGAAACCTGTTTGTAGGGTTATGGTTAAGAAGCAGGTTGAGTACCCAAGATCCTTGTACAGTAGTAGATGGAGACAAAGACAACATGTTTTTTCTTTGTGGTGCTTTTGGGATGGTGGGTTTGTGGCTGGCTTCATTTTATGCCCTCTATTCTCCAAGCCTTGATGACTTGACATCACTGTTTCATGTTGTGTGATCCTCCGCATTCTGGGATGCCCATAGCGTTGGCAGCAAGCTGCCAGTGCACCTGCCCAGCAGGTGCTGACGCCATCTCTCCACTGCCACTGTGTCTTGCAGCTGCAGACCAGGTGCCGCTGATGGAGGACCTGGAGCAGATCTTCCTGCGCTCCTGGCGCGAATCACACCTGACAGAGATAAGGCAGTACCAGCAGGCGCCTCCACAGCCCTTCCCGCCAGCCACCAGCACCGCTGCCCCCGTGACTTCTGCACAGCTGCCCTGGCTGGCGGGCCTGGCGGCCAGCTCCTGCAATGACAGCGTGCATGTCATCGAGTGTGCTTACTCCCTGGCTGAGGGCCTCTCTGAGATGTTCCGGCTGCTCATTGAGGGTAAACTCTCCAAGACCAACTATGTAGTCATTATCTGTGCCTGCCGGAACGCTGCCATCGACTCCTGCATCGCCGTCACTGGTGAGCCCTGGCTATCCCTTGGCCAATGGGAAAGCCATGTTATTGAGTGTCTCACCCTGGTGGGTCCTCCTCTTTTATCTTGGGGGCTCTGGGTTGCAGGGGCAGTTAGTGCTTTCGTCCATAATGGTGGCTTTAGAAGGTAGCCTTGTTCTCAGCTGCTCATCCCTGGAAACAGGCTTAGTTACAGACATTCCTGCTGTCCGTGGCTGGGTTAGCAGCGCCCATTTGTTTGGTCCCTGAAGAGACTGGGCCCAGTTTTGGAGTCTGAATTGCCTTGGCTACACAATCTGGCTCCAAAAAAATGCATTCACACCATAACTTTGGTCCCCAATTATTTAAGGACCAGACTGAGATTTAAAAAACAAACAAACAAACAAACAAACAAAATCCCAATGATCTACTTTGCTAATTAAGCATTAAAAATTTCCCTGAAAGCCTACTGTGTGCAGCCATTGCTCCTGGGGCTGGGAGTCAAGATGGCATGCTTTTATTTTTTTAATGCTTTAATTTTAATTTATTTCTATTTTATGTGCATTGGTGTTTTTCCTGCATGTATGTCTGCATGAGGATGTCAGATCTCCTGGAACTGGAGTTACAGACAGTTGTGAGCTGCCATGTGGGTGCTGGGAATTAAACCCAGGTCCTCTGGAAGAGCAGCCAGTGTTCTTAACCACTGAGCCATCCCTCTAGCCTCTTTTTTTGGGGGGAGAGGGGGTGCTGTTTTAATGTTCGCAAATGGTATATATTTTCAACCTGAAGTTTTTGTATCCCTTTTAATTAAAAGTGCACATTGTTCCCCCACAGTATCTTGGGTGTCTCTTAACATTCTCTGCTCTTTAACTGACTGGCCTTTATTAATTAATTTTCTGGGTGTGAGACCCACTGTCTTTAATAAGCCCATACTTCTGCAGCGTGTCCGACACTATTGCTTGTGTTCTGTGAGGCTGGCACTGCTATTAGCCACTTGGAACCACTGAGGATGATGTGTCTGGAAAGGCTAGGGGACTTACCTGTGCCACACAGCTGGTGGTGACATCCAGAGCCAGGCGCAGGGGGCTTTCTCTAAGTGATCTTGGCCTTTGTATGAGCCCCGCTTGGTCAAGGTGTTGCAAGCCTTTGATTCATTTCTTCGGCTGGTGTGGTGCTGGGCTTGGGGCAGGTCAGGCATCCTGTTGTCGGAGACTTCATGGTGATTCTGTGCTCAGGGTCCAGCGACAGCGGCTCTTCTCTTTGCCTTCCAGGGAAATACCAAGCTCGGATTCTCTCCGAGAGCCTCCTCAGCCCTGCGGAGTACCAGAGAGAAGTCCACTACGAGCTGGTCACTGGCAAAGTGGACTCGCTGGGTGCCTTCTTTAGCAGCCTCTGTCCAGGTGAGCTTGTGAGAGGCGGGTGCAAGTGCACACTTTGAAAAGAAGTGAATGCGGTGGGGCGGTGGCTGGGGTCCCCTCGGCCCTGGCATCTGCCGCAGCCGAGCTCTCATGCCTGGGTTCCCCATTCTGCGCACTGACATGTTCTCTGCCTCCTTCATAGGGCAGTGCTTCTAGGCTGACTGTCTGTCTTCCTGCTCTGGCTGTAGAGGTCTAGGGTTGGGGAAAAGCTTTGTGCTTCCTGTCTGTCTCTGTCTCTGAGCTAGGCTCTCCCTTTATAGCCTAGACTGGCTTCAAATGTTCAGTTCTCCTGTCTCATCTTCTGGTGCTGGGATTACAGGACTGGGTCACAGCACATGGCTCTCCCTGTGTTTTGTGCCCTTCTGTCTTTCTCTCTGTGGCTTACTCAGTCAATCAAACCCGCACTCCCGCCCCAATCCCTGGCTTCTGATCCCTCAGGACTCATTTACTGCCCTTCGAGAAAGCTCTATGGGCTAATCTTTGCCTGGGAAGGCTCAGAATACCTCCCTTGACCCCCGACCTTAAGCACCCGATTTCTATCTTGTTCTATCACCTTTGGAGCCATGGTGTAATCCGCCTTGTGGACACACCTTTGGGATAGGAAGACCAGGCCTTCTCCATACATTACTTCAGACACTGTAGCTGGTCCAGAGATGGTTGCTGCCTTTCTCTGAGATGCGAAACCCACTTCTGTTCTCTGTTTTGGGCAGAGGGTGACATTGACATTTTGCTGGACAAATTTCACCAGGAAAATCAAGGCCATGTCTCTTCCTCCCTCACTGCTTCCTCTGCCAAGAAAACAGCCGTGCTGGATGCCAGTGGGGCTCCCGTGTGCACAAGTGAGTGGTGGGGGAAGGGCACAGGTGGGCACAGTGAGCGGCGGAGGGGGTGGCTGCCTCGCAAATAGAAATAATGGCGAGCGCATAGGTGTGCAGGTGTGCACAGTGTTAGGGGGAGTATGCACAGGTGCGGACTGTGAGTACTCGCAGGTGTGTTCAGCAGGAAATGAGGAGCCCTTCAGGGATGGGTCTAAACTCTACAGCACTTGTCCAGAAAATCTGAGACTTTTTAAAACTTCTGAGGTACGCCCGGAAGGTAGGCTGTGCCCTTACCAACTAAAATAGACCTACTGGCAGTTCTAAAATGTGAGGTTTTGATGTGGGGCCGTCCGCCCTCTCCTGACATTTCTCTCTGCCGATTCTTTCCTGCCAGTGCACTGTTGCAATCATTCGTTCAGATGAGGGCTTAAGGCACTGTAATCCTCTCTCCTTATCAGGGAACACGGTGCCCCACCAGCCGGCGGAGGCTATAATTGTGTTTGTCACCTGAGTGCTTGCTGACTTTATTATCTGAGGAGGGAGGATGTCTGAGAGGCTGCCCCAGTGCCTGGCTGAGGGCATGTCCTGGATGAATGTGACTGCATCTCTTTTCCTGGATTGCTCTGTATGGCTAGGCCTTCCCTCCTGCACTCTGGGACTCAACCCATCTCTCTAGCTGAGGGTGGCAGCTGCGTGCTGTGCTCATCTGGGATCCCTCGGGGCTCTGGCTGCAGGTTACCATCCGGAGCCACGGGGCGTCCGGCCCTTTCAGCTGGCGGTGGCGCAGAAGCTCCTCTCCCACGTGTGCTCAATCGCAGATTCCAGCACCCAGAATCTGGACCTGGGGTCCTTCGAGAAGGTGGACTTTCTCATTTGCATTCCACCATCAGAGGTGACCTACCAGCAGACGGTGTTCCATGTCTGGCATTCAGGTAAGGGGGGACCTTTCCAGGAGGAGGCGTGAGGCCTGGGGAAGGAGCTTTGAACTGCCCGCTGTCACAGGTGGATGTTTTCGCCACGCTTTGCCGTGCCATAGATGGAGCAAGTATATTATTGTCGCCCATTTATTATAGACCATAAAGCATGTCCAAAGGCAGTGGTTTTCTCAAGATGAAAGGTAGAACCAACAGTTGGCTTTTTTGCTCTTCCTCCCTTCAGTTCTGTGACTGGCTGCTGCTAACTGGCCCTCATGCAGCATGTCTTACCTCCTTACTGGCACGCTGCTAGGCGTGTGGCTTAAAGCTGGGATCATTTTGTTAGGCGCTTGGGCATTTCCCATCCCTTAGCCTTAGCTGTTTGAGAGCTGTTGCTTTAGGAGCTTGCTTAGCTGGCACCTCTGGGAGGGGAAACTACGCAGTCCTTTACCCAGCTCCCTGGGCTGAAGAGTTTGGAGATACTCTCCTGCCCACGTGTCTGTACTGTGTGCATTGCTGCTGTTGTCCTCTCCCATCAGGGCTGGCCATGTGGGCTGGGCTGACCCACGGTGTGCTGGTGGTGAATGAACCCAGGAGCTCCTGAGGTGTTCTGCTGTGTTACAGGGGTTCTGCAGGAGCTGGGCCTGGAGAAAGAGCCCGTGACCAAGCAGAGGGCAGAGCAACACGTTCTGAAGCTAGACACGGAGGCCCAGGCAAGATTTAAGGCCTTTCTGCAAAACTCCTTCCAGAACCCACATACGCTCTTTGTCCTCATCCACGACCACGCCCACTGGGATCTAGTGAGGTCAGACCTCCTGGTCTGTGACGGTGACCTGTTTCTCCTTGGGGATGAGGGCACAAGTCTTGAGCTAGCGCTGGGGCTCTGTGTTTGTAAGCAGAGGATGTGGGCAGTTTTCAGCCCCCTAGAGCTGTGTGTCATCTCTGAGATGACTCCGTGCAATCTTCGAGGGCTAAAGGCCGAGAGCTGCAGAAGGCAGAGCATCAGGTGACATCAGGAGCCAGGTCAGAGGTGCTGGCAGAAGAGCCAGGCCTTTAGCCGTGGCTTCTGAGTTACAGCCTGAGGCTGGTGGGTGCTGCCCTCCCCGCCGCAGCTCTGTCTGGGCTAGGACTGTGGGTGGTGTCTGGTTTGGTCCTTCCTGAAGGCTGGACGCTTTTACTCACTTGAAACGAATCTCACCCTAGATGTGTGTGAGGTTTGTTAGTTGATTGGCCACCTTCAGGAGGTTGGCTTTGAAGCTGACCAGTTGGTTGTGGCCTCTGGTGGAGGTGAAGAAGGAAGGAAGTTCCTGGACCAGGTCATAGAGCAAGGCTTTTGATTCCCATGGATTGTAGCTGTTTAAGCTTGCCAGGGCCTGGGCAGTTTACAGTCTAGAGTCTGTGTGTGGGTTTGGAGGAATAGAGCGTCCGGAAATGGTAGAAGCCATTGTCTTTTGGGGACAGGTGTCTCAGGTGGCTGCCTGCCACCCAGAAGATGAAGCATCGACTTCTTATTCTGTCTCCTCGATTTAAGAGAGTGCCAACTGAGGCCATTGTCTTACAAAGAAAGCTCAAGCTGGGCCTGGTTGCTGAGACTTCAGATCCAAAAGGCTTCCTATTCCTATAATGTTGTCTTCTAAAAGAAAAATGTAGAATTTGTCCTGTTATCTTATCTTTGAACCATACCAAGACAGTAGGACTTCATCTGAGACGTGGTCTCACGTAGCCTAAGCCACCCTTGAACTCGGCATATCACTAAGGGTGACCTTGAATTTCTGATCTTCCTGCCTCTACCTGCCGAGTGCTGGGGTCGCAGGTGTGCACCACCATGCCCTGTTTTACGTGGATCAAACAGGATCAAACCAGGGCTTTGCACATGCAAGGCAAATAAGCATTCCACCAGCCAACATCCTCTGCCTAGTCAGGAGGACATTTGGAGGCTCATCCAGCTCCCTGTGTCTCCTCCCCTTCTCTCTCACATCCCCATCACCTTTTGTCACCGAATAATATTATGTCTGAATTATTGTTCTAGAGTAGATACTGTATCATGCAATAAATCCACTATAGTTTCCTTCTTGATAGTCAGTTTTTCTATGTACCGAGTATTGTTAGAGCCCCTGACAGATACCAAGTCTAATCATCTTTTTCTTTCCTAATCATCAGGAGAGCTATAAGCTTCCATTGTTGGCAAAGCTGGGGAACTGGTTATTTTATCAGCTACCTTCTCCTTGCGAAGCTATCAAACAGCGTCAGTACTTCTGCCTGACACTGACACTTCTTTCCTCTTCTCCCCTCAGCAGTGCTGTTCATAACATCTACTCTCAAAGTGATCCGTCTGTGGGATTAGTGGACAGACTGCTCAACTGCAGGGAGGTGAAAGAGGCACCCAACATCGTGACCCTTCATGTGACCTCCTTCCCGTACGCACTACAGACACAGCACACCCTCATCAGCCCCTACAATGAGATTCACTGGCCCGTGTCCTACAGCAATGTGAGTGCTTGCTGTGCGGCAGTGTAGCTGGCATGCCTAAGTTTAGAGACGCCAGCTCAGTAGAAGCCGTGGCCAGCTAGGAGGGAGTGGGTTCTATCTCCTAGGATCTTTGGTTTGGCCTGGGGTAAGAGTTAAAGCCTTCATGGCTTTTTTTGGAGAAATGTCTGAAGCCCATCCGTGGTTGTCCCATCTTTGGTTTGACATCCTCCTCGGGAACTGAAGCTCTGAATCTCAGAGCAACATTCCGAATGAGTGTTCTCCTGGCACTAGGTAAAGATGTTGAAGACGGAGCCCCGGGAGATGGTAGTGGTTCAGGCTCCACATGGAGTGGCTCACAATGCAGCCATGTTCAAAGCATTCGTCAGACCGAATTCCCCCTCTTTATCCTGGGGGGCTTGTTTTAGCTGACTACCCATCATCATTTATAAAAGTAGATGCCCAGAGTTCTGGTAATTTGAGAATTCTGTGTGGCTGGATTCTAGCTGGGCACATAAGGAATAAGTACCCTAGAACTCTGGAGTTCTTCAGAAATCTTCAGCCATCCCATAAACTTCCAAGGATATGGATATTTGGCTTCTATCCCAGGACATCGGAATCGGTGCTTCTTTGGTACTTCCCATGGGCTCCGCTCTAGGTGCCTTGTACCCATGAAGTTATGCAAAAGAGCCAGAGGATCTTCTGATTTACAGATGGCAAGGATGAAAAGAGAGGGGTAGGCCACCTGCATAGGACCACTGCTGGGGGATGACTGAGGGACAGGCTCCTTGGCCAGGGTGCTTACCCACTCTGCTGTTTGAAAGCAGAGCTTACGCCTTTGCATTTTGGACAACCTCTCCCAACTTTGCTTGTCTCAAAGGAGTTCCTGCATTCATTTGGAAAGAATTTTATGTCAACGTAAGGTACATTAGATAAGTTTGCGTTCACCCTTTCATTACTCCCAACTGTGAGGATACTGGGGCCAGATGAGTGGAAACATGACTGATGTGAACACTCCGTCTTTGTTCTTTGCTCTAGGCCTGCAGAATGAGGTTTACGAAGTAACGCCCGTGGGGCCACCGCATCCCTATTGTTTAGAGTCAGTGGTTCCCAACCTTCCTAACACTGTGACTCTTTAATACAGTTCCTCATGCCGTGGTGACCCCCAACGAAAAGATTATTCTGTTGCTACTTCATAACTATAATTCGGATACTGTTATGAACTGTAATGTAAATGTGTGCTTTGAGGGATATCTGATATGCAACCCCTGTGAAAGAATCATCCACCCCACCCCCCAAAGGGGTCGAGAACCACTGGTTTAGATCAAGATGCCAATCAACAGTGTCTGCAGACAGACCCAGTCTACGAACCCCTGGCCTTCTGTGTGGATGTGACGCCTGACTAGCTGGTGCTCTTCTGTTTTAGGGAGTGGATCTGTATCAAGAGAGTAAGAAGTACTTCGGGCTGCCTGAGTTTATTGATTCCACCCTGTCAGGACACAGTCTCCCCTTGCTCCGGTATGACAGCTCCTTTGAGGCCATGGTTACTGCATTAGGGAAAAGGTATGTTTCTCTTCAAAGTTGCTAGACTTGCTTGGTAGCTTCAAGCGTAATAGGACAGTGGAAGTCTGCATCTGGGCCACAAAGTTCCAGGAAGGGAGTTCACCCCTCTCTGATGACTCATTGGAAAACACAGATGTTTACATTACGATTCACAACAGTAGCAAGATTACAGTTATGAAGTAGCAATGAAAGTAATTTTGTGGCTGGGTGTTACCACAACACGAGGAAACTGTATTAAAGGGTCATAACGTTAGGGCAGTTGAGAACGGATTCTGTTGCCTCTGTAACTTGAGACTTGTCTGTGTCTTGGAGGCAAGTCATGGGCATGCTCTGTTTGTGTTCCTTGCAGGTTCCCCCGCCTGCACAGTGCGGTGATCAGGACCTTTGTTCTTGTGCAGCACTATGCGGCCGCCATGATGGCCGTGAGCGGCATCCCGCAGATGAAGAACCATACATCAGTGGAGACCCTGGAGATCACCCAGAACCTCCTCAACTCCCCGAAGCAGTGCCCCTGTGGCCACGGGCTCATGGTCCTGCTGCGAGTGCCCTGTTCGCCCCTGGCGGCCGTGGCCTACGAGCGTCTGGCCCATGTGCGAGCTCGGTTGGCTCTGGAGGAGCACTTTGAGATCATTCTGAGCCACCCCAGCTCTGGCATCACTGTAGGAAATCACTTTGTGAAGCAGCTCAAGGTGGGTGTCGTGCTCGGGGCCAGAAGGTTAACGGAAGGGCAGTGAGAGGGGGTGATAGCAGCAGGCCCTTGAGACCTGGCCACCCCTTCACCTCCTTCTGCTGCTTTCCCACTTCTTGTCCCCTCCCCAGGCTCCCTGTGTCCAACACAGCCTGCAATATCAGCCCTTTGCTATGAAGCATGCCTTTTATTCTCTTCCTAAGGCGCCTTTCTCCTCTGCCTTAGATGATGCTTATTCCTTCATAGTTCAGCTCAATTTCCTTTCCCTTTCAAAAGGAAGCATCCTATTCTGCACTTGCGGGTGGGGTCTCTATTCTTGTCCAAGTGGTGAAGGAAGGGCAGATCTTGGTCTCTCAGAGCCAAGCTCAGTACCCGGCCCCTTGTAGGCTCTTATTAAGCACATAGGTGACAGAAAATGCAGAAGGGGGCAGAGTTGATTGAAAGAACAAATAGGTGGAAGCTATGAGGGAAAGGCAAACGCAGCATTGTTAGAGAACACAGGGAGAGATGTCAGGACCAAATGGGCCAACCACTGTCTTCCCGAGGATGGTCCAGTCTGCAGGTGTCCTCACACATCCGGCTCCTGCTGTGGGAGATAGACGGGAACAGAACATACCCCCCAACTGAAAACACAGAGACTCACCACACACTTACATGCGGAACAGAATGTGAGGGTCACCAACTAGTGGTTGGACATCAGAGTGCTCTATAGCCAGACTGGTTCTAGAGCCAGGCTCATGTTAAGTGTTGATTGCATGATTGCATGCCTAGGTAGTATGTCTTATTTTACACTTATTTATTTACAGTGTGTGTGTGTAAATGTTGCAGGATGCATGTAGAGGTCAAAAGTTTTTGAGAATTGGTTCTTCTCTTCCACCAAGTGGGCTCTGGGGGTTGAACTCAGGTCATAAGGCTTGGTGGCAAATGCTTCTATAGTCGAGCCATCCTGCTAGTTCCGATTGGTACATTTAGACCACAATGGTATGCTTGGGTCCTTCACTCCTATCTTTCGGATGGGGAAATCGGGGCTTCGTCGAAGCTCGTTAGCAGCCGTGGGAGCGATGGCCTCGTCTCTGTGGCTTCCCTTCTGGCTCATGTTTGCAGGTGTGGCAGAAAATCGAGGATGCAGAATGGAGGCCTCAGACTTACCTGGAGTTGGAGGGTCTGCCCTGCATCCTAATCTTCAGCGGGATGGACCCTCATGGGGAGTCACTGCCGCGGTAAGTCGGGAATCAGGTCCTGAGGAGATCTGAAGGGGAGGAGGACAGCCTGAGTTACCACTGCCCAACCCCAGTCCTAGTCAGCATGGATGATGTATTTGGGCTGATTTTCTGGGGCGATGTTTCTGAGGCGTAGACAGTATTTCCCAATTCTCAGAGGACACCATTGGGTGGGGCTAGGGGTTTGGAAGAGCAGCAGTGCAAGACTGAAGGAAAATTAACTCAGTTTGGGAAAACTCTGTGTATTAGAGAGGACAGTGCCATGTTTAGGATGGTGACCATCATCCCCCAAACTGGGCCAGTTTCCCTGGTTCCTTGACCATTGTGGTAACTGGTGTGTATGTGTGTGTGTGTATGCGTGTGTGACTCATGATGCCACTCAGAAAGAGTAGGTTGTTGAGTATGAAGAGTAAATGTCTTCTTTCTTAGTTACTGTTCTATTGCTGTTGAAGAGACACTATGACCAAGGCAACATACGGAAGAAAGCATTAATTAGGGGCTTGCTTATAGTTTCAGAGGCTTAACATATGATCACCATGGTGGGAGGTATGGTGACAAGCAGGCATGGCACTAGAGCAGTAGGTGAGAGCTTACATCTGATCTGCAAGTTGGAGACAGAGAGAGAGAGAGGGAGACTGACTTTGACTGGGTCTAGCATGGCTTTTGAAAGTTCAAAGCCCATCGTTGGTGACAGCAAGGACACACCTCCTAATCCTTCCCAAAGAGTTCCAAACATTCAAATATAAGAGTCAATGGAAGCCATTCTCATTCAGACCACCACATCTTCCTACCTGTGTGTCTCTGCAGTCATCACAGACACATGACCATTGCATGACTCCCTTTGCTTTCTAGTCTACACATACTTAGGACAGGAGGTCACTAGGAGGTCACTTGTCCTTCTACAAGGCTCTCACAGCAGTCTGATTCCATCGTTGTCCTATTCTTAGCTTCCAGCACAACCCCAGGACACGTTAAGTGTGGCTCACTTAACTGAATAGCCAGGCAATGAATTTAACAGTACACATAGGTCCTTATGATATTAAGCCTCATCTTTTAAATGGGGAGAAAAAAACCCTCATAGCTTCGGAGAAGCTGCACATCTTGTCAGAGATTCCAGTACTGCGAAGTGGTGATACTGAGTTTCAAGCCTCACTTCTATTCTACCCGAAAGTCAGTG
This sequence comes from Pachyuromys duprasi, assembly GCA_028658305.1. Lineage (NCBI taxonomy): Eukaryota > Metazoa > Chordata > Mammalia > Rodentia > Muridae > Pachyuromys > Pachyuromys duprasi. Next base: position 18,933,546 of record CM053755.1, read on the forward strand.
GTATCTTAATTCCATTCCCCACAGGGGTAGATCCCTGGTAGGCATCCTCCAAGATTTAGTGTGACCCTGCCTTCCGTAGGATGAGCTCACAACAAGCTTCTCGGTGTATCGGAGCCTGGGTGGCATAGCAAGGGAGGCAGGCAAGGCCCCGTCACTCTGTCGTCTCACAGCAGAGCCTCCTGGTGGAAAGGCATGCGATGGATGAGTTCCTTCTGTCCTCCCCAGGTCTCTGAGGTACTGTGACCTGAGGCTGATCAACTCCTCCTGCCTGGCAAGGACATCGGTGGAGCAGGAGCTGGGCCTGGCAGCCTATTTCGTGAGCAATGATGTCCCCTTGGAGAAGGGGGCCAAGAACGAGGCCCTGGAGAGTGATGGCGAGAAGCTGAGCAGCACAGACGAAGATGAGGAGGCAGGGACAGAAGGTGAGGGCAGACAGGCTGGTCTTGCCTAGGCGCTCTTGCCTCACATCCTCCGGGGCTATCCTCTAAGTGAAAACACTCTCTTAAGATTCGGATTCTGCCTTTCTCCCCTGCTCTGTCATTCTTGGTGGTTTGGAAAGATAGGGACTCCTATAGGTTCTTTTGAGATCCAGAATTCCTAAAGAGTAAAGAAGAAAGCGGTGACTTCTTAGGGTTTTAGTCAAGGTTGGTTTTCAGTGCTGGTAGGTCCACTTACTTGTTCCGTCTGTTGGAAATCAACTCACTAGCCATTATGATGAATTTTGCTGAAGTTGATGAGACCAGCCTAGCGTCATTTGTAGGCTCCAGGAGTCTGATGCTGTGTTTTTAATATGGCGTACAAATAAGAACAGCATCTTGCTGTACTCCGCGGTACAATGGAAAATAGAAGCCATGCGTTTGCTGGTACATAGGTTAAAGAGATGAATGTAAAGTTCCCTCACTCATCTGCCCGCTGACTGGGTGACATGAAACAAGAATGCAGTCCTTTCTGGCTGCAGCTTGTCCTATACAATGGCAAGGCTTTCTCACCAGGACCTTTTGTGTGGTATCTAATTTTAGCATGACTGTGACCATGGTATTAAATATTCCCATCTCCCTTCTGCCTGTGATATGACTACACTCACTGGCCTGACCTGATATACTTCTTCCCATTCTCTTCTTAACTCCTTTGTGAACTCAGCCAGCTAAGTGTGGTGTGGTGTGGTGTGTGCATGTGTGTGCGTGCGTGTGTGTGTGTGTGTGTGTGTGAGGTTGTGTGTGTTGGGAGGGGCAGGGTTAAAATGGCAGCAGGTAAATGAAGGAGTGAGAGAAGAACCAAGGAACGAGGCATAATGATGTTGTGACTTGTGGGTGCCAGGCTGCGGGCAGGGATGGTGACTCCTCTGTGTTCTCAGGGTGTTTTGAGGCAGGCTCCACCTCGGAGAAGAGGGGCCCTGTGAAGAGGGAGCGCTCCCACTCCCAGGACTCAGCTTCTTCCTCCCTCTCCTCCAAAGCGTCTGGTGAGTCTCTAGAACATCACACGTGGGGCTGCCTTCGATTTCAGAGCCTGGGAAGAACACACACAGGACCCGTGAGAACAGATGGTCTAGAATAGTCTGGAACTGACTCTAGAAGAGCCTAGAACTGAACCGGACACCTGAAGCCTTGAAGGCAGGACAGGACTCTGTGGTCCATCTGTTTCTGCTGGTAGGAGAGAGCTAGTCTGCCCCTGGCTGCAGTGTAGGCCATAGTGTTCTGGTCACGTAGAGGCGCGGGTCTTTTGGGGTCCCCATCATGGATATTGCCTTCAAGCATACTGCTTGAGGAAAGCAGGAGTCTTATCCAGAGAAGTGAACACAGAGAAGCAAGAGGAGCTCACAATGCTTGTACCCAGGAGGAGGGATGATGTATAAGGTCTCATGTGGACACCAAACCCAAGAGGCCTTTGGTCACTGAGCTCAGCCAAGACCACATGCATTACCCATTTTAAAGGCTGTATCAAACTGGGCATTTGATGTAATATGAGTGTTGAAGTGTGAATTCAGTATGAACTCTGCCCTTAAGAAATTTCATGTAGGTGGCTCAGGATGCCACTCCACAAAGACCCAGGTTCAATCTCCAGTCCCACATAAACTGGCACATGCCTGTCATCCCAGCACTTAGAGGCTAGAGGCAGAAGGGTCAGAAATTCAAAGCCATGCTCAGCTACAGAGAAAGCTTGAGATCGAACAAAACGGTCAGGGTGGTGGGTTGGGGGAGAGGTGGGAATAAGAGGGAGGGCTAACCAAAACTAAGGACACATGCCTTATGGAACTCTATTACCCTATAAACTAAATAAGAGATACGATTAGAACAGAACAAAAATAAATTCCTCTTTGCTCGTAAACACCCACCATTGCTATCTTAATCCTCTCGGGGCACAGAGTCACACCAAGTCCTTCGGTTTGTCTCACATATAGGGTAGATTTAGGGCAGTTGTTCATTGCAGATTCCAGAAAATAGTCCTCTCCATGCAGAGCCTCAGTGGAAAAGACGTTCCTGGGTAGGGAATACTCCAGGCTGAGCTCAGGGGAGTGTAAGCTTGTGTGGGGTTCGGTGGAGTCTAGCTGAGATGAGAGAGATACCAGTTTGTGGTCTCGGGTGGGAAGAAGTCAGGACCCAGTAGATTTGCTTTAGAAGCCCAAGAGTGATAGCAGGTGCTGGGGCATGGTCTTCCCCACAGGTATGCAAGGCCTTCTTGCATCAGCATGGCACTCTGCGACTGAGGGAAGGTCTGGTTTGTGGAGGAGAGCCTGGCATCCCAGCATACCGGGGCTAGGCACAGGAGCAGCTGTGAGTCTGTGGCAGGTTGTTCCTGGAGTGCCCCTAACCATGTTCCTCTCTTGCATAGGCTCAGTGCTCTATGGTGAGTCCCTGGCTCAGCCCTCAGGACCTCCACAGGGAGAGCTTTCCAGATCACCTCCACCCTGTGGCCCCGCAGAAGAGGGCAGGGCCTCTGGGGAGATACAGCGTCTCCGAGTGAGTCAGGGATCTGTGGTCATCAGCAGGCACAGCCCTGGCCCGGCCCCACAGCCTGATTCCAGCCTCAGGACTAGCCGGAGGAACCTGCAGGTGCCAGCTGCCCCGTCCTCCCAGCTGTCCTCTTCCTCCTCCTCCTCTTCGGGCTCATCGTCCACCTGTACGGTGCCCGCTGCCAATGTACTTGTCCTCCAAGCCTCACAGTGCTCCATGGCCAAGGCCTGCCGCCAGCCACCCGTTGTCTTCCTGCCCAAGCTTGTGTATGACATGCTCATGTCGACCGACAGCAGCGGCTTGCCCAAGTCCACCTCCCTCCTGCCCTCCCCTTCGGTTATGTGGACCAGCTCCTTCCGCCCCCTACTCAGCAAGATGATGACCTCAACCGAACAGTCCCTTTACTACCGGCAGTGGACGGTACCCAGGCCCAGCCACATGGACTACAGCAACCGGGCCGAGGGCCGGGTGGATGGCTTCCACCCCCGCAGGCTGCTGCTCAGTGGGCCACCTCAGGTGGGTGCCGTACCTGCTGCCCCCGCACAGGCCAGGCCTCCAGGGTCTTCTTGGGTTCTACTGCCAGCGGATGGTCTTGGAGCAGAGGGCTGCTGACCCAGTTTGTGAAGCGTCTGTGGATGTCCTGGTTTCATTTCTGTTCCTGCTGTGATGAGATACCCAGACACAGAGGAACTTGGAAGAGAAAGGGTTTATGGTTCCAGGTCTCAGTCCATCACAGCAGGGAAGTCAAGGCAGCAAGGACTTAAAATCAGTCACATTGCATCCACGGCAAAGAACGTAGAAATGCATGCATGCGTGCTTAGTCCCTCAGCTGGATTATGCCACTCTTAAATCATTCAAGACCCAAACCCAGGAAATGATGACGCCCGCTTCAGGCTGTGGCTTCCCACATCAATTAACATGATTAGGATAAACCCCACAGACATGGCTAGAGGCCAACACTATCTAAACACTTCTTCGTGGGCGTGGTGTCACACACGCCTTTAATCCCAGCGGGGGTGGGGGGGTTGGGAGGGAGGGTAGAGGCAGGTGGTTCTCTGTGAGTTTGAGGCCAGACTGGTCTACACAGTGAGTTCCAGGACAACCACAGCTATCTAGTGAAACCCTGTCTCAAATAACAACAAAAGACTCTCTTCCCAATGTAGTGTCAAGTTGACAAATAAAACTAGCTACCACAATGAAGACTCTTTCTGATGGCCCAGCGTGAGCAGGTGGAGGAGGAGGGTGATATTAACATTCCATTCCTTGGCAGGTTTCTTCCTTTCGCTGGACAACCCCAGTTTTCTCCTCTAGTGTGTGGGGCACAGGGATGGTGTCTGGATAGGAACTGCTTACAATTTCAGGAGTTCGGCCTTCACTATCACACACAGCCTCTGAATACTTTTCCACTTAGAAACAAATTAAGAGTCTGTGTTGCTCAGGAGAGCGGGGCTCAGCTCTTTAGCAGTTCACTGTGTGTCCTTCAGAGATCACTTTATCTGAGAAAGCCACAGAAAGCAGGCCTGGGACACAGCTCACTGTGTAAACGCAATAACATGCTTTCAGCCCCCATATAAAATGTGGGGTGTGGCATCCTCCCACTGGGGAGACACAAGCAGAAGGATCCCTGGGGCTCACTGACTGCCTAGGATAGTTGCATCAGTGAACTCCAGGCTCAGTGAGACACTGGGTTCTAAAGTAAGGTGGGAGCAATTGAGGAAGGTACCCAATGTTGACCTCACTTGCACACACACAGACAGACACAAGCACACATGCAGCCCTAAGGGTCAGTGGTTGGCATGGGAGGAACAGGAGGATGATCGTTAGAACTGGTCAGTGACTAAGACTGTGGGGTCCAAGTTCCTGAGACCACATTTTGTTCAAATGTCGCCTGACACTTAGCATATTTTGACCTTCCCAGGTGCAGAGGTGTGAGGTACGTTAGAGTGTTGCCTTACTCTTAGAATGCTCTGTGTGCTTCGTTACAGTTTAATGTGTACTGTCTTTCCACTCGGCATGGTCATTTCCAGGGATCCATCCCCAGAAATGCAAAGCCACAGAATACATGAGCATAATTTATAATGATTAGAAGTGACACAGAATGAAAGTCCGCTGGCTAAGTCTCAGCTGAACACATTTGGGGATGACTGTATCCTAGAATTCAGCCAAAACTAAGAGGTCACTCTATGTTGCCAGTGAAATTTCTCTAAGAAACTAACTTGAAATCAACTTGTAGAATAATACATGCCCTATCAGTTCAGGAAAGAAATCACTATATGTGTGAACACACCTTGGGAACAGGTCTAGCTCTTCATTGTGTTTAGAGGGGAGGTAGAATCATTAGCATTCTACTTTATTATCAAGCTGTAATTTTTCTCATTGCCTGAAATGACTGTCCATTATGTCTTCTAATTAGAAAATAGGAAAATGGAGTTGGGGCTGATGGATCTGTTGGCAAAGAATACGGACCTCGGTTCTATGCCCCAGCACCCACCTAGAAAGCCAGGCATGTGGGTTCATACTCGTAATCACAGTGCTGGAGACGGGAGGATGCCTGGGCCAGCCTAGCTTAATTAGCAAGTTCTAGGCCAATGAAGAGAGTCTATGTCGAAAAATGAGGTGGATGGTATGTGAAGAATGACACCCAAGGTTGACCTCTGGCCTTTAATACATGGACACACATAAATGCCTACATAAACACAAATAAAAATTAGAAAAAAGAACAGGTTTTCTAGGAGCCCCCACATGTTTGTACCCACACAGTGCTGGATCTTACCACTGTGGAATTTTTTTACACATTTAATGGATGGGAAACAGGGTATTGGCTTATTAATAAGTTTGAGCAGACTGCGATCCATCCATCTATCATTGGTCCTTTTTCAGTAATTTTATGTTTAATTTTATTTCGTGTGTGTGTGTGTGTGTGTGCGCGCACGCACACACACGCTCACGTGCGCCTTTGCTCACATTCATACACACATGCACACACTCACACACACAAACAGAAACACCACGCCTCTGGGTGAAGGCAGATTTAAGTACACATCCTTGCTTTGTTCAGTGCACAAGTTGAGAACCACAGGGTTCTCACTTCCGTGACGTGCCTTTCAGTGAGAACGCACGAGGCAGGAGACTGCTCTAGTTGGTGTTCAGCACAGGGACAGGATTCCTGCCACTGGGCTCTGATTCTAGTGTCTTCACAGATCGGGAAGACAGGTGCCTACCTGCAGTTCCTCAGTATCTTGTCCAGGATGCTGATTCGGCTGACAGAAGTGGATGTTTACGATGAGGAAGAGATCAATACCAGTGAGTTGTGTCTGGTGATCCTTGGGCTTGGGCAAGAATCCTTTAACTTTTGTCAATGGCCCTGGTATGTGTCTCTCTCTTTTAGGATGGACTCTCAGGTTCACAGTTTGACTTGTCCCAAGAGCTTTTTGTTTCTGGTAGACTTATATTTATTCCCCCTCTGAGAACTTTGTACGGATAGAGTTACTAGCGCTGAAGCAATTTGTACTTATTGCTTCTTTCCACTGTGATAGATGCAATCTTTATTTATCTTTAATACAGCCCTGTGAGCTGGGATGGTGTCCTCTTCTGTGAGGAGCCCGACTGGGCAGTACCAAAGCAGGAATTGGGCTTCTCTGGCCTGTGGCCTGTAGAATGGAGTTCTTCAGCAGGGAGGGTCCACTCACCTCAGGCAACCAAATATCCAGACAACATCAAGGGAAAAAGAATTGCATAAAACTTAGAGAAGGGGGTGTTGGGGCCCCATTTTCTGAGTAGATTTATTTGGAGTAAGACAACCATCTTTCCACACGTGTCCTGTGCTGACTGTAAACGACACCATTTTCTCTTCATATCCTGCCCAGGATGTATCTGTATCTTTCTCATGTGACCTTGGCCTGTAACTACGTCTGTGCCCTTGTGTAGGGGGAATTGACTGCCATGCAGAGGTCACCAGCTGCCACACACTGGTGTCAGAGAAACTCTTGGGAACACTCTCTGACATTGGTCAGGAGAAACTTTGAACCCAGGACTCCCATCCAGCCCTCTGCTGAGGTTGTTCTTGAGTCTCTTTTATCTTGCTTTCTTGGATAGGACAGTGATGAAGACGTGACTTGAACGCACTTCATCAAATTCAAAAGGCCATTTTCTTTACACTATTGCATCGGGTTTTTTGTTTTTCTTACTTTCTTTCAAAATAGGGATACTTACTGTTTCATGGAGTATGAAGTGCCTATTAAAGATCTGGTAAACTCTGCTCTCCTTCCTTCTTGTGGACTTGTCCACTGCCCGAGTATATGGCATATGCTTAAATTAGCATCTATAACTTTCTCTATATTACACATTCACTATAATACATGATATCAATAATAATACAGTATATTATGCAATTGAAGTTGGGCCGATTAGACTTTTTGGCTGACTGTTCAGCCAGCAAACCTTGATGGGCACCAGAAGGCTATGCCAGGCCTATTGTAAGAGGGTGCTGGCAGGCATAAAATGTGCTTTATGTATGAGTGTTCCATAGGGGGGTGCAATAGCTCAAGTACTTTCTAAAGGCAGAGTGACGCCAACTGAGTCACATTGGCTGGGGTGATTTTGGTTACAGAGTAGGAAAGAAACCCGCACAGGTACTACAAGTTCAAGGAGCTCAGGCTGTGCATGAAGTAGATGTTGGTGGAACGCAGCATAGGTTCAGGGCTCAGGACTCTGGAGGATTGGAAGCCAGTGTGCGGGCCAGAGAGCAGGCCTGTGTCTACAGGAGACAGAGTGAAGGCTGTTCCCCTGGGTAAAGACAAATCTTGGTGCATGACCTTGTCCTGTGAGAGGCATCCTGAAATATGACTGTGTCCAAAGCTTTCTAGAGACAGTAACAGTCCCCGGGCAGCCACGGATTGACACGGATTGGTTCCACATGTCGTCCTGAGGCATCCTTGGATTAAGTAACTCACACCTTGTTTCTCATACATCCCTTTTTTTCTGCCAATTTCCTAGGCCTCCAGGAGGAATCAGATTGGCGTTATCTCCAGCTCACAGACCCCTGGCCAGACTTGGAGCTCTTCCAGAAGATGCCTTTTGATTACACCATTCATGACCCGAAGTATGAGGATGCCAGTCTGATTTGTTCACACCATCAGAGCATCAAAATTGAAGGTTAGGGGATGGGGAGACAGCTTGGTTGGCAAAGTATTTGCTGCTCACACATAAGAACCTGAGTTTAGATCCTTAGCATCCATTTAAAAAGACCAGTGCATGTCTGTAACTAGTCAGTAGAGACAGGGGCCTGCCAACTGATGAGCTTCAGATTCAGATAAGATCTTATCTAAAAAAAATAAAATGGAAAAAACAAAAACTCTTGAGGAAGACATCTGGTCAACCTCAAACTTCTACATGCACATATGGGTAATGGTAATGAACACCCACGCACACACTGTGAGAACACATCGGATGTCTTACTTCACTCTTACCCAAAGTACATAGGCTTAATTGCTTCTTCTGTATTAATAGAAGTCAGCTGGCTTGAGGTGTATCTTGTTAGTGATGCTATTTGTATTAAGTCAATGACTTCCTAGAACCTCAGCACTGAGACTGCCCCCTGCAAGTTGAAGGGGCCTTACCGTAGAGCCCATGAGAGCCCCAAGGACTTGCCGTGGTTGGAAAATGTTGAAGGTTTGGCTAAAGGAGTATAAAAGATGAGTATTTCTATTTGTGAATTTGTCACCAAATGGATGTGTGTGTTACCCTGTCCTTAGCCTCTTGCTTTCTCCTCAGGAACTCTGACTTCTATGGTATATGAGGGCCACAGCCAACACTGCTGGGAGTGGCCAGAGGGGTTGCTAGTGTAGTCTGAGAATGCATGGTAAATGTTACTTCAGGGAAAACAGTTTACCTATAAGCTTGGGTGTGGTGGTGCACACCTGTAATCCCAGTCCTCAGGAGGCTGGGGCAGGAGGATTAAGAGTTTTGGCCAAGCCTAGGCTATGCAGTGAGACCCTGTCTCCATAAAGGTAAAGAGAACCTGTTGGCCTGGCTCTTTGTCACTGTCAGGAAGGGTGTGTGTGTGTGTGTGTGTGTGTGTGTGTGTGTGTGTGTGTGTGTGCGTGCATCTGTGTGTGTGTGGTGTGTGTGTGTTCCTTCCCATAGATAGGCCCCAACAAAGGGCTGTTACTACTAAGTTGCTTTAAGAAGCTGGGTATCACGCATGCTGTTAATTTATTTTCTAGTCATGTAAAGGTTCCTTCAAAATGTTCATAAAGTGTTTTTAGGTCCACAAGTGTGATGTCATGCAGTCTGAGTCCTCTCCTTGTTAGTTTCCTCTCTGAGACACTGTCGTCCTCTGACCAGGGCCTAGGACATGAGAGTCAATTTTTAGGGAGCACGCAGCCTGTTGGTGGGCTGCTTATTTTGAGCATTTCACTCCCTTTGAGCTCAGCTTGCAGGGGTGGGATGTTTGCTCCGGGTTGCTGTTCCTTAACGCTAGGAATGTCTTTGCAGACAGAGGGATGTCCAGGAAGCCGGAGGACCTGTACATGCGCCGTCAGACAGCACGGATGAGACTGTCCAAGTACGCAGCATACAACACGTACCACCACTGCGAGCAATGCCATCAGTACATGGGCGTCCACCCCCACTACCAGGTAGGCCTCTGGCGCTGGCCGGCCCTCCAGCTGTTCCCAGCAGCACCTGCTGGCGCGGCACCACCGCTCATGTGCTCCCTGGGAATATTCCAGGGTAGGGGAAGAGAATTCTGGAAGCTCTCTCTTCCTGGGTGGCATGCATCCCAGCTTCACCTTATGGGTTGTGAATCCACTGCTGACCCTACAGGATAGCAATTCCCCTGTGGTTGTTCAGGCATCAGTGGCCAAGACTAGGTGTGTCATTCCCACCTTCAGGCTCTAGAGAATCCAAAAGTTACCTCCATGCTAGGGACACTCCCTGAGAAAGTACAACATGGACCTGGGAATGCAGACACAAATAAGCCTTGTTTCCATTTTTTGAGTTCATGGTCTGCGAGTGAGGTGGGCACTTGAGCAAGATTTCAGAACAGCAGGAAGCAGGAAGGAGAGTCGTGTGGTTGTGGCATAGAAATCGCATAGATCAAGGAGGAGTTTGCTTTGTTGAGTACCTACTGTATGCCAGCAGCATACACATGTCCTTCTCATGCCGCAGCCTTTCCTGTCATGACTAACTAAAAGGATAACCTCCCGGGCTGGGGCTCTGGCCATCTCAGGCTCTGGCTGACCATCAGGGCACTGTGTTAAAACCACACCAGTAATTTATTCAGGGTGGCTAGAAAACTATCCTGTCTAGGTTCTTAATAGATTCTCACCTAAGCCTGGTCATCACCGCTTTACAAATGAAGGCATAGCTTGAGCATCCTTGGTTGGAAAATCAAGTCATCCTTAACATGATGCTCAAAGTAGCTCAGATTTCAGAGCCTATGGGATTTTAGACTATGGATGCTTCACTTGAAATGTCCATAGAAATCTTACAAAATCTGAAACAAACAAACAAACAACCTAATATGAAGGCTCCTTAGGATCAAGCATTTCAGATGTTGGCTGTTTAAGTTTTATAATTCCGTGGGGTAGAGAAAGGATTTTTAAGCATCACTAGGAATTTGCTGAGGGGCCAGAGCAGGTGAAAGGAAAATTGCATGTACAAAAAAATGGGTGAGCAGAGTCACTGGGGATGAAAGCTGGTCTCAGCTGCATATGTCTGGAATACAGGACCGCCCAAGGAGGCAGCCAGGATGGAGGGCAGAGACAGGGTCACAGAAGGTCCTAGACATGGGAAGCAAGTGGGCTTCTTCAGAGACTGGGTAGGAAAGGTTGCTGATCTAGGGGACCTTTTCCAGGGAGATCCTGGGTACACTAACTCAGTCCCTGTTTGCTTCCTTCCCTGTGGGGTTTTCTCCTGACAGGAAAAGCCAGGCTATGGTGTCTTGTTGCGCACAGTTCTTTTGTGTTAGAGAGTTGGGCTCTCAGCAGGTCTCTGTGCTTGGGGTGGAGCCTAGATCAGAGATGGCACGCCCACCTGCCTTTAGCCCACCTTTCTGTGGGATCTTTTCCTAGCTAGTTGTTAGTCTTTGCAGAGGACCAGAGGCTGGCTAGTAATAAACACATAACCTCTAGCAGTTTACGTTTAAGAGATTCATCTTAATTCAGACCCAGGCAGGGGAAGCAGGAAGGACACAGAGGGTTGGAGCAGGTGGGAGCCAGAGACCTGCTCATGATAGGGAACTGAAGGCACAAGGCAAGGATTCCTGCTTATCATTTGTCTGGTGCGAATGGAAACAGCACACAGTGGCTTTAATTCAGCCTGGCCTTCAGCTTGGTGTAGCAAATGCATTTTTCAGAACTACATTTTTAAGTATGTGGCTTTACTCTAGATGATATTGGAAAGAATTTTTACAGGTCAAGATAGTCATTACTATTCATTCCAGATAAATAAAGACCATTTTCCCCACCTTGGACATGTGGTTTTTGTTTTAAGAATTAAAAACAACAACAAAACACGTGAAACTACTTTTCTTTTTTTAAATAAGTCTGTACATTTCACTGAAATTTATTTAGTTTTTTCACCATTGGGATATAGATTATTTGGGCAGGAAGAGTTTATATTTTGTTTACATTAAATTTTAATGTCTTGATACAGGTAACACACTATCAGATTCGTGCCTCGGTTTCTACCCGCTGTAGCTATTGCGTCTGTTATGTGATAAACTGTTGAAGGCACTCAAAGTTGTAATCATTTACTCCAAAACAGTGCTCTAAACTTATTATTCAGCATATTTCCAACTTAGTATATTGGGAGTTTTCCTACCTAAATATGGTTGTTACTATAGTTTTCCAGATATTTCTTCCATGCGTGTAGAAAGTTTACAAAATGTCAAAAGTATAAAAGCAATTTCTCCTGTCTGTATACTCAATGACAATCATACCGATGGTGAAACTATTTACTTGGCTTTTGAACTTTAATAAACTGAAAAGGTCTCACGTATTGTAATCACTAGTCATGGCAGTAACCTTCAACAGCGAATTGTTACTTAAAAATTAAGGGCACATCTCCTTCTTCTCTGCCTTAGTGGGAGCCCAGAGCGCAGGAGGCAGGAAGCAGAGACGCCCTGTGTTTAGATGGTGGACACACTGGCATGTGTTCACGAGGTGCACGGGTCTGGGGTTAGTAAAAAAGCAGCATGCTTCAGATAGTGAGGGGTCTGCATCCAGTCTGGTGAGGGATGCAGGGTCACCAGCCAGCTGCTGGCATCTGATTCTGGCTCCATGTCTCTGTCCTTCTCTTCTCTCTTTTGTCTCCTGAGAATCTTCCCCTACCCCTCTCTCTTCCTCCCTGCTTCCACCCCCTTAATGAGTCCTCTTCCCATTACCACCTTTACTACACAGCCCCCCAAGTCTAATCCCCTTGCTCCCCAGAAGGCTCTATGGCTCTGGTAGAACGCTGGTAGGAACAGAAGGCAGTGTGCACTGGCTTGCTGGACTGCCCCCTTCCTCTGCAGCTCCTGGCATGGAGGACTGTCAAGAGGGAAAGGCAAAGGTCAGGAGGACCCAAGAGGCTGTCCAAGCCAAGAACAAGGGTAGACAGGGGTGGAGGTAAGGATGGGGTGTCACTCCCAGCAAGGAGTGCACACAAACAGTCACGAGGAAAGTAAGATTAGACTTGGGGACGGGGGTGAGCCCAGGAACTCTGGATGCTAACTTCTGTGTCCATACAGTGGGATAGCAATCTTTCCTCTGAGGAATGGCAGTCCTTCCCGGGACTGTTAGTGACAGTCCAAAGGGGATAAAAGTTGTTTCTTGTGGCACAAGGCCGAATGCATTAAGATCAAGGTTATATGGAGATTATCGTTCTGTTATATGTCAGCTCTCATGACACCCACAACAGAAAATACCCTTTAGAATGAAAACTGAAAGCTGATCTTGACGGCACAGGCCTATAATCCTAGCTATGCAGGAGGAGAAGGCTCACAAGTTCAAGGCCTTTCCCAGGCAACTTAAATACTAACTCAAAAAGTGAAATATGGCTTAGAGATGTGGCTTAGTGGTATAGTGCTTGCTTAGGACATGTGGGGCCTAGGTTTAACATGCTGTTACTTGAAAGTTGCTTGCCTTGCTAGCTTGAAGACTTCCAGAACCCAGATATGTGTACAGCCAGTGCTGAAACACAGGCAGGCAGATCCTGAGGCTCACTGGCCAAGCAGCTTGCTTTGTGAGCTCCAAGCTAAAATAACGTGGGCAGTGCTTGAAGAAAGACACTCAAGATTATCCTGTGGTCTCCACATGTGCACACACACACACAACACACAAATGAGAGCTGCATGAATGCTTTATTTGCTGACCCTTCCTTGATGGGTGTCTAGGTCAAATCCCAAGGGCAGAAAGCGTTGATGATGTAAGCAACAGGAATGGGTGAGCCTGATAGGATTCAAGATGGCCCCAGGCTCTGGCCCTGTGTGGGTGACCTTGGGTGTGATCTGAGCGTCTATGTTCTATGCTGTGAGTCTCTTGCACTCACAGAGGTGGGTGTGACCCGGGTGTAGTCATGAACCCGGGCCTGGGTTCTTTGGGGAAGTAAGTCCGACTCTGATGATAAGCTCTGTCCTTTCCCCTCGCATCTCAGCTCTATGAGTCCACCCTGCACGCCTTTGCCTTCTCTTACTCCATGCTAGGAGAGGAGATCCAACTCCATTTCATCATCCCCAAGTCCAAGGAGCACCACTTTGTCTTCAGCCAACCTGGAGGCCAGCTGGAGAGCATGCGCTTGCCGCTCGTCACAGACAAGGTACTGGCGTGGAGTTCCAGTGGGCCAGGAGGTCACTGAGTTGGGGGTGTAGGCACATAGCCGCCTGAAGAGTCAAGGGCATTCGGAGCGGAGCACAGAAATAATGACTGACCCTGGGGAACACTACTGAGGGTGTGGACTTGGAAGTCACTCACACTTGAGCCTTGGTACAGCACTTGCTAATTACATCACTAGTTGTCACTTAATATTGCCGAGCTTCCGTTTCCTCACTTACAAAGGTGGGCAGTCATGATTCGTTTTTAAAAGTCTGTTGGTGGGGCTGGAGATGTCGCTCAGTTGTCAGACTCCTTGCCTAACATGCACAAAGCCCTGGATTCTCCAGCCTCACACAAACTAGGTATGGGGATGCATTCTGCAAGCCTAGCCCTGGGGAAGGAGAGGCAGGAAGATCAGAATTTCAAGGCTGTGTAGTCATTCAAGTTGAAGCTGGGCCATATGAGATCCCATGTCAAAAATGGCCACACCATTTTCTCTAAGAATTACTTAGAATAATCAACATGAGATGTCTGTGCTACTTGGGACACACCACATGTTGGTGAGATGTCTGTCCCACCCATGCTTAATGCCTTGTCATAAACCACTTGGTTAGGCTGAGGTAGAAAGAATAGGAGAAATATTCCAGGACTCCCTTAGGGCCTGTCCCCCAACATTTACAAAGATTAGCCCATAATCACTTGAGTTTTCTGTCTTCTCTTTCCCTCTTGTCATTAGGGGGGTGTGTGGGGGCATCCCCAGCATCTCATTGTTTCTTCCATAAACAGTCCAGGGCACCGTCTCTCCCGCTACACAGATGCTTCTTGGAAGGCTTCTGGCTTCCCAGATTCAGCCTGGGAGCCTCAGGGTTGACTGGCTGTTATTTAGCAGTCCCTGTCAACAGACATGAGTGGAGGACACTGCTCCTCCTCCTCCAGAGTACCAGCTGTCAGCCAGGCTGGACTTGGCTGCATGAGTAGCACTGCATGAGACAGTGCCACTTGCAAGCACTGATATCTAGGCCTCGAGAGCTCTCAGTGTCCATGGTGGGTGGAGTGTTTGAACATACAGGAACAACGCCTGCTAAGACAGATTCCAGTATGAGATGGCTATGGGTTTGCTTAGCTGATAGATGCCACTTAGGTTTTGTTGCATATCACCCGTTCCTGAACCAGACTATGTTTGACTTATTTGGAGGCCTGCAGGTAAGTGAGGTTTGGATGGACGGTTATTGTGAATTTGATCAAGCACACTGTTGTGTCTGGACTAGCTGTCACTGGCTAGTGGCCGGCTGGAGAGCATATGCCTGAAGTGGCCACACTGAGATGTGCTTCTCTACCCTGTACTGCTCTGAGCCCCAAGCCAGCTAGCCCAGGCCTAAACTGGGCACGTTCTGAGAGGGTACACTCTGCTAGGCCAGGCTATGAACTGGGGCAGAACAATTTTCCCCACATTTTATTGGCTCTGCTTAACCACAGTGTTCTCTCTGAGATTAGAAACAACTGCATCTTCCAATAGTAAATGTGAGAAGCGGCGAGGATTTACACCAACATTTACACACGCTCTCCCTCATTTTCCCACTACTCTTCAGAGTCATGAACACATCAAAAGCCCCACCTTCACGCCAACAACGGGCCGTCACGAGCACGGGCTCTTTAATCTGTACCATGCGATGGATGGGGCCAACCATCTACACGTGCTGGTGGTCAAGGAGTACGAAATGGCTATTTATAAGAAATACTGGCCCAACCACATCATGCTTGTACTCCCAAGCATCTTCAACAGCGCTGGAGTCGGTAGGTGACTTTGGCACACACATGCTGCTAGATATGGCTTCTTTTCCGGAGTGGGGGGTGGGGGTGGGGGTAGACATCAGATTCTTTGCTTGTGGAAGGACCAAGGTTATGTGTCTGACAGTGCACGTGCGTGCCAGTGCACACTCGTGTGTGGAGGCCAGAGGACATCCTTGGCATCATTCTCCAGAAGCTGGTCCACCTTGGTTTTTGAAACTAGGTCTCTCATTGCCTGGAGCTCACTGACTTGGCAAGGCTGGCTGCACAGTGAGCCCCGGAGATCTGCTGGTCTCTCTCTCCTCAGGGCTGGGATTATACATGCAGACCACCATGCCAGCATTTAAAAAACTGTAGGTCCTGGGGCTCAAACTCAGGTGTTTGTTCTGGCAAGACAAGTTCTTTACCAACTGAAGTATCTCCTAGCTCCTATGTTAGAGTTTTCTTATGAATATCCTTTATCTATCTATTTACCTACCTACCTACCTACCTACCTACCTACCTACCTACCTACCTATATCTATCTATCTATCTATCTATCTATCTATCTATCTATCTATCTATCTATATTTTACTGTTTGGTTATTCATTTAACTCATTTTCTCAGCTGTTAGAAAAAAGAAAACACAGATGTGTGTATAAACTCTCAAGGGGAGTGTCCTTTGGGTCAGTGCTTCTGGTTTGTCCGGTGTGGGCTCTGTCCTGTGCACGTGGGTGCAGGATGGACCCCTGAGTCAGGTGACTTGGCCATCGTAGGGGCGGCCCACTTCCTCATCAAAGAGCTGTGCTATCACAACCTGGAGCTGGAGAGGAGTCGGCAGGAGGAGCTGGGGGTCCAGCCTCAGGACATCTGGCCCTTCATCGTCATTTCTGACGACTCCTGTGTGATGTGGAATGCCGCAGACGTGGAGTGTGCTGGAGAACGGGGCAGGTGAGGTAGCCTGGGCACACGCCTCCCTGCACTCAGGGAGCCACAAAAGGCAGTGACGGGCAGTCCCCTCTCAGCATTGAGGACCACAGTGTGCCCCTCACAACAGGAAGCCAGGGCCCTGGATGTGGCAAAAGTGGACCCATTGTCCAAGTACTGATTATTTTGATTTTTAGAAATCATTAATGATTATATAGATATAGATATATACATATGTATATATACATACATACAGAATTAGAGGGCAGGGAAGGTCACCCAGCAGTGCAGAATTCTTCGTACAGAATCCTAGGATGGAGTTCAGAACTCACATAGCACAAGAGCCATTCAGCAAAGCAACTCCCATTCTAAGGGCCCATATATCCTCTACACGCACTCAATTGTATGCACTCAAGTACACACAAACACACACACACTAAATCTTTAAAAAAGAAAAGGATAACATCTACTTAGTGTGACACACACACACACACACACACAAAAGCAAAATATAACACATATGCAATTTTTTTCACAAATCAAACATACCCATAACCAGTTATCTAACCCCTCCCCCCACCAATAAATGGCAATTGCTGATCTCCCAAGATGCCCCTTGGGTTGTACTCTAGCCCTGACCCCGCTCCCAAACCCTTCACTCTTGGCACGGATTTTGCTTACTTTCAACCAACAGCTAAATCTTTTGGAGTTCTAGGCTTCTTGTTTTTGAATGCTATCAATCCCCAGGTTAGAGTTCATTGTAAAGATGAACTAAACCATCGTCTGTGTGTGGGCTCAACACATGGCTCTATTTTGCACACTGAAGCAGCAGTAAATGTGTAGTACTTTGTAGGATACCTGGTGGCCCTCGGATGGACGGAGCTGGGTTCAGTCCACCTCAGCCCTGTCTGCCACACACCTTGCAGTTAGGAAGCTGTGCCCTGGCTGGCTTGCTCCTGTCTGCTTGTCATCTGGGGACACTGGCCTCTCTCCTCCCAGCAGGGAGTTTTCCTGGTCGGAGAGGAACGTCTCTCTGAAGCACATCATGCAGCACATCGAGGCGTCCCCTGACATCACACACTACGCCCTGATTGGAATGCGGAAGTGGTCCAGCAAGACACGGGGCCGTGAGGTGCAGGAGCCATTTTCCCGATGCCACGTGCACGACTTCATCATCCTCAACGTAGACTTGACCCAGAACGTACAGTACAACCAGAACCGGTGAGCTCCGGGCCCCTGGTGGAGGGAGGGCCGGGAGCTGGCCTCACAGGATGCAGCCTCAGGCAAGCCTGGCAGACTCTCCTCCCCTCCACCTGCACTGTGCCGTTGCTGTGGTAAATATGTGACAGAAGCAACCTGGGAAAGGAAGGGCTTATCTGACCCGGAATTAGACTGTTCCGTACATCAGGGCGGGGAAGGGCATGGCGGCAAGAGTGTGAGGCAGCTGGTCAGCCTGCCTTCACAGTCAGGAAGCACAGAGAAATGAGTCCTGGTGCTCATATCAATTCCTCTTTTTAGTTAGTGGAGGGGTCGGGAGGTGGAGGGTGGGGACCCAGGCCTATGAGATGGTGCTGCCCACATTGAGGGTGGCTTTTTCCCACCCCAATTAACCCCGTCTAGAAATTCCCTCAGGGACACACCCAGAGGCTCGTTTCTATGGTAATCCTGATCCTATCACGCTGACAATCAAGATTCATCATCAGAGCCCCTGGAGCAGCGGCTCTCCCCACAGCGCTGTGTGGTTGTTCTGAATTTATAGTGTTCTTCAACTCCATTGTTTCATTCATAGATGCTTTCCTTAATGAGCTACCTTGTGCTGGGTGTTTCTTTTGCTTGGGCTTCCTTACCAAATAAGGAATCTTACCATCTGTCAATACACTAGTCAATGTTCTGTTGCTGTGAAGAGACGCCGTGACCATGGCAACCCTTGTAAAGGGAAACATCTCATTGGGGCTGGCTTATGGTTTCAGAGGTTTAGTCCATTATCATCATGGTGGAGAGCATGGCAGCGTCCAGGCAGACATGGTGCTGGAGAGGTAGCTGAGAGTTCTACATCAGATGTACAGGCAGCAGGAGGGGCTGGCTTGAGCATTGGAAACCCGAAAGTTTACCCCAAGTGACGCAATTCTCCCAACAGGGCCACACCTACACCAACAAGGCTACACCTCCTCATTCTTCTCAAATAGCGCCACTCCCTAATAACCAAGTACTCAAATCTGTGAGCCTGTGGGGCCCATTTCTATTCAGACCACAGCACCATCAAAGAAAACGATAAAGTAATTTGAATGAGTTGCTTTCCGGCCTGTTGACTGAGTGTCCTGTATGCCAGGCAGTGAGCTGCTTGGGAGTGTGAGGTTGGAAGCTAGACTGTCTGTCCTGCTAGAGCACAGATCCAGCCACTTACCAGCCCTGCAGAACAGGCAGGTGATTTCTCTCTGAACCTATTATACACACATATATTATACAAAGCCCAGTATTTTTTACACTCTGGGCTGTGGCTGTTTTTTGTTTGTTTGTTTGTTTGTTTGTTTGTTTAAACAATTGATTAGAGGCCTGGGGATCTAGCTTGCCTAGCACATTTCAAGGCCTGGATGTCATCCTCAGTAGCACATAAACTGTATACAGCCCCAACTCTTGGGGGCCGGAGGCAGGAGGACCAGAAGTTTGAGGTCACTTTTGCTACATAGTAAATTCATGATGGAGGTGTAGGGGTGCAGGAAGGAGTTCATTTTCTCTGCTGGCTGAAGAACTGACAGGTCATAAAGAAGTCACTGGAAATTCTGGAGAATCCCAGCAATGCCATCATATGATACTGGGGAAATCAGTGTCTCCTCTTGGGGTTCTTAGTTTCATTAATTTAAGAAAAACACAAACCAAAAAAGAGCAGATACTAGTGGAGGCTCAGGGAAAAAGAACAAACTCAAACGGAAACTTGAAGCCAGTTAGGGTTTCAAAGGAAGACCTGACGGCTATCAAGCTGTAAGTCTCAGAGCATGTAGAAGAGCTGATGTGGAGGCCAGCCACTTGGCGCCAGGCAGCCGCACAATAGGCAGCAAGGAGAAGCCCAAAGTGTGGGTTAGGTAATTTAAAACCATACTCACTCACTGCACATGTGCACACATGTACACACACACACACACACACAACGTGCTTGGGCCCTGGCCAGCATCCAAAGAAAAAGAACAGAAGCAAAAGAAATAGTTATGCCTTTCTGAGGCAGGACTCTAAAAGGCAGGCAGACCCAGCTGAACCTCACAGTGGCTCACAGGAGCTGGATTAGGGGCCCGGAATTCTGGGAGGGAAAAAGAACATTATCTTAAGGTGAACTTGCCTTCCTAGCTGTGGTGCCCTCACCAGATCACCCCCACCC
Organism: Pachyuromys duprasi; assembly: GCA_028658305.1. Classification (NCBI taxonomy): domain Eukaryota; kingdom Metazoa; phylum Chordata; class Mammalia; order Rodentia; family Muridae; genus Pachyuromys; species Pachyuromys duprasi. The sequence continues at coordinate 18,953,358 of CM053755.1, forward strand.
CCATTAACTCTAAGGGAGGAGACAGGGGCATGTCTCCACCTAGAGGTAGAGCCCACTATTTCCTGTAACGTGGGCTTTAATGCTTGTAGCCCCCATGATGGGTGGGGGGGGCACAGGGGCTGTGCCAATCACACCCACTCCTCTGACTCTGACTCTGAGCAGGTTTACGTGTGACGACATAGACTTCAACCTTCGCGTGCACAGCGCTGGCCTCCTGCTCTGCCGGTTCAACCGCTTCAGCGTCATGAAGAAGCAGATCGCGGTGGGGGGGCACAGGTCCTTCCACATCACATCCAAGGTGAGTGTGGCAGTGCTGGCCGGCAGGCAGGTGCTCAGGCCAATACCAGGTTGCCCTGATATCAAAGCTGAGAGCAGGAACCCGGGGTGGAAGGTGATGCCTCATTCCTTAAAGGGAGTCAGAACACGGGGCGCTTAGTACCAAGCCCTGGGAACTACTCTATCCTCTCTGACACTGCATAGTGTCCAATGAGAAGCTGCTCGTGAGAGACCAGCAAGCAAGCCTTTTCTTGCCCTCCCCACCCAGGCAGGGTGTAGCGTAGTAGGCTTTTTTCCACACACCACTGGATAGCACTCGCCTAAAGAACTGTTAGCTTCACACACCAGGCTAGCCAGCTCAGTGGTTCCATTGGTCTGCTCAGCAGCCAGGGTCTAGTGAGAGAGATGTGACTACACTTGTCCTAGCACAGTAGACCCAGATGTTTAAGAAACACCAAAGTAGATAATCCCTCAGCAAGCCAGGTAAGCTAGGCAAGGCCTGGAGGTCCCTCTGGTTCTCCTTTATAATGTCTTTTCGCTCTTGAATTGAATCTCTCCACCAACTCCTTTCACCATGACCTAAGCTGAACCAGAGCAGATATGGATCCAGACAACAATTCTAAACAGCCACTGCCCCTCCCATCCCTGGTGGGGTTTGGAGTAGCAAGACATTCTAGTGTGAGGCCTGTTCTATCCAAGAACTTGAGAACCAATGAGCTCAGCCACTGCCACTGCGATTTTTTTCAAACTGAGTGTGTTAAACTTCTTTAACATGAGGACCACAAGTTCTTTCTACCAAAGGCCCCCATGTGCCTTTCAAATTCAGCATTTCCCTTATTTCCTCATTGCCTTTTTTAAAGCTCTTAGGTTTAATGTGTGTGTGTGTGTGTGTGTGTGTGCGCGCGCGCGCATGCGACAATGTGTATTTGGAGGTCAGAAGACAACTTGAAAGAGTTGGTTGTCTCCTTCTACCTTGTGAATCTTGGGGATTTAACTCAGGTCATTAGGCTTGGCAGTAAGTCACCTCACCCACTGAACCAGCCCTACGTTGTTGTTGCTGTTTGTTATCATCATTATTGTTTTAGATCTGTATCCCACCTTGAACATAATCTTAATTGCATGTTAGTTTAAAATAGGAAAGCTACTGACATTTAAAAAAACCAAAGTCCCAAGAATGATGTAGCCAGGTTTAGTCCGAACAACAGTCCCATTTGTCTGGCACAGGTTCAGTTAGCCAGCTTTTGTGTCCCGTGGGAGAACGGCTAATGGAACAGCTTAAGGGAGAAAGATTTCTTTTGGCTTCCAGTTTCGGTGATTTCAGTTCACCAGAGCTGAACTGAGGGGTGGGGCAGGTCAGCCTGTGGTGGCAAGCCTTGGTGTAGAAAGCAGGGGAACTAGGGGCTAAGGCCCACCCCTAACACCTACTTCTTTTTCTGTATTTGTATTTTATTTTTAATTTCTTTTTATTTTTAATTTTTATTAATTATAATTTATTCACTTTGTAGCTCTCCCTCCTCCCCTCTCAATCCCATCCTCCCTCCTTCTTCTCCACCCATGTCCCTCCCCCAGTCCACTAACAGGGGAGATCTTCCTACCCTTCCTTCTGGAGAGGACAGGAGCTCCACAAGGAGAGCAACAGAACCAAAATATCTGGGCACAGGGGTCTTTTCTGAGACTCATACTCCAACCAAGGACCATGCATGGAGAAAAACCTAGAACCCCTGCACAGATGTAGCCCATGGCAGCTCAGTGTAATAGTGGGTTCCCTAGTAAGGAGAACAGGGGCTGCCTCTGACATGAACTCAGTGGCTGGCTCTTTGATCACCTCCCCCTAAGACGGGAGCAGCCTTGCCAGGCCACAGAGGAAGACAATGCAGCCAGTCCTGAGGAGATCTGATAGGACCTACTTCTACCAGCCAGGTCCCACTCCTGAAGGCTCCGCAGCCTCCCCAAACAATGCCACCAGGCAGGAACAAGTCCTCAAAATATAAGCCATCGAGGGCATTTCAGAGTGAAACTGTAGCAGAGGCACAGATGATTTCAGCAGAGGTTCTGTTTTCAGATCCATTTCACTTCTTGAGCGGTCTCTGGCCACAGCAAGGGAGCTGTTCCAGTGGTGGAGTGAGTGAAGGCTGGACAGTAGGCAGAAGGGCTGGGGGGGGAGGATGCAGAAAGGCTTTGGAGGTCAGGGAGAAGCTGGTTTCCCCTAACACTGCGACCCTTTAATATAGTTCCTCAGGTTGTGGTGACCCCTCCCCCACAACAATAAAATTATTTTCATTGCTACTTAAAAACTGCAATTTTGCTACTGTTATGAATTGTAACTATTTTTAGAGCTAGAGGTTCACCAAAGGGGTCACGACCCACAGATTGAGAACCAATGCTCTAAATGCTTTTTGTAGCTCAGCCCTGAAGAATAGTCCCCAAGGCCAGTGTGCGCTCTTGTTTTCTCTGAAGCAATTTTCCCCACAGAATGAGCAGTGTACAAATCAGTGTGATCTCATTACGCTCACGTTGGTGAAGTGTATATGTGTGTTTGCGTGTGCTTGCACACGTGTCAGGTGAAGTCACGTGAAGTCAGACATTGGTGTTGGGTGTCTTGCCCTACTGCTCTCTCCCTTATCCTTCTCGATGCCGTCTGGCACTGCACCCAGAACTCACCGACTGGATGGCCTGCCTGGCCAGAGAGCTGCAGAGATACTCTCTGACTCTGTCCCTCTCCTGTGTCCGGGGGTTACAGAAATGTGTGACCACACCTGGCTTTTACACGGATGCCTGGGATCCGAGTTCAAGCGTTTTCCCAGAGACACCTCTGAGTGGCCTGAGGCCTGTCCCTCTTCCTGACAGGTGTCTGACAGCTCTGTGGCCATCGTGCCATCCCAGTACATCTGTGCCCCGGACAGTAAGCACACGTTCCTGGCAGCTCCCGCCCAGCTGCTCCTGGAGAAGTTCCTGCAGTATCACAGCCATCGCTTCTTCCCGCTGTCGCTCAAGAACCACGGCCACCCCGTGTTGTCCGTAGACTGCTACCTTAACCTAGGACCCCAGGTAACTCCTTGGCTTGGCGTCTATGGAACAGGTGGCGCAGTACCAGGATTGTGAGTTGTAATTAGTGTCCCTCAAGCATCTGTAGAGATCAGCCAAGGATTCCACGAGTGATGGCAATTTACCTATGCTCACATCACTAGCGTAAGGCGCTGCTATCTTAACATTACTCATGTAATCCTCCTGTGTATGGGAACCACCTCCCGATGACCTAGACCCTTCCCGGTATAAGCCCTCTGGGTATAGTTGTACTACATTGCTTAGTGAAACAAGGGCACGAGGAGTCCGTACACGCTCAGTACAGACTCAGTTCTTGATGTTTTTGAGCTGTGGTTGATGGACTCTGTGGCTATGGATGGAACCTTCTCCTCAGATGCTCACCCTGCTTGACCTCTGCCAGTACTGAGGCAGAGGCACTGTGTTGGTTTGTAAAGTAGAATTTAGGGATCAAACCCAGGAATGGCAAGGCATTCCTGACTCTCAAGTCAATGTATGAATGTGACAAATTGGAGCAACCCCACCCCCTGGGACCTGTTTTGAAAGTATATGCTTTGGAGACATGATGATGGTCTATCCCAAGCCCCACCTTCAGCTTGACCAAGTGCCTGCTCCTTGCTGGATATTAGCCCCTCGTGGGACTGCGAGCTTCCTGGAAGGTGACTCTTCTCCTGGGCTCCTTCTCTTTCAGATTTCTGTCTGTTATGTGAGCTCCAGGCCCCACTCCTTAAACATCAGCTGCTCTGACATGACCTTCAGCGGGCTCCTGCTGTACCTCTGTGACTCTTTTGTGGGAGCTAGCTTCCTGAAGCAGTTCCATTTTCTGAAAGGTAAATACATACTTCTAGCCTGGGCCTGGGTTTTTTGATTGGACACAGTCACCTGGCATCTCTGATGACAGGACCTTAGGCCTGATCCTTTTTTGCCAAGGGCTAAAATGAGGCTCAGAGAAGGAAAGTCATGGCCTCGCCCCTCAAAATATCAGAAAGCTTAGACTGAGCCCCAGGTTCATGCTCTTATATCTGTTCAATAGAGAAAAGAATGGCAGGTTTTTCTCATCTCTGTGTTCTTTTCCCCTCGAAGTCCATTATGTTGGTGCCTGGGACTCCTCAGAGGCTTCTGCATGGTGTAGAGCACTTTGCGGACTCCTTTGTCTCTTCTTCAATCTTCGTCCTTTCTTGTTAGTGGTCGACACTGAAAATGGCTTGTAGACAAGGGCTTGTCAACCTGAGGTTCCAGGCCTGCTCCATTTCCTTGCTGGTGTTCTGTGTACCTTGCCCATTTTCCTTGCTCTCATCCATCTAATTAGCAAGAGTCAGGGAGGGGGGTGGTCAAGGCTCTGCCCTCAGGAACAGTCCTCTAACAGGGGACCTGGGGCCCCTAAGAATGTGGTTCCTCCAAGTGGCAAACTTACTTAAAATGTTGAGGTGGGGCATCTTGGGCTTTAAGAAAAAAAAAAAGTTGCTTGTCCAGAACTTTGTAAATGTCAGCATTGTGATGTCTCAATGTGAAAAAGTTGGACACTCCTGCCAGGCCTAAAAGGGATGATTGAACATGTGTAAAAGGAGGGAGGAAACGGGACTATGAGGAGAGCCTGGCAGATGGGTGGATTGCTGCAGGCTGGGAGCTATGCAGATGGGGAATTCCTGTACCCGGGTGTGTGGCAAAGACAGGAGCTGCCTTAGGCCCACTTGAGTAGGAAACAGGGTTGAACTTAGAATAGGCAGTGGCGTGAGAGCCCAGGGCTGGAGCTGAGGTGTTTGATTGGGGATCAAGCCCACATCTCTCCCTCCCTTTCTCCCTGTCTGTTCCGTTCATCTTTTCTGCTTCCATACTGTCTTCCCAGTAAGCCTGCCCGTCTGTGCTGCTGAGGTCATGAATCTCAGCATGAAAAGGAGCAGAGGCCGTTAGACACTTCCACCCGACTGTTTGGCTCCTGTGAATGGGATTCCCCAAGAAGCTCTCTTGGGAGAACTCACCCCTTTCTTTCCTTGCCTCTGTCTTTGCCCTCTCTCAAGGAGCCACCTTGTGTGTGATCTGCCAAGACCGGAACTCACTTCGCCAGACTGTGGCCCGCCTGGAGCTGGAGGATGAATGGCAGTTCAGGCTGCGGGATGAGTTTCAGACAGCCAACGCCAAGGAAGACCGGCCGCTGTTTTTCCTCACCGGAAGGCACATCTGAGAAAAAAAGAGGAAGATTGGCTGGCAGAGCTCCTGAGACTGTGAGGTCATCAGGAACCCCCCTGCCACTAAAGCTAGTGAAGGTCCCAGACCGAGGGGTATAAGAACTCAAACACAGCCAGAGACAGCCATGAGTGACCCCTTGGGACACATGTCATAGTGTCCTGTAGCAGATAGTGATTCAAAGCCAAAGGCAGGAGTCCTTGATGGGCAGGACTGAAAACCAAAGACTATTATGTTCCGGGCTGGACCACATGCCCTGGGCTGTCTTGAAGTCCGTTTTGTGCAGAATGAAGTTTTGCTAAGTCTGCTATCGTTCATATGCTTCCATGGACAAACTTGACTTGCTCTGGAGAACCTTGGGTTATCACGTCACGGGGCCTGTGACTGCGATTTCCACAAGGTGCGTTTCCTATAACTCTCTACAGAGCACTATTCCAAAGGAACATTTTTAACAAGAAAAAAAAAGAGTAGATTATTTTAATAAGAATGATTTAATCACCTACAAGTTTCTTTGCAGAAGCTAGCCCAAAGGCGTCAGATTTATTATGATAAAAATGAATTGCTTTACTTTAGAAACAATGTGACTCTATTAAAATAGTATGGGGTAAACACCCTACCTCTTAGAAAGGGCAAAGTGGAAAAGAAGCTTTCTTAAAAACCAAAAGGGCTTTGGGGAGGAAATTAGGATTGTAGCAGTGGACTGAAGATTTGCCTTCCAAAGGAAAGAGGACCAAGTTGCTTACATGTTAAAAAAAAAAAATAGAAACCAAAGTGATATACAAGACAATGAAGAAGGCTGGAGTGACGGCTCGGCTGTGTACGTGTGCTTGCTGCTCGGTCATGAGGACTGGAGTTTGGATCCCACCACAGACATAATGAAGCCACATATTCTGCAAATGCCTATAGTTCTAGTTCTGAGAGATCCAAAGCTCTCTTCTGACCTCTGTGTGCTCAAGCCTGCACACACACACACATACACACACACACACACAAAATCTTTAAAAAAAACCAAACCAACAACAAAACAGTGTCAAACCAGATTTATTGAAGTTCACTTTTCAGTGAGGCAGCCTGCATTTTCTTACTCGTTTTAGTTCATTTAGGGAGAGCCTGGCCTGCCCAGAAAAAGTGGGACCAGAGAGAAGCAAGCAGGTGTGTTAGTTAACACAACAGTGTTTAAATCAACACTCTAGCACGCCACCTGCCGGCCTGTTGGTATATGGAGTGTGTGAATCCTTGAATGACTACTGTTCTCATTTGAAAGATGAACTGATTAGAATGCAAAGAGCACAAACCATGGGCAGAAGCAGAAGCACAATCCAAACTGCTGTTTTCTGGACCCAACAGTCCGGCTCCATCCCAGACAGCAGTGTGTTAAGAGTGACCCGCAGCTGAAGGAGACACTGAGGCTGCTGAGGGGTTCATCAGAGCACGCTTAGACATGGATGAGCACTGTGCTTGGAAACGGTCCAAGAAGGAACCCATTCAAGTTGATGCCAAAGATTTACTGCCAACCTTTTTCCCCCAAGGAAAAATAAAATACACAAGTTTAAAGTATTTACATCAGTGTTTATAAAACAATCATTTGTGAATGTCATGATTTCTGTTTTGGAACAAAAAAACCGGTCTCCTCTAGTTCAGTTTGTCTTCTGTAAATAGCGGCTCCTACACCATTCTCCCATTTCATTAGTTAATTTAAACTAACGCTCTCGACTGTTCCCGTCTTATAAATAAAACGTATAATGCGCTTCTCGTTTGTGTGGTGGGTACGTATTGCATTGTTCAAGGGGGACAAAGCTCAGCCAGTGACTTCCAGGGACTGCCTGCTTAAAATCTCCTGGTGTGACAGGACACTTTGGGAAAGAGAAACACTTGCTGTGTGAACATGAAGACCTGAGCTCAGAACCCGAGCACTTCCATGAAGCTGGGGGTGGTTGCTCATCTGTAATCCAAGCATCCTCGTAGTGAGATGGGAGATGGAAACAGAGACCCCTGCAGCTCATGGCTGACATATAGAGCAGTGAGCAAGAAAAACAACCCACTGTCAAGGTAGGAGATGGGAGGATAGAAGGGGAGGATAGGCTGTCTTATTTTGCCTTTGCTGTGTTTGTGTCTGGGTACACAAACACAAACCAAATTAGAGCAGTGGCTCTCAACTTGTGGTTTGCGACCCCTCAGCTATCCTGTATATCAGGCGTTCACGTTTTGATTCATAACAATAGCAAAATCATAGTTATGAAGTAGCAGCAAAATAATGTTATGTTTGGGGGTCGTCACAGCATGAGGAACTGCCTCACCGCATTGGGAAGCTCGAGAACCGCTGAACTAGAGAACAGAGCGCATAGGCAGCCTCCACAATCATTTGAGGGGCACAAGCAAGGCAGTTGAATAAGATAAGGAAACAGGAACTGCTGAAGTCAACACAGCAAAGCCCCAGGGGGGAGGAATTACAGGAAACGCCATCTAGTGAGAGGGTGAGGGAAGCTGTGTGGAGGAAGGTTAGAATCAGAAAGAAGTGAGGTAACAATGTATCCGGAACAGAAAGATCAGCCACCGGTCTTGGAAAGTAAAACTAAATGCCTCCACGGACAGTTTCCTGCGAGAGGGTGACCACAGTGCTTTGCAGACACTGCCAACAGCTGGCTACAGACAGAACTGTCAGAAGGGCAAAGTGCTGATAAGGTGCAGTGAGTGACACTCCTGAAGAAAACGGCTTTTCCCTTTCTCAGCATGATTGAGCCGCAGGGCTCCTGGAAAAGGGAAATGAAAAAATGAAATAGAAGGAGGAGGACGTGACCACTAAAGTATGGAGGATATTTTAATTGTAGATATAAAAGGAGAAATCAGGCAGCGGAAAGGGTCCAGACTGGACATGGGCCGTAGACTAAACTGGACCATGAGAAGAGAAAGGGGTAGAGAAAGGGGTAGAGAGAGCACGAGAGGCGCCACCGACCAAGAGGCAGTCCAGCCGGAGAGACTGGTGTAGCCAAAATGGCTGAGTTATATAGGGAAGGGCAGCCTCGCCCTTGGGCTGGAGAGTTCAGAGTAGGAGGTAGGGTATGTCAGCCAGGAGGACTCTGCAATAGGGAGGGACTGAAGGATGCTGGGAGAACTTTCCAGCCAGGTCTACTTTGATATGTTAATAGTTATCTCAGCTCTTTGCCCTGGGTTTGGGACCTAACAATAAAGAGAGTGTAAAATGTTAAGATATGCATACTATTTTCTCCCAGCTGAAAACCATAAACTAGGTCAGTACCCTGCTTGTGGGGAAGGGTAAATGAGGAGGCAGAGAGAAACTGGATGTTCCCATCAGGGGAAGGAAACATCAGAATTTGGGCATCTCTGACGCACAGGGCTTGCCCCTTGAGTCTGTGATTAACATGGGTGATCTCTTGGGACATGAAATAGTCTTGGTGAAAACCTTGTTCTCCTTATTAAGACTGCTCACTGCGAACCTAGTGCTCACCTTTTAACAATGCTTCTAAAACCTGTGATGACCCCAGAATGTGGCTGTGTTTAGGAGGGAGGCCCAAGAAATGGAAGGACCCGGGGCCATAAACAGCCATCTTCCTTCTCTTAATGGTACTCTGTGACAAGAACCCGATGACATCCCCCATCCCCCATTCCCAACCCTCCTTTAAGCTCCTGGGATCTCAGAGTTCACTTGTTGGGACATAGCCTAATTGGTGGATCACAGGTTCAATTCTGGTTGCCTACTCCTGTATCAAATGGCCCCTTGTGATGTTGAGAAACTTTAGTGTATCACCTACTTTTTTATTTTTTATTTTTTTTGACATTTTTATTTTATATTAATCACAGGTTATGTACTTTGTATCCCAGCCGTAGCTCCCTCCCACATTCCCTCCCTATCCCTCCCTTCCCTCCCTCATCTCCTCCCTGCCCCTTTCCAAGTCCACTGATAGGGGAGGACCTCCTCCCCTTCTATCTAACTCTAGCTTATCAGGTCTCTTCAGGACTGGCTGCAATGTCCTCTTCTGTGGCCTAGCAAGGCTGCTCCTCCCTCGGGGGGGGGGGTGTCGAAGAGCCAGCTGTGAAAAATGCCTGGCAGAAGCCACTTAATGAAGGAAGGGTTTATTCTGGCCCACAGTTTGAGAGTGTAGAGTATCATGGTGGGAAGGTGTGGTGGCAGCTGCATGATTGCATCCACAGTCAGGAAGCAGGGAGGAAGGAATGTCTGTGCTCAGCTCTGTTTCTTCTTTTCATTCAATATGGAAGCCCAGAGCATCAAATGGTTTTATTCACATTTAGGGTACATAGTCTTACCTCTACTAATCCAGTCTAGAAACTTCCCCATGGACATGCCTAGAAGTGGACAATGTTAACCTAGGTGACTCCTAGATCTTTCCAGGTTGACGGCATTAACTATCAAGTTAGCAACATGGTGCCCTATCCATTTTATCATGGGTCCAATTGCTGTGGCTGACCGGCTGTCCTCAGCCCCGCACGTCCATTCAGGTGCTTTGCAACCATAGCTCCTCAGCTGTGGAACTGTGTGGGACCATGGAGCCTGCCTCCCTGGAGAGCTGCCCAGCTTCAAGGCTGTTTCTGTAGAATTACCTTCCCAACCCTGATGAAGGCCAGAGACCCCACAACCCTTTTTCTTCATTCTCAAGTGTTCCTTGCCTTTCTCTCTGCCACACCCTTCTCTCTTAGCAGAACAAGCCTCTCCTGTCTCCTTTCTCCTCAAAGACTCAGAACTGGTTTTAACCTTTTTAAAATGACCCCTCTCTTCCATTGCATCTGTAGCCCTAGGACAGAAATGGGGAAACCCAGACTGTAGCACTTTCTTCATTTCTTGAGTTTTCTGTCCAGACATTTGTTTTGCCAACGTATGCGTATTTGTTCGTCTTAGACTCCTTGAGACAAGAGAGATGAACTCCAGGTTTGGGATCTGCCAGTTTTATCCACCAGGTAAATAAGGTGTTCATTTTCATGTATTTAACAAAATACATATTTCTTACTTACCATTTATATAAGGCTTTCTGCACCTTGTGCAGAAATGTTAACTTCTCTCCCTGCATGGGATAAGCCACACACGGAGGCACTCTGTAGGTCAGTCTTGTACCCCATCCAGGACTTGATCTGTTTACATCTATCTGGCTCAGTCTGGTGACTTCATCCTGCGTGGGCTTTCCTTAGCATTGACCCATTTTCCAATCACATACCAGGGGTATGTCCTCAGAACATGGCTACATCCTATATTTCTACATCTCTTTGAAACTCAGCAAACAGTGTGTGGAGGATTTTCATTGGTGTAGCAGGGTTTTCTCCTCTTAGACATGTCCAGACTCTGTAACTACTTGGTGTGGTCATCACATTTCTTATATTCGTTGGATATTACAGTGCCTGGTATCTAGATCACAGTTTACACATGCTATGCAAACACTCTGTCTTGAACTATACCTCCAGCCCCATGGCTGTCCCAGTTTTAAGGAATTGACCGTCATCATTTTCCCTAACAGTTCTCACTTGAGAATAATCTGTGGCCTTTATGGTCAATCTTCAGAGGCCCCTGGATCCTGGTCCCCTGGCAGAAACATGCCATCTATTTTTTATACTGGGTTTGGTTTTCCTCACCATTTCTGATCACAAAAAATTAATACACAGCACCCCTGGATTTCCTTTCACCTTCATAAAGGGCAGTTGGATCTGGGTTGATCTCCACTCCCATGCTTTATATCTACATTGACTTTCAGCACCTTATTTTTACTTGGAATAAATCTGGTCTATTTATCTCTTCCCTCAGAGTTCTCAACCCTGATAAGGGCATCTCTCTTGGTCTCTGCATTCCCTTCTGCTCTTGCTTGTCTCTGTTCATGTCAGGCAACTCTAGCACCTCTGGGGGTGAGCCAGAATCTGTAGAAATAATTGATTTACAGCATTTGGTTTACATCTGAAGCATGTGCATGATTTCCATGTGCAGTCTTGCATGTGCTTACAGATCTGAACACCAAGCTGTTGACAGTGGCTCCAACAGGGAATACTCAGGGAGTGTGTGTGTGTGTGTGTGTGTGTGTGTGCTATCCTTTCACGTGCTTTGAATTTTTGTTTTTTAAATAATGAAAGACTTACCAGGTGGTGGTGATGGCTCATAATTCCAGGACTTGGGAGGCAGAGAAAGGCAGATCTCTAAGTGAGTCCAGCCTGGTCTACAGAGTGAGTTCCAAAACAGCCAGGACCACACAGAGAAACTCTGTCTCGAAAAGCCAATGATGATGATGATGATGATAGACTTGTGAATGATTTTGTATTTTTTTTAAAAAAGGAAATAGCACACATGTATTTGATAGTGCTTCTTCTGTTTCATGAATTTTTTCTATCACTTTTCTTATCAAAACTTTCCAATAAAAGCTAAAGAATATAGCTCAGTTGGTTGAGCGCTTGCCTAGCATGTACAGACCCCTGTTTGTTCCCCCAGTGATACAACAAACAAAACCTCAGTAAACCAGGCACAGAAACACAAGTCGTGCTGTGTTCTGTTGTATGCAGAAGCTGAAGAAAGTCATCCAGATGCAGAACAATGAATCCTGGAGGTTGGAAAAAGTGAGAGTGGGGAAGGCAGGATAGAGAGGGATGGACAGTGTGGCTCCAACATACAGAAGGAGAGATTCATGATGGCCTCAGGCACAGGGGATGGCTGTGATCAACATACATAAAATGTCATTATAAAGATCTAGAGTGGAGAAGTCTGAAGTCCAAAAACAAATAACAAGGGGAGTGGGATGTTAGTTACCCCAATTTGATTAGTGCATTCTGTTTGTGTGTGTTGAAATATCACAGCGCATGTGGGAGAGATACCTCAGTGGTGTCTCAGTGGTTATGAGCACATGCTGTTCTTCTGGGGGACTCAGTTTCAGCCCCTCTGGCTGCTCATAGCTGCTCATAACTCCCATTTCAGAAGTTCTGATGTCCTTTTCTGGCATCCTTGGGCATTGCACTCACATAGTGTATGTTCATACAGTCAACACTCATGCATGTACATAAAAGAAAGGAAATATCATAACAAACCCCATTAATGTGCATCATTAATGCTGACCACTTAAAAACTTCCTATCAAGTCCTTGATCTTCTGTTGTTATGCCCAGTTCGTGAGACCCCCAAACCATCAGGAATCAACTCATGTACAAAACACATGAGGATCTTTTTATTTATTTATTTATTTATTTATTTATTTATTTATGTATTTATTTATTTATTTTAAAAGGAGCTCTGATGAAATTTTATTAAAGGAAAACTTACCTGATTTACTTTTCACCAGTCTGTTCCGGCATGCTTCTAATAATATCAGAATCGCCTGGGTCAATGATAGCCAGTGTGCATACTTTGTAGCATTTTCCACACACTGTGCCCAATTCAACATTATTACCTCTGTAGTGATGGACACCAGTTTTAGCCAACATGGAATAGTAGTCTGTTTCAGATTTCCTCATACCTGGGCAGTTGTTGGCAAGAATAACCAATTTTGCTTTGCCTTGTCTGATCATCTTCAGAGTCTTTGTATCCTGGAACATACTTTCCCCCTTTTATAACAAGTTGGAGCCTAGAGTTGATGACTCTTTTTCGTCTTCTTTGTGGCCATTATTTTCTTGTCTTAAGGTGGGACAATCCCCAACCAAGATCAGCCGCCAAGATGGCCGACAAACGAGAAAGGAAAGAGCTCCCACAATGCTGAGGATCTTTTTATTACAAGCTATAGCTTGGGCTCACACCCTCACCACTGCAGCAGTTGAGAGCAGAGAGCCTCATGCTCAGGTTAGGTGGCTGATTTAAAGAATCCAGTCCCTCCCAGCAGGGGAATTTCTGCCTGTCAAGCATCTATTGGTTAAAACACAAAAGGGGATGTTGCATTTTTAATTGATTTGCTATAGGAAGGCCCCTAAACCATTAATGGTCTGGCTTCCCTTGTTTGGCTGTCCTAGGGAAGAGGGGCAATCTGGGCCGGTTTCCTAGCAACTATACCTCTAGTGGACAGGAAAAGAATGCAGTAAGGCTGATTCCTCCCCGCAGATTGCTAGACATGTATCTATCTGTCTGACCTTTGTTCAGGCTTGTGCTTTAAACTTTAAACCAATAACTTAAAAAACTAATTTTAAATCTTTGGTCTTATGCTGACTTAGGAAATCTTGTGGTCCTGTGTTATCAGTAGTGTCCCTCCAGACCTTCCAGGTCTTGTCTTGTTTCTGTTTCATTCTCTTCTTCCAGAAGGACTTCCAAATGAATCACTAAGCCCTTACTCCATGTCTCTGCTATGAGTTCCTCCATCCTGATCTTGCTTCTAGGCTCTTCCTTTGGTTTCAGCTTCTTCCCTCCTTCATAGTTCTTTTGCACATGGCTTGGAAGTGCCATGTTTCTTTGTAAAGTATGGAAGTCATATCACCATCAACTCTGATCATAGCCACCTCAGGAGTGCCCCAGCCTTGTGTGCCCCATCCCTTCTCCAGGTCTTGTGTGTGGGGTCATGCCCTGCATGCATAAATTAAAGCATGACCAGCTCAGTTTTTCTAACTGGCAAAGCTTACCCTTGGCTTTGCTCTTTTATTATTTTGGAGTCTTTGCCTCTTTCCTAGGAGGCAGAGATGTTGGGTACACACTGCTACTGGTCTTATTTCTAGGCAAGTTCCAGACCTGGTATTTTGGATCAATCTTCCTGCCAGCTTCTTTCTGAACTAAGACTGAAGTAGGGACTAATGGGGAGTTATAGACTAGGGACAGAAGTGCCATGTGAAAAGTTTCCATCTGTACTTCCTGCATTAAGAAGCCGAGTAACTCCCAACTTATTCTGAGTTATGTTTTGTTTTGAAGACAGGGTCTCTCTTTGTAGCTATAGTTGGCCATGAACTTACAGTAACTCTCTTGCTTCCACCTCTAGGGGTTGTGATTATAGGCTTGTGCCATCATGCCAGGTTATGTGGTGCTGGGGAGTAAACCCAAGGCTTCATGCATGCTGGGGAAACAGTCTATCAAGCGAGCCTCTCCACTTGTTCTGAACTGGAAGGCTTAGTTTGCTATTTTGGTAAAAGAGCATGTGTCAAATATTAGTCAAACATTTTGAGGGCTGGAGAGATGGTTCAGCAGTTAAGAGCACTGGATGCTATTCCAGAGGACCTGGGTTCAATTCCCAGCACCCACATGGCAGCTCATACCTGTCTATAACTCCACTTCCAGGAGACCAGACAAATGCACATAAAAATTTTAGTAGCTATATAGTTAGTGAGATTCTAAGTTTTTGTTTCCACCCCAAGTTTATTTCTGCTGTCTTGAGTTCTTCCTACTCTACAGACATTCTCACAGGAGATGTGGTGCCATAGACTCTTAGCCACATACCATTTTGCACGCTCAAAGCCATACTCAGGTGTCCCTCCAACAGCCCCAACCAACTGTTAAACAACCAGTGTCTTCATTTACAAAGAATCCCAAGATCCATAAGAATCCTTGCCAGGATATGTGGTTGTTGAGACCCTTAGTTATCCTAAGTTACACATAGTCCTGGAGGCCTCAGGACCAGCTTAGAACATCCCTAAAACCCAGGCATAATGTTCCAAACCAAACATGGAACTCATTGTACAGCTCAACTTTGGGTCTCCAAAGGGCTGGGGCTCCAAGTATATGCTTGGTGGGTCTTCATGGCTAAGTGACATGACACAGAGCTCTCTGGTTCCTGACTTTAGAGCTGCATTCTGTGCATCATCTGAGCTCAGGAATACCTTTCTGGTATGTGTGGCTCCTAAAGAGAGAAACTACCCAAACACTTTCAGCAATGTAAGTGATATTACCAGGAAAGGTGAGAAATGCCAGAGGCTCAGCATTATGACAGTAGGTAAGTTGGAGTTCTTGTGGTACCATGTGGGTGTAGAGAAAGCAATGAAGGAAACCAGGATCGTTGGAATCATGCCTCTGCCCTTCAGTCAGTTACCCAGCTTTCAAGAATGTTTGTTGGCCACAAAGCAAACCCCAAGGAGTAGAGATTACTACTGAGCCTTTGCTGTGTGCCAGGTATTCACTAGGTGACTAACATCCATTATGACATCTTGCTAATGCAACAATACTTGGAAGTAGATATTACCGGGGCCACCTTAACAAGCAAAGAGGCTAAGTAGGCTGGACAAGATTACACCGAAGCGAGATGAGAAAAAAGTAGACCCAGACTCTCACCTTCAAGTACAGTAGTACCCCTGTTAGCATCGCAGGTGCTTTCCATCTTACCTTACTTCTGCCTCTCTCACGTCATATCAGAAGGCACTGTTGGCTTCTCTAACTCTTGTATTGGATAAACATTTTGGTCCTGTATTTTTCCACTGGAAGCCCACTTGTGGGGTTGTATGTTGGACATAAGTCTATACCAAACCCACTAGATTTTGTACCTTGTGCTAAGTGTCTGGTGACCCCAGCACTAAAGTTTATAAATCATTTTTTTTAATTCAGAAATTTGTACTGAAACCATTAGATCTGGCTTCAGCTTCCTCAGACAGCTTTTATTTGAGCGAGGACGTGAGCCAAGGCTGCCTCCAGCGTCAACTGGTCTCATTTCTTTTTCAATCTGCTTGCCTGGGCAGATGTCCCAGCTGAGAAATGATTAGCATCTTAATGGCCAGAACGGCCAGAAAGGCCAGTGCAGATTTTTAAAAACCCTTAATGTCCAGAGAAGAAACAAGAATTCTGTGACTGCGTTTGTCATTCGCCGAATGTGCTGCCCCACTTTCCCTCTTTCCTCATTAAACTCTGGCGAGTTCTTGTACCCCTGCCGGAGACCTGGGGCCATGCCTGTGCCTGTGCCTGCTCCTGTTCAATAGAAGCTCCTCTCCAGGGGTATACTCCTGCCCTCCAAGATTTGGGTTTTCATGATCTTCAAAAGAAGTATTGTGCCCCCCCCCCCCAAAGACATACTGGTCCTAACCCTCAGCACCTCAGGATTCTGGCCTCATTTGCTAATGGGCCATTAAATTGGCTAAGATCACACTTGAATAGTGTTTCTCAACCTGTGGGTCATGACCCCTTTGTGCTCAAATGGCCTTTTCACAGGAGTCACCTAAGATCATCAGAAAGCACAGATTCTTTGTGTTATGATTCATAATGGTAGTAAAATTGTAGTTATGAAGTAGCAACAAAAAATATTTTATGGTTCAGGGGCACCACAACATGAGTTGCTGTATTCAAGGGTTGTAGCATTAGGAAGATAGCCCTAAGTGACATGTCCTCTGAGGAGCCACAAGCATGCCGAGATCATGGGACAAGGAGGAGCAGACTGGAGTAATGGATCTGCCAGCACAGAATATCAAGGTTCATCTGTCAGGAACTGAAGAAGCAGGGAAGCATCCGAAGCATCTGACCCTGGAGGCTGAGCAGGGCTGGTCTAGTTTGCTTTTCTGTTGCTGTGGTAAAGTACCAATTAATGCAACTTAGAGAGGAAAGGCAGCCCCACCTGCCTCCCTTAAAGCATATTCCACGTTCAGGAAACCCACCCCCACCCCACCCCCGCCCGGCTTCTCTCTGGGCTTGATGGCAGGGCCTTCCTGTGAGGTGGAGGCCTGGTGCTGGGTGGCGATCCAGGGGAGTTAGGCCTGGCTAATGCATACAGGGCCTGGCTTCTCCTTTTGTCCAGGGTGATGCTACTCAAGGGTTTACCCTTCCAGTTCTCAACCCGACAATGAGTGAAGTCAGGGTGGGAACTAAAGGCAAAACCATGGAGAAACGCTGTTTATTGGCTTTCTCCCAAGCTTCTGTTGAGATACCTCTCTTAAACAGCCCAGGACCCCCTGCCTGGGGATGGTGCCACCCACAGTGGGATGAGCGCTGCTACATCAATTAACACTAAAAATATGTCCCACCGAAATGCCGATAGGCCCATCTGATCAAAGTCACTCTCTAAAGTTAAAAAATAACAACAACAAAAAGGCCAGCTGAGGCCTGTCTTTCATTTCTGCAGCCTCCACCAGCATGAGACTCACTGGGGTGTGGACACTAGTTTTTAAACTATTTTATTTATGCTTCTTATATTTTTTTCTCCCTACTCCACCCCATTCCCTTCCAATATCCCAACACCAGGTAGGAGAGAGAAAGGGTTAGTGGGAGAAGGGTCACAGTTCTTTTCAGTGCTTCCTGCTGGTTAGGGTCATCGAGTTCCTTGGAGCCAGTCCAATCCTTGTTTCAGGAGATCTCCAACTTCTTGTCTCAGTGCAACAACAGCAACCAGGAGCAGCAGAGGTGGGGGTGAGGGAGCAGGAGCAGCCTTGTTCTTTCTCAGAACCCATATTGGCATTTAATCTCTCTCCAGAGTCCTCAGATTTAAACTATCTGCAGCTGGCAAAGAGCTCCTCTCAGAGCTCACAGGAGGTAAAAAGTCTGTTGCCATGAACCATCTGAATCGGTCCCACATCCCACACCTGGCATGTTTATAGTCACAACATTGGGGGTTTTTACAGCCATGTTGTTTGTGTTACGTGCTCTTGGCAGCCACACACAGCCAGGCCAGATAAGCAATGCTGCTTCATTTTTGTCCCGAGCCAGGGTCTTCTGACTAGTCAGGCTAGCAGGACCTGCTCTTCCAGAGCCACCTCATAGCCTACTCAAGCCTTCACACCGTGAGCCACAACACCTCACAGAACTCTGTGACTTCTTGTTGGGCACAAGAGCTCTAAGGAGCCCAGCCTTGGCCTGGGGCCTAGGGAAACATCTACCAGAGCCATTGAGTCTGTTAAAGGCCTCAGGAGTTAGAGAGGGCTCACTCTGGTTGAGGAGCATGTGGGGAGTATTATGTGAGGGAGTGTTGGGGCTCTTTTCCATCTGTGGACAAACCCAACTTACAGCCTCCCCCTCAGCCGTGGGCAGGGTCCCAGGCCAGTGCTGTGCTGGCTTCTACCATTTGGGAAACAGCTCTTCTAGCTCCCCTCCTTAGGTGGGGAGAGGCTGATGGGCAGTGGCCTCATGGGAATAGGCACTTGCAAGTATGGTCAGCGCCTCTGGCTGCCTCTCGAGGATGCTGGGGCTGGAAAAACAGTAGCCTCCAGTCTATACACAAACCTCAGCACAGTGAGCCAGGCCGTGTCTCAGGGCAGCCTGCCTTCTGCTCTGTATGCTTCCCATTGTCCCTTGCCTGTGCCGTTTGTCCCTTTCAGGCAGTTACTAGCCTGTGTGTATGTGTGTAAGAAAGTAAGAGAGGTTTATATGGACATGTGATAGGTATCTGTGATGTGTGATGTTCATGTAATGACTTGATTATTGTGGGTGTGGTACATGTATGTAATGTGTGATAAGCTATGGATGTGTAGAGTGCAGGGACATGTATGTGTGACATGAGTGTGCAGTGTTGAGTGGTACCTGTGTGATACGTGCACGTGATGCTTGCATAAGATATATAGTGAGTATAATGCGTGAGACATGTGATGTGGTATGTATGAGACATGTGACATGTGTGGATATATGTCATCTATGTGGTGCATGTGTCTATACTTTTTTGTGTTTTGAGTGTGCATAGCACCGGTCTCTGATGGATAGAAGGTAATAGTAGGTGCTGTCAGGCTATCAGATGGGACCCCTAACTCTTCCTGCCCCTCACATCTCAGAGCCCCACCTGCCTCCCTTAAAGCATATTCCACATTCAAGAAGACCCCGCTTCTCTCTGGGCTTGACAGCAGGGCCTTCCTGTGAGATGGAGGCCTGGTGCTGGGTGGCAGTCCAGGGGAGTTAGGCCTGGCTAATGCACACAAGGCCTGGCTTCTCCTTTTGTCCAAGGTGATGCTACTCAAGGGCAGCTGGGCCTGGGTGCTCTGGGGCTGTTTTCCTCAGCCACACGGCCATGTCCTGCCAGCCATCCTGGCTGCCACAGGTAAACATCATATAGGTGCAGGCTGGCAGGAAGCTGGGAATGCCCTAGCTTTCCAAAGCCTGTAACAGCTATCCCCAGCTAGAAGGGACTGGAGAGCTTCACCACAGTCCATGCCACCGTTCAGCCAGCACTTCTGGGCTGCTTGTTTGTCATTTGTGGAAGCATATAGGACATGTGTACCTAAACTCTATGAGCACTGAGCAATAGATGACTGCAGCAGATGCCCAGAGAATGGACTCCAGCATTGGTGAGCTCAAGACCAGTGAGACTGTGTCTCAAAAACAAGGTGGCGGTTGACCTCTGGCCTTCACATGCACGAGCATCTGGAGGCATCCATGCGTCTGCGTACACACAGCACACACACACACAGAGAACAAAAGACAGCACCAGCTAAAATTTATTGAGTACTGGCTAGGTAACAGGCCTGGCACTGGGCACCTTCATCTCTAGGCAGTGGGTCCTATTCTTTAGTTCCGTTGCACAGGTGGGAAGCTGAGGGCAGGAGGTGTTATGTGGCTTGCCTGCACTGATCAGTGGCTGAGCTGCTTCAGGAGGTCCGCCTGGACTGTTAGTGATGGTGTGGCTTGTCTGGATGGGCATGTCCCAAGCAGCCGTTGTCTGTTCTCTTCATACTTGTATTTCGCCCAGGCTGAGGTTTCTTGGGGATCCCCAAAGCCGGAAACTGTATGTGTTTGGGGGTGACTCTGGGGCTTCTTGGGGTAAGGGCACCATGGAATGCTGTTCACCACACAGAGAGCTGAGGGATTCCAGGAAGAGCTTTCTGAAGGAGGAAGACACAGCGTTGTAGAGGACCGGGGTTACTGCGGAGCTGACATAGAAGAGCGTGTTGGTCACCATGTAGAAGTAGTGATAGAAATCGTAGAGCGCACTGGAAGAGAAACCCAGGGGTCTGGTTAGAGGTTGCCACCTCCTCACAGTGCCTGCAAATCCCCTCTAAAGTGCCAGGTGAGCAAGGAAGGTCTTTCTGTTGGCAGGACACAATGGAAATAGTACAGGTTTCTATGGCTGTCCTTCCCTGAAGCATTCCAGCCTCTGTAACTTCCCTAGCTATGATTACTGATCACCTACTTAGCAAATGACCACCTTGATGACAGAGGCTATCTGCCTAGGTCAGTGAGATGCTGGGAGCCCATACTTCTTGGTATGGTCAAAGAGGCATGGTTTCATGAAGAATGGAAGGGGTTTTGTTTTGTTTTTGTTTTCTAGCCATCATGCTCCACATGGCAGAGATTCTCTGAAGTGGTAAGGGCTTGGCATATGCTCCTGTGTGCACATGTGTATGAGAGGAGCTTGTTGCTCCTGGGGGAGAGATGTCTGCAGACACAGCTAGGTCACTATGGGATCTCTACCCTGTTGGGTGTTTGACTTCCATTTATGACCACAGGCAAAGTGATTTCCAAAAGAGCCTCATGTGGCTCAGGCTAACCTTCCACTTTCTATGTAGCCAAGGATAACCTTGAACTTCTGATCCTCTTGCATGCACTTCAAAAATGCTGGGAGTACATGCACCACCATACCCAGTTTATGTGATGCTGGGGATCAAACACGGAGCTTCATGAATACTAGGCAAACACTCTACAGATTGAGCCATATTCCTAGTCCATAAGTTTTTTCTTCTCTAACTGTAATCAGAAAGGGGTCACATCTTGGTCTCCATGTGGTCTTTATTAGTTCATGGAACTAAGTTAACTCTTTAAAGGCTGTACCCACCCTCTCTGGGCTGCAGACTTTGGTCTGTTATGGTGTCAAAATGCTCATAGCCCTGACTACTCCCTACAAGCCTGTCATACCCATGGTCCTACCAGGTCACGGCAGTTTTCAGAGATTGCCCTGATCCTGCCAGACCTGTGACCCCAATTTTGGAAGACTAAGGCAGGAAGGAGGACTACCATTCTTGGCTACAAAGACAATACTAGGCCCACTGAGACAATATAGCAAAACTTGCTCACACACACACACACACACAAAAAAAACAGGACAACCCACAATGCCTTATTCCCCATTTCCGGCTGGAAGGTTTTGAGAGTATAGCCTGAGCAGGACCGGACAGAATACACAGGCCAATGATCCAGAACACTTTTGAGCAGTTGAGGCTCCATTGTCTGTCTCTATCCCAGCCCAGTGGTCAGCACACTTACTCAGTCCATCCTTCATCAGGGATGTAGCAGTACATGAGCCTGCGGGCATGGTACGGCAGCCAGCAGATGACATACACAGCCACGATGGCTCCTGCGGGACAGTGAGAGAGAGAGAGAGAGAGAAAGAGGGCGTAGCAGACAGAAAGCAAACACGTTCTCAGTTACAGCATCGTTCGGGGAAGAATGTGCCCAAGGTAACAACAGCAACTCCTGTGGCCTCTTCCTGGAGCCAAAGGATGGGAAGAGAACTTTAAGGTTACTGAATACGAACCTGCCCTGTCCTTGGCACAACATGCTTCCAGAATCAGCTGTTGGCTACTGAAATGCACTCTCAGCTTAGGGCTGGATAGTCCCACCTGGCTGGCTGCATGTACAGCATAATAGAAATGCCTCTGTGCTCTGCAAAGCCTCTCTGAGTGCTTCCTTTTCCTTCTGGATGTGCAGGGCACCCTCATCAGGCCACAAGCCAGCATTTTCTTAGTGTTCTATCTTTCCACATCTTGCCTTTTAATGGGCTCTTCCTCAGCCACCGTCCACTCTATTTCTCCCCTGTCTCCATTGTTGCCACCCTACGAAGCTCTCATCTCCTTGTCTCTGGACTCTGACAGCCTTCCCTCTCCTCCCATGAACAACCACTCACATATAACCCTGGCTTTTATATGGAGCAGCGGCCTTACAGCAGCAGCACTACCTAGAATCCTGGAAGAAATGAACACTCTTCACCCCACCCAGGACCTCTTGTGTTGGAATCTCATGGCTGGGCCCTGCACTCTGGCTTTTAGGATGTTCTGGATCTTTGCCATGCACCCTGAAGTTTGAAAGTACTATTCGGCCTGTATGCTAAAGAGCTACGAAGGCAACAGATCTTCTAGACACTGGCTCTTGGAACTTCTGTCCAGCAACCGTAGAGCTAAGCCTGACACACCTTCCTGAGCTGATTTTGTGTCATGTGTCACTTCACAGTGCACTTAGCTCTTACATCTTTCCCCACAAGACCGTGATGTTACAGACCAGTCTCATCGGATCCTCCCAGACTTCAGCCGGTGCCCAGGTTTCAACTAGGGCATCTTGGGCACTTGGAGAGACCTGTTTCCCTGTCCTCTTAAAAGTGTCTCTTACGAGGCCAGATTGTTCCAGAGCCTTACAAAAGCAAGCAAGTAAACAGATCAGTGCCGTGAGTCCGAGAGGGGAGTGCTAGAGAAATGAGATTTGGGGACCCAGCCTGTCTGAGAGTCCACAGCTGCCAGACTGCAGTTCTGCACTGTAGCTACTCTTGACCTTCCTGCACAGTCCAACTTTCTGAAACAGAGCCAAGGCTCTGCCTGTCTGAGTATGCTACTTCCTGGGCAGATCTGTACTTTCATGCATAGAATTCTTCCTTTTAACTCTTCCATTGTGCTTTTGAGGGAAAGCCATGGAAGAATGTACAGCTCCCCTGAGGTACAGGAAAAAGACCTAGCTTGCCAAGGTCACATAGCCAGGGACTGATGGAAGCATCCCCGGTACCTGGCTCCTCTCCCTCTTAATATTGTGGTAGAGGACTTAACTGAGAACCTGGGCGCTGTGCTGGAGGCTGCGGATCTGGCTGGCATCCTTGTGTCTCACCAGGCTGGCTTGGACCCCCAGGGACAGGGTCTTTCTCCATGCGATGAAGCCCAGGAGGCCTTCCTCACTCAGGAGCTCCAGGCGGCTGGGGATGGAGCTGACTTGGGCAGAAGCTGATGGTACCTGGGAGTAGAGGGCCATCAGGTGGTTGACAGTGACCGCATTCAGGAGAGCAGTGAGTGCCAAGGGGAGCACAAAGGACACCAGCACATTCACCTGTGGAGGTAATTCCAAGTGTCATAGAGGCCAGAACCAAAGGCCTTCAGCTCTGGCCACCAGGTTTGCCATGTACTCAGAATCTGCATCAGCAGAAGCAGGAATCAGAGGCCTGGAAGGGAAAGCTAAGGGAAGCCTTGGAACCGTGCTGCTACCGTGCAAGCCCAAGGTCACAGAGAAGCCATACTTCCCTATGGACAGGCATCAGAAACTTCCCAAGGAGAGATGTCGCTGGCTGCTCAACCTCCTCTGCCCACTTTCTTTCCAGCTCTGGACACAGGACCCTGAGGGCCCCAGCCCGCTTTGCAGTCTTTATATTCAAACAGTGTCTTCAAATGGCTCCCACTGGCTGGCTACCTTCATTTTAAAACCACAGTCCGTGGGCTGGAGAGGTGGTTCAGTGATTAAGAGCACTTGCTGCTCCTGTAGAGCACTAGGGTTCTGATCCCAACACCCATGCTGGGCAACTCACAGCAGCCTGTGATTTCAGCCTCTGCAGTGCGTGCTCTCATGTGGACATACCCAGATACCCAGTCATATAAGTATAATTAAAAAGAAAACAAGTCATTAAAAAATAAAATCCCAGTCTGTTGTCACAGCCTCAGAGCTTAGGAAACAGGCCAGGAGGCTGCTCTGGCTAGCTCTGGCGATGCCTCTCAGTCTACCCAAGCAAGAGCAGATGCAGCATCCAGAGCCATGTGGTGAAAGGGGCCCCATGCCAGAGCTGGGGCACCACGGGGCCCAAGTGTAGAGGGGCACCCTGAACATACCCAGGGCAAAGACAGCAGAGGGGGTGGCTTGTGGGTAATTTCCCCGCCCATTCACTCAGTGATTATCTTAGAGGCTATGTGGGCAGGCTCTGCTGGTTGGTTATACATGTTATTCAAATGCTGATAGAGGGACTTCGTGAGGAGGCAGAGAGGGGGGAGGGGAAAAGGCCGCATGAGACCATGGATAATGTTCTCAGGTAGCCCAGGTTAGGTGCTTAAGAGGGAAGGAAAACCGGAGGGCAACTCTCTAGGGCATAAGTGGGGAAGGAAAGCAGGGAGAACATAAACTGAGGGACTGCTGTGCTGTATCCCTGGCACTCTCACAGGGTCACATTTATTTATTCTCAAGGTACCAGTGCCATGTTTTTGGCATTAGGCAAACTGGGCATGTGAACAAAACCCACCATCAGACACACCTCTCTGAGTTAGCAAATCATTGGGGACAAAGAACAGAAAAAAGGCCTTCTGGGAGCCAGCAAACATAGAATTCTGAATCAGGGTTCCATCTCTCCTCGCCAACCTGGTCCTGAGTCCTTCTCTAAATTAAACCTTCTTCCTGTGTTTCTGTCGCTCACAGCCGAGTCCCGACTAGAACCCTTGAGCTTCCTTTGATCCCCTTCCTTCCATATAATGGCTGAACTCTCATTCTAGAAATGGAAATGATGTTTTAAATGCCAAATTCCTTTAAAAAGCAAATCTATTACAAACGGACCATTGTTAGGCATTTGGTCCCCTTGTCCCCATTCAAGGAGAACTTGGACCTGATAGGGATAAGGCAGCCCTGCAGAATACAATTAAACATGGGCACAGCTGGCTCTTCCCATGGTTTCTCCCAGTTCCTCTTGGGCGTAAAGGAGAGTGCTAAGCATAGTACCTCTGGCTAGGTCCTAGACTCCTTTCTCTCCCCCCCCCCCCCGCAGACCCAGCTGACACACACAGGATGGTGCAGAGGAGGCGCTTTATGACAGGGGCTGCAACCTTGTGGCAGGAGAAGAAGGTTGAGAGAGAGAGGTATCAAGAGTAATATGAGAGAAACCAATGACAGAGAAAGGCTGGTGACCATCACCAATGGCTACACATAAGGGACAGAGCATGCAATAGGAAAAGCTCATGAATTACAAATGTGGAAGAAGGCAAGTGCTATGTAAATGCTTATGAGGGGCTTCATGAGGAGGCAGAAGGAGAGAAGGGGAAAAGGCCCATTAAAGTTCACTGCCACTCTATCTTCATGGCTCAGAGCCCTTGAACATCTAACAGTTTCCTCTTCTGCTCTCTGTCCACTTCAATTGTGGAAGTGGGTTTTTGTGTGTGTGTGTGTTTATTTATTTATTTTTTTATGCCCCTAGTCTAATTCTTTGTTCTGGGACACAAGGCCTTGGAACTCTCAGCCGTACCCTCCAGACTCCACACCTGACCACACCTGACCAGGAATTCAGTGCAGAAGGATGTGGTGGTCCAGTCTTCTCTGCAGCCCCCTAATCTCACACATGCGCTGATGCACTGGCCAGCGTGCCTTTCTGAACTTTCCTGTGCTAATCCTTCCACATCCTCTAGGTGCTCATGGGTAGTGAAGGAATGCTGGCTGCACCCTGCTTTGGTCCTTTGCATTTCTGGGAAGGACCCTGGAGAGGCTGCTTTAGTTTCTCTCACTATAGCAGTGTGTGAGAGGACCACTGTCCATTTGAACAGTGTCAGGGTAAATTCAAGGGGCCCTGGCTTACAGAACCGCTGGAAACCTGAGACTTGCTTTCAAAAAACCGAATTACCAAGTGCTGGGAGAAGGGGTCACATGGAAGTGTGGGCGTGGGGGCGGGGCAGAAGAGGAGAGGCCTTGGGAGCAAGGGGGAAGGCTTTCAGACAGAGGCGGAAATATTGCTCATTTCCAGGGTTAAGAAGAATTGGAGAGGGACCGCACAAAGAAAGACTTGACCTAAATGCCAGAGAGGGGCCAGGCAGAGCTAGGGCGGAAAAAGCAGGTGAGAGTAAATAGGCGAGGAGGGTCCAGGAAGTGATGCCAGAACCCCTTAAGCCCCCAGGAGGGAGGCACAGAACCCCCCCCCCCGTCGACTTCCCGGAGGCCCATTCAAGAGCCGCGTGGTTGGAGTAGCATAAGTATAGAGTCTAATGGGACATTTTCACAGGCTCCCCTTGTGGTTCCTTTTTTATAAAAATGGGATGCGTGAGGAAGTGGGTGTCAGAGGACAACTTTAGGGAGTAGGTTTCCCTTCCACTGTGGGTTTCCCCCCTTACCTGGATGAAGACCTGGAGCGTGGCGCGGCTCACCAGCACCGTGCACACACGCGAGGAGGGCTCGGGCTCTCCGTCGGCGCTCTTCATTTCGTGCTTCTGTCCCATGATCACCGCCATGGGCAGAGCCAGGCCCAGAGAGGCAACCCAGACCAACGACAGCAGGCGACGGGTGCGGCGCGGAGTGAGCAGGCGGCGGGCCCGCAGCGGCTGGCACACAGCCAGGCAGCGCTCTGCGCTCAGGCTGGCCACGCTCAGCACGGTGGCGTAGGCGCACAGCTCGCGCACGAAGTAGTAGCCGCGACAGCCCAGATCGCCGAAGACCCAAGGGTAGTGGGACCACACGAAGTTGTAGAGCTCTACGGGCACGCTGATCAGCAGCAGCAACAGCGCCGACAGCGCCAGGCTGAGCACGTGGTAGCGCAGGCGCCCGGGGCGCCCGGCCCGCGCCTTCAGCACCACGTGCACGGACAGCGCATTGCCCGCCGTGCCCAGCGCGAAGATGAGCGAGTAGAGCGCGGTGAACAGCACCTTGGCCCAGAGGCGCGTGTCCACGCCCAGCCGCGCTTCCAGGCTCAGCCCTGCGCTAGGGCTGGGCCTCGGGGGCCACGGGCTGCTGGTCTCCATCACTGTCTCGTGGTGGCCTGCGCTCCCTCCCTCTCACTGCCCAGGGCCTGGGCTAGCTGCCCGGTGAGCCAGCACCACCTCCTTTCTGGGAACCTCAAAAGCTGGGAGGACACGCCCCTGGAGGGAGTTCCAGAGCAGGATCGCTCTTCCATTTGGCTCAATCTAGAAAAGCACGAGTTGGTGGGAAAGGGGGATCCTTTGGGGTTCGCCTGGATAGCATTACCCATGGACAATTTTTTTTTCCAGTTTATTTACTTCCATAGGCAAGTTTTAAAAGCCCTCTGTGCCCCTCTGCTTGCTTTTCAGTCTTAAAATATTACCCATGCTGCGGAATTTCTCAGCAAATCAAATGAGTTCATTGACATGCAGATGTTCAAGCTCTGGTACAGACAGACATGGAATTTGAACTTTACAACACCCCCTCTCTCCCGTCTGTTCGCTGTCATCTCTGTGAGAAGTCTGAAGAAGAGAAGGCCTGGGAAGGCTTTGCCAGGCTCCAGCAACTTTGTCACCGTAATTGCTCTCATCAATGGAGCTGCACCCTCCTGATATTACACTTTCTCAGGCCATGGGGCAGAGGGAAGAATGTGTTAAGTCTATTTAAGAACATTTTACTGTGCTCATTTGTAATGAGCTAATGAAGGCTTTCTAGATAGCTGGTCTTCTCATCCCAAGGAGGCCTAGCATCTACCTGGGACAAAATTAGATGGGCATCCAGGCCTCCTGACTTCGTTTTCCTTTCACAGATTGTATGGCCCAGTGACAGTTTTGTCTTCTTCTGGATACATATCCATATTCACAATGAAACTGAGATAATGTAAATTTGCTTTCATTCTGCTCCTACTCGGGAAGGCTTTTGGGGCGGGGGCTTCAAAATGGAGCAATGCCTCCATGGCGTTATTGAATAGTTAAACCGGAAATTATAGGAGCCACCAGGAAATGTGGCTGTGGGTTATCTATCATCTTATTGGCCTCCCTGCTTAAGAGCTGAGTTGGTGCTCCTTTTGTCCTCTTGGAACTCTTTGTAATTTGGGGGCAAAGGGCTCTCATTTCACTTTTTGGTCCTGGACCCTGAGAATTTCACAATCAATTACGATCAATTGCATAAGATCACTGTAAACCAGAGCACCCCACAGGGAAGGAAAATGAGCAAAAGGGGCCAGGCTGCCTGTAGTTAGAGCTGATGTATTTTGCAGTTGGGCAACTAAGAGAGAGACCATATTTGTCAGGATTTACACTTTAATCGTTCACATCTTTGAGAACATTATTTATTTATATATTTTAATAAGAAGAATTTTCAGCTGGGTGTAGTGGTCCACACCTTTAAGCCTAGAACTTGGGAAGCAGAAGCAGGTGGATCTTTGTGAGTTTAAAGTCAGCCTGGTCTACATGGTGAGTTCCAGGACAGCCAGAGCTACATAGTGGGAAATGATCTCAACA
Organism: Pachyuromys duprasi; assembly: GCA_028658305.1. Classification (NCBI taxonomy): domain Eukaryota; kingdom Metazoa; phylum Chordata; class Mammalia; order Rodentia; family Muridae; genus Pachyuromys; species Pachyuromys duprasi. Next base: position 18,981,767 of record CM053755.1, read on the forward strand.
ACAACAACTCCACTGCCAATAACAACAGAAAAGGATTTTCACCCTGCAGAGGCCAGAACTGGTTTGTCAGATTCCCTTGGAGCTGGAGCCAATAGCAGTTAGTTATGAACCTGATATGAGTACTGGGCACCAAACTTGGAACCTCTGTGAGGACAGTTAGCACCCTTCACCGAGGACCCATCTCCCCAGCCCCTTGTCTGGGTCTCTTATCCCACTGGCCTAGAACACTGAGCAGATGAGAGGGGAGACAGAGAGAGCAAGGTATGAGGGATACGGAGAGAGACAAGGAGGTTCCCTCTGGACATGCATGGCAGGGACAAAGGCTGAGAGGAGACAGCTAAGCTGGGTGTGCAGCGGGGCCCTGAGGTGGTGAGGCAGCTAGGGAGCTTCTCAAACTGCTTTTCAGAAGCAATGTGGTCTAACCTTAGTTGGAGGGCAGCTGCTAGCAATCCCAATTCCACCTACAACCTCAATCCCTCTGTGCTCTGTAGCATGGCAAAGGCCATAAGGACACCACATGAGGGGACATTCAGAGATTCCAGGGCTGAGGACGTGACCCCTTCTTATCCAGGCACAGCCTATTGGTTCCTTCCCTCTCTCCTTCACCCAGAGGTGCTGATGTTCCTTGCTTGCTGGCTCTGTTACTCACCTCCTCTCTCTCTCTCTAGTCTCACCTTTTATTCTTGTAAACAAGGTTTGTAAAGGACTTTCTCAGGGACTCAGCTTGAATGTCCCATAGGCTTGTGGCTGGTACCTTGATTACCATTCTGCTTATATGCATGTAAGTATGAGTGTATAAACACATGTGTGTGTGAGGTCATGGGTAAAAGTGACCATGGATGTGTGTATGATTGTGGCTATGTGTAATATTGCACATGTAATCATATATATGAGCACACATGTATATGTAAATGTGTGTATGCAAATGTGTTGATGTTTTAATGAGCCTGAGGAGCTGAAATGGGTATTTGGCTAGTACTGCAAAGTCATTTACTTTCCCCATGTACCCCTCCCTCCTTGAAGTTTACAGCATGGTCGAAGTCCCATGAAATTGCTCAGGTCAGCATCAGTGTTGACTCCTTCATAGTTGCCTTCATGCTTGGCCTTCAGGTTTTCCTGGGTGTCACTATTGGTAGGTGACTGGATAATGAAGGCACTAACTTAATCATCAGGTTAAGCCGTTGTTTTAGTCATTTGTTTTACTCTATTGCTGTGAAGAGACACTATGACCACAGCAACTTTTATGAAAGAAAGGGTTTAATTAGGGCTTGCTTATAGTTTCAGAGGGTCAGTCCATTGTCATCATTCTGGGGATCATAATAGTAAGTATGGCACTACAATGTTGAGAGCTACACCCTGATCCAGAAGCAGAGAGAAAGGAGGGGGAGGGAGAAAGTACAGGGAGAAGAAAGAGGAAGAAGGGAGCAGGAGAAGAGAGACAGAGAGGGAAAAGGAGAGAATGAGAGAGAGAGAGAGAGAGAGAGAGAGAGGGAGGCTGGGCTTAGCATGGGCTTATGGAACATCAAAGCCTACCCACTGAGACATACTTCTTCCAACAAGGCCACACCTCCTAACCCTTCTAATCCTTTCCAATCTCCCTGGTGAATAAGCATTCAAATATACAAGCCTATGGGACCATTCTTATTCAAACCACCATATCCACTGAAGAGTTCAAAGCTGAATGAAGTGTGTCTCAGTGGAAGAAAGAACATCACTGGGGCATCCCCTCATGACCTCATTATATATCATATCCAGCTCTCGTGCGCTCTCTCTCTCTGTCTGTCTGTCTCTGTCTCTGTCTGTCTGTCTCTCTCTCTCTCTGTCTCTGTCTGTCTCTCTCTCTGTCTCTGTGTGTGTGTGTGTGTGTGTGTGTTTCTTGTCTACCATAGGAAAGGCATCTCAGGTTCACCTTGCCCTCTCTACCATGATGCTCTGCCTGTGTAGGCAACTAGCTGATCATGGTCTGAAACTATGAGTCAATATAAACCTTTCTTCCTACACTGTTTTGTTTGTTTAAGATTTTTTTTGTGTGTATAGGTATTTTGCCTGCATGTATGTCTGGGCACCATGAGCTTTCCTGGAGCCTGTGTAGGTCAGAAAAGGGCATTGGATTCCCTAGGAATTAGAGTTACAGATGGTTGTTAGCCACCAGGCAGGTGCTGAGAATCTAATCTTCTTCAAGAACAAGTGATGCTAACTGCTGAGCCATCTCCCCAGGACTCCCTTCCTACACTGTTTCTCTAAGGTACACAGGGATGCAAGGCCAACCAACTCAATCACATGGTGTTATCACTTATTACCACCAGCGCCAGAAGCCCTGGAGTTGATTCCAGCTCTCCACTCATCCCATTGGGAGCTCAGGAACCACTCTGTCCTGGGTGTAAAAATATGAACAAAGTGGAAAAATGAACAATTAGGACAAGGAAACAAGGTCAAAGTTCAAAGCACCAACCTCAGAGTCAGAGAGGTGGACACACAGATACAGAGAAGCATAACGATCCAGAGCAGAAACCAAAACCAAAACTAAAACTCTCCTCTCCTCTCTGAAGTCTGTCAGGTGTTTTGTCATAGCAACAATGAAAGCATCTAACACATCGAGCTTGTTCAGTTCAGACACAAGCACATCTTAATGGGCTGTTTACTGTAAACACCTCTATTAAACAAAACAAACATTAGCTTAACCCATTGAAGCTGCCAACTTACCATATTATTACTCTAGGGACCTTTCTCCTGACCCAGATCAAACACTGCAGCTCTGTAAATATAACCCATGACATTATCTCTGGATTTATAAAATCCATTCCCTCAGGTCCCCCATGCGACCCATTAAGATGCTGGGCATTGCTGACTCATGTGTCACTGTTTGCTCAAACTTGCTTTGAACGATTTCATTGCGTGTCAGTTTGCTGTCCTACAATGCCCAAAGTGAATGAAGTCTCGACCTCATCCTGAGAGGTGGCTATGGTGGGTACGATGTGAGACATAAATAACAGACCCTCCCTGGCACATTCTAAGTGTGAAGTCAGGGGACCGGGATGTGAGTACTCTGTGGAAGTTGTACCACAGAGTTGTATTGTGGCCTGTGCATTTCCTCATCATTCACCTGAGAAAACCCTGTCTAACTCCAAGAAGTTTGTAGATGACATGTGTAAGAAGAGCATGTGGCTCCCACCATGGCCTCAGCAATGTCAGCTCCAAGCTCTGACCTTTCCCCTTAAAGGTCAGAAAAAGAAAAAAATCTTCCGGGGATGGGGAGGAGGCCTTGGCCTTGGAAGGGGACAAGCACGAGAAGGGTGAAATCAGGGCATCAATTGCTCTGAGAGCAGATGTGGCTCCCAGAGCAAGGGCCACATCCTATGGGCTTTTGACAGCTGGAAGCCACAAGGGACATCTGTCCAGGTCCTGGCCTAATCACTGAGGGAGTGGTATAGAACTTCAGTGTGCTATCATGAAAAGTTAGGGCCTCCTGAAACCAATAATGTTCAAAGTAAAACTCAGTTTCTAGGGCTGAGAACATAGACCCAAGGTGTCCCAATGTGGTGGGGATGGTGAGACATAGCCTCATGGATAACAGCCTCGTGACATTCCCCTGACACATTCTAATATCAAATAAGGGGAGCTTCTTTCCAGCAAGCATTAGGACTCAATTTTAATCTCCGAAACCCACACGAGAAAGCCAAATGTGATGGCATACACTTGAAATCCTGGGGCTATGGAGATGGAAGCAGGAGGATCTCTAAGACTTCCAGCCAGCCAGCTTAGCCCATTGTTGATCTTCAGGCAGAGGCACTTTGTCTCCAGAAAGCCATGGATGGTGCCTGAAGAGTGACACTAAAAGTTTTTCTCTGGCTTACACACACATGAATACATATGTACCACACACACACACACACACACTGTTTTTGCACCTGCACCATGGTGTCCTGATGCTAACTTCAAAGTGTCTGTAGAGAGCAAGAATTGTCACCATTTCCCAGGGGTCACAATGTACCAGGACCACATTGAGGCCTTTCTGAGTATGGCCTCAGTCTCCCCACAACCTCATGAAGGATTTTTTTTGCAGGGTTTCATTAAATTGCCCAGACTGGCCTTGGGCTCACTGCCATTCAGGCTAGCTTTGAACTTGTGATCCTCCTGCTAGTGATTACCTCTGTATGCCACTGCACATGCATGGGAAGGTCTGTTTTCCCAGGTGGGAAAGGAAAGCCTGCTGGAGGTGGAGTGAGTCCCCCTTAGTCCTGTCAGCTTCTAGGGGGGCAGAGTTAGATGAGAGCTGGCCTAGTTCTGTTGTTCCACCCCAATGCTGAACTTCTGCTGAGCTGAGCGCATGCTTCGAGTCTTGTTAGTGTGCACTTCCCTGTTCTTGGCCTTCTGCCCAACCAGCGCATGCTCCCAGCTGTCTGATCCAGCAGTGAGACACATGTCACCAAGCACTCTGTCTAGAAGATAGCATACTGGCCATGTGTGTGAAAATCCCAGGGCTAGGCTTGGAGCTTCAGGGACCAAGCCTAGCCCACTGTGTCTTCCTCACAGCAGTGAGCCCGGCAACTGGATACACGTTTCATGTGCCCGGTGCTCTCATCAGACTGTGAGCCAATGTTGAACCTGACAGGTACAAGTCCCCACAATCTTATCACCTGTCAGTCATGAGTTTCTTAAAATATCTCGACAGGGCAAATTAAAAATAGTAAGGGCAGTGGTGACCCAGATTGATGGACGTGTCCTAGGGCATTGGCATTTTCTCCCTTGCACTTAAGAACCTTTCAGGGCATTCAGATGCAGGCACTAGTCTGGGTCATAATGATGTCTTGCCTGCTCTGAGCTGTGCACACCCATCCTCCCCAGGATAATGAAGACCCAGGGTGTCCCTACTGAGTGGTTAGAATCAGAGCTCAGTGGGTGGGACAGAGGGGCCCAGGGTGGAACATAAACCTGACTTTATAGATCCAGTCCCTGCCAAACCAGCCTAAGGGTACTGTCTCTGAAGTCATCTGTCCTGCTTTGCCACTTTCTGCTTTGCCATTTAAGTCCAGCTCTTCAAGCTCTGGTTTCCTGTGTGTAATCTCACAGGAGTGCCAGAAGAACCATACAGCGTCGTGTACAGAGCTGAAGGCTGCGGGGGCATGCCATAGCCTCTGGGCTGCAGAAACTTGAGGAGGGGGCACACACAGGGGAAGCTGAGGCAGGCTGCAGTTTCTGCCACCGACTATCCTTTGTTGACTCTTTCTGTCTTGAGGTTAAGAGTGCAGTAGTCATGTCATACCTTAGGATCAGAATTCTGTACTGTGCCCCCCACTTCTCCTGCTCTTACAGCCTTTCTTTCCCTTCATCTGTGATGTTTCGTGGGTCTTAGAAAGGTTGCTATAGATGTCTTTCTTATGGCTGGGCATTTAGCAGTCACCCGTTCTTGTCACTCTGACCAGTTAGGAGTCTTTACAGTTACCACTGCCTGCTGCAAAGGGAAGCTTCTCTGTCCAAAGCTGGGTATGAATGTGATTATTTAGAAGGCTATTTGGCAGGAATATTGTGTCTATTTAACAAACCACCAGCAATAGCTTTTCCTGCTTGGGGCCTATGACCTCCACAGCCACAGGCTTTTGATTAGGCTTACAGAACCGGATGTGAACTCTTCCCTGTGGAGTGGGCTCCAAATCCTATCAGAAAGCAGTTGCTTGCCTCTATAGCAGTCATGCATCAGTGGGCATATCATGCCTGACCAACGTAGTATTAAACACAGAGTCCACAGCTAAGTGGCTTTTTTCTTCCAGCAGCCTACACAACCCTTTCTTCATGCTTAGCAGCGAGGAAGCTGCCAGGTCACTCAGTTCAAGCTTTATTGCTCTGTGTTCTTAGACCACGGCATGTAGTGTCCTCAGCAATAGTTATCTTGCCATCTCGTTCTGGTGGAATGCCAACCCTTTGCAAACTTGCTTCTCTCTGGCTTCCTTCGCCCACCACAATGCTCAGTGAGGATATTCTGAGGCCTCTTTCCTTGTCCCTGTTGCTCAGGCCTCCCATGTGCCTCTGATCCCAGCTTGCCTAGAACCAGTCTTGGTAAGCCTTCCTCTTAGCACCTGCAGGCCACCTGAGCCCAAAGAAATACAGGACTTGTGGGAATATAAGAATCAGCTTACTGGTCCTGTCCCTTAAGTCACCTGGCCTGCTTTGTCACTTCCCACTTCTTGACCCAAGGCCAGCTTTTGAAGTTTCTGTTTTCTGTGTGTAGGATTAGAGGTGTGCTGGGAAATCACACGTGATCATGCAGCCTCCATGGTCAGTTTAGTACCCAAGGCATACAAAACCATTGCAAACCCAGAGTTATTGAGAGATGTGTGGAGCTGAGTGCAATAGAGGCAATGAGTAGTGTGGCACAACTCAGTGTGCCACATAGCCACATGGGAAATGCAGTCCTGCTGCCGAACCGTGCTCTCTTGAAAATAGCAGCCGTGACAGTGTGTAACAGAGAGCAAGCACTCTCAGATTCGGTGGAACACTTATAGACTACAAAGGCATACAAAGTTGCTGTCACTTTGTTGGGTGAGCCTTTGTGTATATGGTGCTTGTACTTGCGTGTGTGTATGAACAGTGGTGCGTGTATGCCAAAGCATGGAAGCCGAAGGACAACCAGCCACTTGGGTTGATCCTCGCCTTCTGCCTTGTTTGAGACAGAGTCTCTTCTTTTGACTGTGTGCATCAGGCTAGCTGCCAGCAAGATTCTGGGGGTTCTCCTGTCCCCACCTCCTATTTCTTGTGGGTACACCAGGATTATCGATGCCCACGATGGTGCCAACTTTATGTGGGCTCCAGGAATTTGATCTCAGGTCCTCATGCTTTTGCAGCCTGCCGGAGAGGTTTATGTCAACTTGACACAAGCCAAAGTCATCTGAGAGGAAGAAACCTCAATTAAGAAAATACCTCCGTAAGATCAAGTTTTACGCAAGCTTGGAGGGCATTTATTTAATTAGTGATTAATGTGGGAGGGCCCAGACCACTGTGTACGGTGGCATCGTTGGGCTGGTGGTCCTGGGTACTATAGGAGAGTAGCTGAGCAAGCCACAAAGAGCAAACCAGTAAGCAGCACCCCTCCGTGGCCTCTGCATTGGCACTTCTCTCTAGGTTCTCCTTTTGGTCATGGTATTTTTATTGCAGCAATAGAAGCTCCAAGACACCCAGCAAGCACCTTTACCCACTGAGCTGTGGATCGTTGTTCCTATAAAACACTTTCCTGCACTCAACCAGGAAGACAGCCTGAGTGATCGTTTCTCTGCCAACACTTCCTCTCATCAGATTTCCTCTGTAGATCCCATGTGCGTTTCGATCCAGATTCTGTCTTAGGAAGTTCCTCTCAGACTTGGAAGTTACTCTCAGTCTCTGGGTTTTACTCCTGAGATAGACCTCAAAGGCAGGCTTGGATGTGGTGGATTTGAAGTGTCCTGCTGAGCCAGCTGGCCTCATGCCCCTCCTATTGTTGCCCCACACAAACTGGACAGAAACTGGCATTTTCTGGTCTCTTTGCATCCTGGGTATTGTGTTTGTCAGCCAGTCCCCAGGTGGGAAAGGATTTGCAATTCAACACCCTGCTCTTTGCTGGGGCCTTGTGACTTGGCCCAGGCTCAGTAAAGGGAAGCAACTTTGCCTACTCCAGTGTCACTAGGCCCAGCCTCCAGCTCATGAGCTGCTATATCTGGGGGTCATTTCTCTCCAGACACTGAAGGAGGAGGTGACTCGAGCTTGCGGGTCCAGCCATGGCAGAGCAGGATCGTATCTGCAGCTCCAAGTGGGAGGCGCCACGGGACAAGAGCTCCCTGGATTCGGCATGGTCGTGGGTAAGGCTGCATGTGGCTGTCTGTAGACTCAGCCTCTGCTCCCAGCCACAGCTATGTGGTCTGTGTCTGGAGGGTCCATTCAGGAGGCTCCTGCCTTCCCAGTGTCACTTCCCTGAAAGTTCCCACCTCAGGGCTCTCATGGAGGCTTGTCTGCAGGTTATTGGTTGCCTGTAGGTAGTTGGTGAGTATTTCGGACTCAAAGCCTGGCTTCTTTGCCCTGGATGGAAAATGTTTGGTGTCTGCTTTGATCCTGAGTGTTTTCTGGTCCCTACCTCATTGGGGAGGAAGGCAGGGGCATGAGAACGACTCGTGTTTGTGGTGGTCATTTACAGTACTGTGGATGACACGGGCCTCCTCGGGCTCCGGAGCTCTCAGTTCTGAACTGTCTGTTTCAGACCTCAAAGTCCAGGAAAGGGGAGGTTGTATAGACATAGTTATGTTCCCTGAAGACCCTAAAGCCCAACAGCGTGAGGGCTGTAATCACCGCAAGTGTCACTGAGTATAGGGAATAGGACCTGGACTAAAACCTGGGCCTCACTGTTCCTGAAAAGGCCAGTGAGTTTGGGTACAGTGCAGATGTTACGCCCCTGACCCAAACGGTCCCAGATGCAGGGGCTGGGCCAGGAGCAGGGAGGGCTTTGAGAGCAGAGCACCTGTTCTGCATCTTCAAGAAGAAGCTCCTGGCTGCTGGTGTCCCAGAGCACTGGCACCTGTCAGCTGGCTGTCCTCAGGGCAGGTGGTATGTTAGGGGCTGCTCCATCCCTCCACATCTCAGGGGAGCTGAGGAGAGAGGAGGCCCTGGATTCTGCCCCTGCTTCTGCCCCATTAATCACTTAGCCCCACAGGCAGACAGGACCCATTCTTGAGGAGGTACTTCCACAGGCCTAGCCCTGGGGACAGAAGCGTCGCCTCCCATTGGGAGTGCCGCTCTGAAGAATCAATTAACAGTTTTTGTGGTTAGTCGAGAATCAGAGTAGCATTTTCTTTTTCGTTCTTTCAGTGTAGGAAGTCACCTAAATGTAGCACACATCCTCACCTGTATCAGTTGAGATGTAAACTCACGCCTCCTTTGTGGGCAGGGCTGGATGCTCATCAGACACACTGGTGTCCACCCTAATGACTGACACTCTATAGCCATGAGATACAGGCCTCACCATCATGTTGTTGTCTTGCCCATCCCAGGCAGCAGGCATCTGGGGAAGCTGACTGTGAAACTCCTTGGTCTGGGACTTGCCGTGTCGGCTAAGGCTTAGTAGCCGGCAAGCCCCACTGATCTGTGTCTCTGCCTCCCCAGTTGTGATTACAAGTGTGCACCACCACATCCAGGATTTTTCATGTGGGCTTCACATGCGAGCTCAAACTCAGGTCCTCATGCCTGCAAGGCAAGCACTTTCTTAATAGGCTGCCTTCCAGCCACTGCTTATGTTTGGGCTGTGCTCAGTGTAGATTGTATAGGACGTAAAGGAGGGTGTGAGGGAAAGCCTAGAGCATTTCGAGCTCCATTCTCTAACGGCTTTTTACATAAAGGGACAAAAGGGTTTGCAATCCACCTATTGTCCCCTTTCATTCTGTCCCTTTCCCACCGTCTCGTGTACTAGACAAATGCTCATTCACTGTAGAAACTCAACAGGCAGCATCTACAACAGGTCACTCCCCTGTCCTAGACTGGTATGGCTTCTCTTGTTTGTTCTCAGCGTAAAAGAGTCTATGAGGGGCCGGGACAGTGAGAAGTGATAGAGTCTACGCTTCTGCTGCTAGAGACATTGCTGCAAGCTCCCTCCAAGGGTGGTTGATTCCAAGGTTGGGCTTTGTAGGGCATTGGGGGCTGGGCTCAGGCCTCTGCCTTCTGGAAGCATCTGATCTGCTGTATGATAGTATCCTGGAGCGCCTAACCAGCAGGCCCTGTGAAACCAATGCCTCCCTTTGTCGGTGGAGGTTTGGTCAGGATCTGGATCAGGATCTGGCATTGAATCTTGGGAGACTAGGGAGTGCCCTGGGCTGTGGCTTTAGCAAAGCAGAGGAACTGGGACCAAGTCCAGAAACTGCAGCAGAAGTTCAAATGGACCAGTTGAGACCAGAGATGCTTGCGGGAGGCATCAGAGGATCTGGTGAGCAGGCAAGAGAGACAGGAGCTGCACCCACCCTGGCTGGGGGGCCCAGGCTCAGCTGCCTGGCTTCTGGGAAGAGTAAAAGTGGCTTGGCCACCATGGGGCTGGGTAAGGGCAGCTGGCAGAGAAGCAAGCCCTGGAGGCACCTGCCCAGTTGGCCCTACCCACCTGCAGCGTTGGCCACAGACATTCACAGAGTCTCTGGGCTCTGTTTCAGCCCCATAGGCATTTCTGGGTCCTGAGTGTGTTCAGAGCCCAGCAGGGTGGGGGAGATGCTAAGCCAGGTCTCTAAAGGAGGTCAGGCCAGCAGTGGGTGGGCAGACTGCAGTCTGCCAACCGCAGAGTTCTTGAGGCCCAGTTCAGGAGTGACTGTGCCGGCAGGGCCAGGAAGGTGTCTGTGAGAAGCTGGCCCAAGAGCCAGGCAGAGGAGGGGTAGGATTTCAATAAACAGCAAACGGCAATGGAGTCCACTCGGGAGGTGAGCTTGAGCACAGGCAAAGCTTGTGAGTACAGGGTGTTCCCATCCCAAGCTGTCCACCGTCAGGGATTTTTTTTTCCTCTCTTCCTAGTTGGGACGTGCACTGTGACATTCATCTTGGCTGGGCACCCAGCCTCTGAAAGACAGTAAGCCATTGTGGGCCAAATATGAGACCCGGAAGGCCAAGGTGTAGGGCCGGAAGGCTTGGGTTCATATGCCAGCTATGGTACACACAGGTTTAGCTTGCCAGAGCCTTAGTTTCCCCATCTGTGAGGCTATGTTTCTAATAGCTAATGAGATAAGACTCAGCGGAGTTCCACAGACAGCAATCATCCTTAACACTAGCATTGAACCTGGGAAGGGTGGCCTGTGACTTAGGGCTGTAAATGCAATAGTGACAAGTAGCCAAATTTTGGGCTGGGAGGATGGAGTGGTAACTCAGTGGTTAAGAGCATGCGTTGCTCTTACAGAGGATCCAGGTTCAATTCCTAGCACCCACACAGTGATTCACAAGCATCCATACTTAACTCCAGTGCCAGGGCATCTGATGCCCTCTTCTGAAGTGCTTGGGCATATACATGCAAGCCAAATACTCGCACATAAGATAAAATGAATACATCTAAACTATATGAAATGAAAAAATATCAGGGCTGGGCACGAAGCTTGGTTGGTATAGTATTTGCCTAGCATGCACAAAGCTATGGGTTTGATCCCAAGCACTTCATGTAAGAAGGCATAGTGGTGCATGTATGTAATTCCAGGACTTGGGAGTAGAGGCAGAAGGATCAGGAGTTGAAGGCCATCACTGACTACACAGCTAACTGAAGGTCAGGCTGTGATACATGAGCCTGTATATGTATATCTGTATGTATATACTATATATTTCATATATGATAACTATATAAAATTTTACTTATATTACGAATTTTATATATATATTCTCTAATTTAAAAATTAAATACCATCCACTTAGGTGTTGGAGGAGTACCTGGTAAATGGCTCCTGCATCTAGGGCCCACCTTGGCCAGTATCAGGTGAACATGAGGGTCTTGAGCTCCCTCTGCAGGTGGTACCCTGACATCACATGCAGAAAACCACTATCTTCTAACACAGTGCTTCTCAACCTCCCTAATGCTACGACCCTTTAACACAGCTCCCCACAACCATAAAAATTTAATTGCCACTTCATAACTGTAGTCTGGCTGCCTTTATGAATTGTGATGTAAATATTTGTGTTTTCAGACGGCCTTGAATGACCCCCGTGGGTCATTCAACCCACAAAGGGGTGGCGACCCACAGGCTGAGAACTGCTGCTCGAATACATCCCCTAATGGGACTTACTAGTGACAAGAAGTTGGGATGAACACAGAAACTCAATGCAGGCCATGTCCCGATTAGTTTTGTTTCTTTGTTTATTTATTATTTTTGCCAGGTTGATAAAACTATATAGGTCATCCAGGAAGAAGGAATGTCAACTGAGGAATTGCCTCCATCAGATAGGCCTGTGGGCAAGTGTGTGGGGACATTTTAAAAATGAATGATTGGTGTGGAAGGGTGGGTGATGTCACCCTGACAGGGGATGCTGTGTTGTATAAGCAAGTAGACTGAGCAAGCCATGAGGAACAAGCCAGTAAGCAGCACCCCTCCATCCTGACATCCCTCCATGATGGAGTATAATTGTGAGCTGAAATAAGCTCCATCCTTCCCGCTTTGCTTTTGGTAATGGTGTTTATCACAGAAACCTAGCCAGAAATTTCACAAGAGTAAGGAGCAAAGTCAGTGCCATGAGTGAGCATCCACGGTGGTCTGTTTGGTGGTCTGCAGGGCGTATTCATCATCTTGTATGGACATGGCACTGGATCCGTTCTTCCTTTCAATCCACCGTAGCCCTGCCCGTCCCTATGAGTTCAAATACTACCATCTTTATAACATTACAACCAATGATGGAGCCCAGGGCCTCCCGTCTTCTTTAAAGTATGTGTCTTAATTTTTTTTTTTGCTTCATTATTGTGTTTCTGATGTAAATAGATTTTTAATTGCTTTATGGAGTTGGGTAACCACAGACAAATCCTTAGACAGTGCTTTTAAGTGATTGAGAGGCTCCATGCTGCTCAACCTGAATTATTCCAGTCCCCCAACCTTCACCTCCACTCTCCTTCCCTCAAGCAGGTTGAGATGGAACATTTGACGTCCGATTGTTTCATCTAGACCCGTGGTTCTCAACTTTTCTAATGCTGTTGTGGTGACCCCCAGCCATAAAATTATTGCCGTTATAACTGCAATTTTGTTATGAATTGTAATGTAAATATCTGTGTTTACCAATGGTCTTAGGCAAGTCCTGTGAAGGGCTGTGACTCATAGGTTCAGAACCACTGCTCAACATGGCGGACACAGGGTACCCAAGCTACGGAGCTCATAGTCTCTGGATTGAAATTCTGGTTCTGCTTCCTCTAAAGAAAAGCCACCGTCCTTGATACAACTGCTTTTGGGTTCTCAGGGTGTGTTAACCTTTAAAACTGGAGCATGGTGACACTTTCCTATAACCCCAACGCTTGGGAAGTAGAAGCAGAAGGATCATGAGTTTAAGGCCAGCTCGGTTTACATATAGAGGTCTTGTCTCAAACGCAAAGCAAAACAGAACAGACAGCGTGGGGCTGAGGAATCTGCTTTCCTAGCTCATGACAAGGGCGAATGAGGTGAGGTTGGTGAACAGTCTGATTGTTACTCTTTTTTTCTTAGAAAAAGATGTTTTTAAGACTGCAGAATTTTTTTTTCCTCATGAAAAATGTATCAGAAGAAGCTGTGAGGAAAGTATGAGCTCCTGGGAAATTCCCCAGGACTCGTAAAGCTTGTGAGCTCCAGGCAGGCTCATGGTGGCCTAAGTGGTGATCCTGGGTTCCTGCCAGTTGCTGGAGCTTCAACCTCCAATACTTCTCAGGGTCAAGAATGACGCTGACGCAGGCAGGTGCATCCGCTGGAGCAAGGCCCGGGTGTTGAGGGCTCGTCCACTTTTTTTCTTTTTCTTTTTCTTTTTCTTCTTCTTCCTTTTTTTTTAAGTTTTTTGTTTTTTGCAAAGAGGACTAGAGTGACTCAGTTGTATGGTTGTGGGGATGTGTCAAAGTTTGCAGAACTGCACCACGGAAGAAGAAAATAAGACAAAGCTGTGAGTGTGTTTATTGATGTGACTCTGCCCACCCAGATTTCTTGGGAAAGGTCAGTATTTATTATGAGAGAATGTGCTTTTTGTGGGAGCCTGTTATGGCTTGAATAAGAAGCATCTCATGCAGGTTGATGCATGGAATGCTCGCTCTTCGGCTGCTGGTGACACTTGAGGACTGTGCTGGCTGGTTTTATGTCAACTTGACAGAAGTTGAAGTCATCAGGGAGGAGGGAAGCTCTGTTAAGAAAATGCCTCCGTAAGAACGAACTGTGGGGCATTTTCTTAACAAGTAATTGATGGGAGAGGGCCCAGCACATTCTGGGTTGGGCAACCTCTGAGCTTGTGGCCCTCGGTTCTATAAGAAGCAGGCTGAAGAAGCCATATAGAACAAGCCAGTAAGCAGCACCCCTCCATGGCCTCTGCATCAGCTCCTGTCTCCAGGTTCCTGCCCCATTTGAGTTCCTGTCCTGACTTCCTTTGATGATGAACAGTGAACAAAACAAAAATACCAGAAACCCACTCCAGCCCCCAGCCCCCCAAGAAAATCCAAAAAGCCCAACATGGCAGTGTGTTCCTATAATCCCAGTGCTGGAGAGGCAGACACCAGCAGGCCCCTGGAGCTTGCTGGCCAGCCAGCCCAGGTGAACTTTTGAGCTCCAGGTTCAGTGAGAGAAGCTGTGTGAAAAATAAAAGGTGGCGAGTGATTGAGAAAGGCACCCATCATTGACCTCTGGCCTCCACATGTTAGTGCACATGCCCACACACAAATACACACACAACAAATAATTACATGCATAATGCACGCATACATACATGCATACTCATTAGAACCTACTGTGCCAGACACTCTTCAATGTGCTGGAAACAAACTCCTGTGTAAAACAACCTCCACCAGGCCCTCCCGGTGCTCACATTCAAGATGAGGGGGGAAGAAATATGCAAACAATTGAGTAGACACAGGTCAGGTGAGGAGAAAATAAGCAAAAGAGAGTGCCCAAGCGTGGTATATAGCTACTTAGGTCTGTCCACTTGTTTGGATCGCTTTCTTGTCGGGTGGTGGCTTGTGAGGGATGCTTTTATCAAATGAAGTCACAGCAGAGTTGCTGTTGAGGTTGTAGTGTACCACAGAGTACTGGCTGAGGAGGCAACAGGGACTGAGAGTCAAACTGTGCTTGGGCCGTCAGGCCTTCTGGCCCTGGGACTGAGACTGCTGGGACCTGCTGGGGAAAGGAAAACTTGTTGAAATTTGTGTATGTAGGGAGGCCCTTTATGTCAATGTCCCCAGAGAGTCCCTGTGTGCTGGAGAGGCCTAGGAAGTTGAGCCTGACTGTGATCTTCAATATCTGCATGCCCATCCGTAGAACCTTACTATAAATGAATCACAAACAAATAATCTACAGATCTCTCTCTCTCTCTCTCTCTCTCTCTCTCTCTCTCTCTGTGTGTGTGTGTGTGTGTGTGTGTGTATGAATACACATAAGCATAGAGCCACTGCAGATGTGGGGATGGTGAGCTTCATTTACCTTTTCAAAGCCCCTCCCCAACATTGACCCTGCCAGTCCTGTGCAATTGCCCTCCACAGTCATCCACGAGCCCCATTCAACATACACTAAGGTCCCCAGAGGAGCTAACATCCTGGAAGCCTCTCCACATGTCTTCCACTCTGCCACAGCTGCTGTTCTTTCCTGACAGCCAGGACCAGTTTCCAGCCTTCAAATGAAGGCTCCCCTTCATGGCTGTGCTAGGAACCCCCCTGATTTCCTGCCATGTTGGGCTTTTCAGGCCTCACCTGTTCCTTATTTGCCACTCCTCCTCTTCCAGGGCAGCCCTGCATAGGGATGGTCTGGGTCAGTGTTCTCAGCCGTCCTAAGGCTGAGACCCTTTAATACAGTTCCTCATGTTGCGGTGACTGCCCATCCATTTTTGTTGCTATTTCACAACTGCAATCTTGCTACTGTTATGAATCATAACGTAAATATCTGTGTTTTCCAGTGGTCTAGGCGACCCCTGCGAAAGGATTGTTTGACTTCCACCCACAGGTTGAGAACCACTGATCTAGGCTCTTTTAATAAGGCTCTGGTGTTCTGGCCTCTAGAGGGCGATGTCACCGATTCTCAGGCCAGGTCTTGCTCAGGGAACTCATTCCGTCTCCAGTGAGAAGTGGCCATCATTAACAAACGGAAAAGGAATTAATGCACAAACCCTCTCCAGCTACCAACAAGACAGTTTTTATTGAACTTCTTAAATGAATTCTCTTCATCTAAGAATGAGGTGGTTGAAATGTCAAACCAGTTCCAAAGGAAAAGGGTGGGGGAGGGGAGACCTGGCAAGTTGGTGCTTCTACCTGATTTGACCTAAGCAGAAAACGAGTTTATTAATAGCTATTTGATAGACACTCTGCGGTGGATGGTGAAGCGAGGGGAGATCGAGTGTCTAGCTTTTACTCCAGCTCGAAATGCTCACGGTGTCAGCACACGGGGAGAAAGAGTGAGTCAGAGTGGATCTAAGCAGTCAATTTGGGAAACAGCGTTTTGCAAACATGAGTTATTCTTGGGTTTTTGGTAATCCTAAGTGCTTTGAAGTGAGATGCCTGGTTTATTATTGTTTACTATGTAAACTTTTACACAGGACACCATATCAGCCATTTTCCATACTTTGCTCTAACCCTACTTAAGAATCCCACAGTGGGGGCTGGAGAGATGGCTTAGTGGTTAAGAGCACGGTCTGCCCTTGGAAAGGTCCTGAGTTCAATTCCCAGCAACCACATGGTGGCTCACAACCATCTATACTAGGATCTGATGCCCTCTTCTGGCTTGCAGGTGTACATGCAGAACAAGCACTCATCTACATTAAATAAATAAATAAAAATCCCACAGTGGGGCCAGGCAAGATGGCTTCATGCAGAAAGATACTTACCAATCTGAGTTTATTTCCCTGGGGCTCACATGGTAGAAGATGAAACCTGACTACTGAAAGCTGTCCTCTGACCTCAGCCCCCAACATACACCATGTAACAGTAAATAAAAATGTAATACACACACTCATCCTACAGTGAACTACTGTAGTTCATTTTAGCTTCAGATCAGACCGATCATGCACAGAAGACGTGAGAGAGCTTTATTAGCAGGACTGAGGCCTCATCCCAGCAGCTATGTTGGGTCTCCAGCAAGGGCCGCCTATTTCCAAAGACCCTGCTCTCCACCAGAGACCCTGCTTCCTGCTCTCTCTGTGTGTGTAGGATGGGACCTGATGCTCATGGACGCTAGTTCTCCAGCCTGAATTAGAGAGCTAATGTGTCTGAAGGGATGGTCATCTTCCAGCTGATCCTAGCATGAGTCTTCGTGATGGGGCAATGGCTGGATGGGGTGCATACATGAGGAGTGGCTTCTCAGGGATCCCATCTCTGGACATTTCCATGTGGAGGAAGACTTGATAGAACACTGTAGTCTGGAGTTGACTGTGGGTGGAACCTGCTTGGTCACCTAGCTTTATCTTCTGCGCTGGACACTGTCGTCCAGCCCCTTGGACATCTTCTGGTTGTGTAAGCCCTGGACAGACAGGCTTGTTCACAGAACTACCAGATGGTGTAGTGCTGGAATTTATGGGGCTGGGCCCCAGGCATCCCATTTTCTTACAGCTCTGGTGTTGTCTCCTGGTCAGGGCTGAAAAACGTTCATTCTAATCACAGCAGAGCTCCCGTGGGAAGTGAAGTTTGACTTTCGGTAATGCCAGAATTACATTCTGTGTTTTCATTTGCTGTTGTTTCCCGGAATATCAGAGACAAAGAGACAGAGAGAGAGACAGAGACAGAGACAGGCAGAGAGACAGAGAGAGACAGACACTGACAGAGACAGAGAACAAGGGAGGGAGGGGTAAATTGACTATTATCCAGTGAGATGGCTCAGCAGATGAAGACCCACGCCACCAGCCTGGTGATCTCAGTTCAATCTCTGAACAGGCTCCTGAGAATTCTATTCTGTTCTCTGCCTGTGCATCGTGGCATACACAATGTGTAACAAATAAATAAAAAACTGTTAAAATGTTTTTAGTTGTATTTTTGACTTATTATTTCGTGCGCATGGGTGTCTTGCCTGCATGTTTGTCTGTGCACTGTGGGAATGCCTGGCACCTGTGGAAGCCTGAGGAGGATGCTGAGTGTTCTGGAACTGGAGTCACAGAAAGCCGTGAACCACTCTCTGCTGGCCTGCCAATCAATCACTTTTGACTCTTAACATATCTTTTAAAAATATGTATTCATTTATCTGTGTGTGTGTGTGTGTGCGCACGTGTGTCCGGGGTGGGGGCATCATGTGCCGGGTATACCATGGCAGCCAGGGATTGAACCCAGGTCATCAGAATTGGCAGCAAGCACCGCTCCCCACTAAGCCATCTTGATGGCCCTCTCTTTACATTTCTGATCTATTTAAGTCTATGTCTTTTCCCCCCTTATGATGACATTTTTGTTCCATGTATTTACATACAAGGGGGTTGGGATGGTTTGAAGAACTAATTCGTGACATCATCTTGGCCATAGCTACAAACATGCTTTCTATGCTAAACAAAATTGTTAAAATGTTTAAGAGAGGCTAAGACCAGAGCCACCCGTGTGCCATCTGAAACCTCCATCTGAGCCATCCCCCCTTTCCTGGATACTGGGGTTTATCTAGCTGTGCTCAGTATGTGAACCCCGCCGCCTCTTATCTAAAGAGCTGAAAATAAGGGTGCACAGATTTGTAAAAAGGAGCAAGATAATTTCACTCGAGGAGAATCGATAGTGCGGATTGTGGAGGGATCCACTACTGAAGCTGACAGCGGGCCACTTGAGTCTGGAGGAAGGAGGGGTGGGCTAGCAGCTGGGGTAGGGGCTGGACCTCTATTTTGCTTGATCAGATGTTCATTTTCCCACTGTGCACATTCCTTCCCACGGTGCACTTAGTTTAGTCATATGCAGCCCAATTATGTATATGCACAAGATGATATACGATGGACATAGTTTAGTCTTAGTGCAAATGCATCCTAAGTCATTCAGGCCAGATCGGTCCTCCTGTTCTGCATACCTGGACACACTGGGAATACACATGAATAGAAACTATCTAAATGTGATTGTTACTAGGGGCAGAGAAGTATACTATTGTGTAGGTGGACTGGCCATGGGGGTTCTGGTGTTGCTGGGTGCATTGTTTGCAGAGGAGTGTGTGTGCATAATACATGCATGAGAAGGAATTAGAGTGTGTGCGTGTGCTTACTCACACACAAGTGTGTAACCCAAGCCAAATAGGATTCCAGGCTGAAGCATCTCCTAGGCTTTGCCTTCCTCACTTGGGCCCATCTGCTTGCTCTCTGTACCTGATGGGCATGGACTCGTAGTCTGTAATGCCAGCAAACTCTTAGGTGATTCTGGTTAAAAACAAGGACTTTGCACCACAAACTGTGAAGTGTGCATGGAGCTTCCTAAGGATCTTACAAATGCTTTCTCCTCAATTCCCCGCTCTCACGCCTCCTTCTCCACTTCCCTCCAAGGTACATGACACTCCAGAGTTGCCCCAACTGGATCACAGAGGGCTATAGGACAAGATTTGTTCATGTTCCTTCTCTACAGATATCTTCCTTTGATAAAAGTCATCAGAAAATGAGACATTGTTGGCTCAAATACCTTTTGTTAAACTGCAAGCTACAGAGACGAAGGGGATTCTGAGCTCCCCCTGAGATCTTGAGAAGTTCACTGCAGTCTGAGAGTAGCTGAGGTCAGGAAGCTATGTTATCTGGAGGCAGGGATCAGCCCTTCCCGTAAATAGCAATCATAGAGACTTTGACTGAACTAGGTCAGAGTGGATTACAAGGACCGATAACTTGTGCACGGCAGGTGGCACTGGAGAGCCGGGGAACTAGCTAAAAGCCTTACATCTGCATCCCAAAGGTATCAGAAGTCCTGTGAGTAAACCCAGCACTTGAGAGGTGAAGCCTGGAGGATCAGGAGTTCAAAGTTACCTTTGGCTACATAAGACCCTGCCTAAGGGGGAAAAAAGTCAATTACTTTCCCAGTGTCTGTAGATTTATTTCCACGGTAGTCTAATGAGGCAGTATGGGGCTTTATAATTATTATTTATTATAATTGTTGTCAGTATTGTGATACTGTGGTTTGAACCTAGGACCTCTCACATGCTCACATGAAAGCACTCGACTGCTAAATTACATCCCAAGCCCAGATCCAGATCTTAACACGGTGGTCCAAAGCAATCGCCAGGCTGGGCTTTTCCCAGTTCTGCCATCCAGCGGTGTTTCCTGAGAGCTTGGAGGCACCAGCTCCTCGGCTAGAAATTTCACCTACAATTCTGTCCCCCACGGCACAAACCCAGACTAAAGTCTAGCCTTGCTGGAGCTCCCATTCTGGATAGTCCATAAATGAACAATGAAACCAAACACTGAGTGATGTGCTATATGAGAGGGAAAATAAAGCAGAGTGTAGGGACGGGGTTCTGAGCAGGGAGGGCAGGTGGCAGTGACGGTGGCTTCACTGGGAAGATGCCATCTGAGCAAAGACTTGAAGGGGACAGAGGAACTGAAATTGGATTTGGGGACAAGTGTTCCAGATAAAGGAGTTGCTAGGGCCCAGGAGGGATGGAGAGGAGACCTTCCGTATTTTGTATTATATGGGGCCATTTGTACTGTATATGGCAAAAAGGATCCTGCACATACGGGCCACTAATAGCTTAGCAGGTGCATACTGCTAACAGCTTATTCTGAGGTAACTGATCAGCTCAGGTGACTGTGGAAGGGTGGAAGGTTGACACCAAGGAACACTAACTACATTGAACATTTACATTTCTCTTTTATTTACTTCAGGTACGGGTGGTATACACATTGCATGTATGTGCCTTGGCATGTGAGTGTGACAATCAGAGGACAACTTGAGAGAGTTGGTTTTCTTCTTCCACTACATGGGTTGTAGGGATTGACGTCAGATCATTAGGAGCCTATACCTGATGAACCGACTCACTTGTCCTACATTCAACATTTTGAAAAACGGCTGAGCCCAGATCTCCAGACAATGAGGGAGAAGTGTAGGAGAGGAGGGAGATACAGCTGTCGTGAACTTAAAGGACAAGACTGACCACCTCACTGAAGAGGGCAAGACTGAACTCTGGAATAGCTGTTGTTTCCACCCCTTTTTGAAAAGCCTGCTGGCCAGAGACGAGATGGAAGGCAGATTTAGGATATTAACTTTCCACCTTCTTGGCCAGCCAGCTCAATGTAAAGATTCGGTTACTTCTCTCTCATTGTTCTAGTCACATGTCACCAGCTCAAAGTTCTTAATGTTGAGCATCCTGGAGGGGACATGGGACCAGTCTAGCACAGTGGCACTGGTGTGGGTAGGTGTTCCTTCCCGCATTTTATCCTTGGTTCCTCCTTTCGGGTGTCTTTGGCACCTTTTTTTTTTAAGCAGGCCATATTTTTTTGGTTGGTTGCAAAAAGAGCATGGTGCACAGATGGATGGCAGGAATATGTGTTGAACAGCCCTTCTTTTCAGACAACCCCTGGGCCTAAGGGGGATGGGAGCCAGGGTGGGGACAGAGCTGAATGGTCACTGTGACTCTGCAGGTCGTGAGATGTGAAAAGAAACAAAATAACAACAGCAACAAACCTAAAAATCAGAGGGGTGTCCTTAGATAGCTTTGCAAGTCCCAAGACCCCAAATCCTTACTAGTGTGTGATGTCCTTCTGTGCTCATCCCAGCTCTTTCTTCCCCTCTTACCGGGCTGAGGAACAAACCCTACTTCATCCTACCCAAAGGGAAATGAGTTCAAGTATGGGTCTCCTGAGGACAACTCTTGAAGGAAGGAAGACAGGCCTGACTTGTCATGCACCTGGGCTTTGGGTGGCTTCCTACTATGCCTCTGGGCTTTGCATGGCTTCCCAGCCCAGACAGGCCAGTGGTGGCCTTGGAGTGCTGCTCTGTGTAGAACTGACTGTGCCATTTTTTTTCTCCCAAGCTACAGAACCCCTTTCAGGCTAGAATACTGCCCAGGTACTGGCTCTTCTGGGACGTGAGAGTCTGTGTTTTCAGGTAGTTCACCTTCATGAAGCAAGACCTAACCAAGGCTGTGAAGGCCTCTTGACTGTCTGCTGCCTTGGCAGAGACCCAGCTGACTGTGGATAAGCTTTATTCGTGCTTGGTAAGGTCACCATGGCCGTCTCAGGAGGCCAGAGGCTTTCCGGGAGGAACTGGATGTTCTAGAGGCCAAAGGGCTCCCTCTGGGTTATTTATTTAGAACTTCTCTCCTGATCACGGCTGCTAGAACTGGCTGCCATGTACTGACCTCTTCTGAGAAATATGAGAACAGTGCAGGCACCTCCGGGACAGCAGCTAAGCTCTGACGTCGTCAGAAACAGTGATTTCTCCACACCCGGGCTGCTGCTTCTACAGCTGAACTTTTGCTTCTGAGTTGATGACTTAGAGTCAGATGTCACAGTTGTCGGTGGCATGATGCCACATAGCCGCACTGCGACCATTGACCAAATTCTTTCCTCCCACTCCACAGAGTGCACCGTGTCCTCTAGCAGCCGGCAGTTCTGGGCCGGCTTCCCAAAGAGGAGCTCTGCACGTGTGCGCAAACCTGCTCAGCTGGAGTCTGTTGTGCTATGAACAAGGTCAAGGCTTTGCATTTTGTAAGCAGAAGGCTTGCCATGAAAGCCAAGGGACCTAAGGTAGATGTCAGGTGAGAGGTATCAGCCGCTCTCCCAAGCTCCTGCTCTTACTGAGTCCTCCTTGTGTGAAGCTAAGTCCACAGGTGCCTCCTTTGCATGAAAAAAATGACATGCTATTTCAATAGCAAGGAAATGGAATTAACCCAGATGGCCATCAACGATGAATTGATAATGAAATCTGGTACATATATACAATGTTTGTTTTGTTTGTTTGTTTCTTTGAGATAGGGTGTCAAGCTGAGACTATGGAGCTCTGGCTGTCCTGGAACTCACTATGTAGACCAGACTGGCCTCGAACTCACAGAGATCTACCTGCCTCTGCCTCCCAAGAGCCGGGATTAAATTAAAAGAGTGTGCTAGCATGTCTGGCTCACAATGGACTTTTAATCACCCATAAAGAAAAATGAAATATACAGAAAAAAAAGGAAAGGATAGAGCTGTGAAAATGAAGTGAGATCAGTCTGTACGGGATAGTGAGTGTGGGTAGCTGGGAAGCTAGTGGGGGTGGGGGAGAGGCTTTAAGGGAGGTAGAGGAACACAGCTAGGATCAAGTCAGGGAGATGAGAGAGGGCGGGGGAGAGGGAAATACCTAAGTATGTATAAAAACACCACAGGGAAACCTGTTACTTTCAATGCAAGTTAGAAATGAAACTTAAAATTTAAGAAGACTTAAAATTTGTATCTCTCTGCAGCTCTGACTGAGACTCTTGCAGAAGACTCTTCCAAGGATTATTTCTTGCCTTGTGTTGAAAGAAATACCTTACAAGTTGACTTCAGCTCTGTGGGTGCAAAGTAGCAAAGTTAACCTAATGGGTTGTATGAGTTTCATCCTTCTGAGAACTCCTCTGGCTTTGCCCACGCCCATACTGGACAGGTGATGTCCGGAGACGTATGGAGTCCACGTGGCATGTGAGAGCAAGGTGGCAGAATAGGAAGTGAAGTCTCATCTTCCCACCTTCTGGTGGTTGCAAAGTTAGGAGAGTGTTTTTCCCACTCTCTATGCCTGTGACTTAGCTGTTCTGGTGACATTGATGTCACACGTGCTGGGAAGGTCTAAATAAGGTCTCTGATGACTTCTGGCCACAAGCACAGTAATGTCACCCTTGCCCTCTATAATTTTTGTTCACGAGTCAAGGGTCACCAAGTGACTGTAGCATGTACCCCGCTCTCGAGAACAAGGCGAATGAGGCTGGGGGCTACCTTTGGTGAGCTTCCAGACTAATGCGGGGCAAAGTAGGAAAGGCTGCGCGACCTGGGTGAAGGAGATGGGAGGTGAGAGTAAGTCGATCTGGACAAATGACCTGGGGAAATGACTCAACTTCCCTGAGTCTGCTACTTTAAAACAAAAACAAACAGAATGAAAAGGCCATGCCGGTGCTGCCCTCCATGCTTACACAATTAAATGAGTTCAGTAGCAAAGCACGGTGTAGCACCTGGTTAGTCTAGGAGGAGTCTATGTGTCTGTCATGGCCTGTCTTGCTGCACAGGTTAGAAGCTCCTGTAGGTGCAAGCCAATGGAATCCATGTGTCCGGCTGTCTTTAGTGCCAGGATCACTGTCCATCGCACATGCTCACCTAATACCCAGGAACACAGAATTACTGTTACACTCAGCCTGCCCTGCTGCAGAAACAGCAGGTGCTTTGGGGGCTAGACCTACCTTGGTCAGGTGAACAACACCCACAGTGCATGTCCCACAACTCTGGTTCGTGTGATGATGGTCTTTCCCTCTGTTCTACTGCTGTCTGCCCCATGGGCCTCAGCCTGGACCTCTCAGGAGGCAGAGTCTGAGAGAGCAAGATGTTTGGGGCAGGACAGACCTGGTACAGTCTACTTTTGGGCAATCTACAGTGTGTGACCTTGACTGGGTCCCACAAAGCTAGTTTGGGTTTGGGCTTCTTCATTTGTAAGTGGATGAACTCCTAGGGAGGCGTCAAGACTTAAAAAAAGACACATGGCTACATCCCTGGTACAGAATAAAGATCATGGCTGACACTCATTTATGTAGACTATAGCTTATCTTTCTTTCCTGGCCTTCCTGGCTCCTCTGTGGCTATGGCTGGAGTTTCACTGTCACTATTGTGGACAAAACACTTCTTTGGTGCCCTGAGTCCTTCTGTCTTTCCCTACTTCCTCTTCCTGAGTGGCCAAACTCTTTGGCTCTTCCTCAATTCATTCTCCCCTGGTCTTGGGCTGTATCCTCACAACCTCAAGACTATTCCTACTAAGTTTCTTGACTTTGCTCTTCCTCCCATCTCTTCCTGGGTTGTCTGGTTCTCCTGGGTTGTCTTCCTTTCCCTTCCCTACATTTCTCAAAGACAATTCCTTTCTTTTCCTATGACGCACATCATGCTGAATTACGGATAGCAGCTTCTGCACTTCCTCCCCTCCTCCCCTCTCCATGAGCTCAGCACTTAGCACCGACATGGCTAAGTTTCAGTGGGTGCCCAGTGCATGTGTGCCTGGACTTGACCAACCCAATCTCTAGTCCCTCTGCTCTGACTGCCGGTTTGTCCCCAGTACATGGCCTGGGTGGACCATATTGGGGGACTGTCATACCAAAGAGTCACTGTCTTGCCCTGTTGTTAGTTAGTGATATATAGTGATAATGACAGCCGAACAGTAAAAGCCCGGTAGCTGTCAAGTTCAAACAGCATACTAATTTCTGGACTAATTTCCCTAACGTTGTTTTCGTTTAAAACTCTTGCGTTAACTGTGTGTCATCATCTCTCTTACAGCGGAGAAAAGAATGTGTGTGATGGGTTAGGGTTGAGCTCCACTGGTCAAACTCTAGTATCCTAGAGGACAGCAAGCTGCCTGCATCACTTCCAGGATGGGAGTGGGGAACGCAGGGTTGATGTGTCTGTTCTAGCTGGCAGAAGTCTATTTGTCTAGGCCATCACCCATGATGTCTTGCTGAAGTAGCCTGTGACATGTCTGATTATTAGTACACCATTGTCACTTTGCTTGTCTCCACTGAGTTTTACCTTCTAAAGTCACGAGCTCCAGGAGGCCAGGGGTTTTAAAGGTATTCAAATTTTGCTTTGATAAGGAGTGTTAGATGCGCAGACATGAAAATGAGTGTCAAAAAGCAGAAAGTGTGGTGAGCTCCTAGGAAGGAGGAGGGCTGGACTATCACGTGGGGCAGGCAGGGAAGCAGGGGCTGTTGGGGAGGCATTGCAAGCCAGGTAACGCAAGCCAGATGATGCTTCTATGGGAAAGAAGAGATAAGGCAACACAGTCAGGCTAGGAGCAGCCGGCCTGCACCATCTGGGGCAGAAAAGATGACCTCTTTATGTAATGACGGTCCTGAGGTGAAAAGGGCAGACAGGTGCTTGGTTGGAGGCTCAAGGTCATGAGAACACAGAGAGGTGGTGGTTGGAACCTAGGTTCCCACTTGGTTGGTCTGCTTGTGAATGGCTGCCTCGCTGGCAAAGCCAGCCCCGGGAGGACAGCAATGCAGCAAAATGTAAGAAGACAGGAGAGCTGAGGATGCAGCTCAGTGGTGGCGTGTGTCTGGGCATGCGTGAGATCCTGCCTTCTGTCCCCAGTGCCTCAAAGACCCAAAACCAAAAATAGAAACACATGCCATGTAAGCCTTTGCAGAGCATGGTGGCACATGTCTGTAATCCTAGTACTCTGGAGGCTGAGGCAGGAAAATTGCTGCAACTTTCAGGACTGCTGGGTTGCATAGTGAAACACTATCTCAAAGAACTCCAAAATAAATGAATTTAAGGACGATGAGGCTAAAGCTGCCACTTGGAGTTGAGAGAAGGAGAGAGACCAACCTTGCCCGCCTTGGCATGGCTGGGCTGGGAAGGGACTGCGTGCGATAGAAAGCCTGCAGAGTGTGTGGGTGGCTGGTGGGAACACTGCAGAGGGAGCCTCCGTTCCCTCAGTTCCCTCTGTCTCTCCATCCTGCCTTCAGCATCTCTGTCTCTAGCGTCTGTCTTTGTGTGTCCCTGTTTGTCTCTGTTCTCACCTGGTTCTCCGACTCTGCCCCTCTATTCTGGTTTCCTCTATCTCTCTCCATGTCTTTCCATGCCTGCTTTTTTTTTTTTTTGTCCATGTCTCTGTCTGTGTCTCTGCTTCTCTATCTCTATTGCCTTGTCTCTTCTTATCTATGTTTCTGTCTGTCTGTCCATCTGTCTTTCTGTCTGTCTTTGTCTATCCCTCTGGCTCCATCTCTCTGTGTCTATCATGTCTTTCTCTCTGCTTCCATATGTTGCTCTTTCTGTCTCTCCAGCCCCGCCCCCCCCCCCATGTCAAGATGGCACAAAGTCATCCCTTCCTGTTAGCTATTCATTCTTACTACACTTTTTCTGTGACCCACCACGGAGCTGGTGTTTCCTAACACTGACTCCAGCCCTGTGAAAAACCCTCTGGGAATGTTTTCCTGCCTGCAGTGGGGGTCGGGGGAGGAGGTGGGGAGTGGAGAGGACTGGAGTAGGGGTGGCTCTAAGCCAACACTCTTGGGCTTGTCTCCAGGCTTGGAGGCCAAGGCTTCAGGGAGGCCAGGGAGGCTGGGATAGCAGCCTGCCAGCCCTGGAACCTAGGCTTGGCCAGTTTCCCAGTCAACCTGACCCCACACACCAAACACATGGTATCTGCCTGCTGCTGTTGTAAATAGACAGAGGTGTGAGTGAGCCATCGGATTGGTTTCACTCACAGAAGAGTGTCGTCATTTTGCCATAAACACACACACACACACATACACACACACACACACA
Organism: Pachyuromys duprasi; assembly: GCA_028658305.1. Classification (NCBI taxonomy): domain Eukaryota; kingdom Metazoa; phylum Chordata; class Mammalia; order Rodentia; family Muridae; genus Pachyuromys; species Pachyuromys duprasi. The sequence continues at coordinate 19,008,773 of CM053755.1, forward strand.
CACACACACAGGTACTGGTGCTAGTGAGGAATCACACAAAGGTCAAAACTGTCTGTGCAGATAAGATAGGCATTCTTGCCCAGACGGGCACAGTCACTGTCCCCACTACCTTCCAGGTATGAGCATGCCACTGTACACAGGATCACCCTATCCAGATGGCCTTCCTGCTCCTGTGCACATGCTCTGTCCTGGCTGTTTACTCTTCTGGAACAGGCTGCTCACATGCTCACTAGCTTGCATATTGGGAAGCCACTGATGTTTTTCTAAATGAACACAATGTGCCTGGCAGAGCTGCCTTCCAAACAACTATGTTTTCCCCCTAGGTTAGTGTTGTTCTCAGATTTGGTCACAAACAATCTTTCTTTCTTTCTTTCTTTCTTTCTTTCTTTCTTTCTTTCTTTCTTTCTTTCTTTCTTTCTTTCTTTCTTTTTTGTTTGTTTATTGTGGTGAGTAGCGGTTACTGCAGAGACTCAGAACAGGTCACATTATGGAGAGTAAGTGACTGCTGAATGCCAGCCATAACTGGGACAACCATATTACCTCCTCCAAAGCTTGGGGGACAGTGTTGAGGAAAGGGCAGAAAAATTCAAAGCAGGCCAGTGACATGGCTGGGTGCCACCAAGCTTGATTCCTGAGTTTAATTCCTGGGGCTCACACAGTGAGAGAGTCCTGGAAGGTGTCTGCTGACCTCTACACGCTGCTGTAGAGAACATCCATACCCATACCCAAATGATTAAATGTTTTAAAAAGTAAGATGTGAACTGGGCATATTAGTGCTTGCTTTTAGCCCCATCTTTCAGGAGGCAGGCAGAGCTCTATGAGTTCAAGGTCAGCCTGTACTATATAGTGAGACTCTGTCTAAAAAAAATGTACAAAGTGGAGGAAGTATGTGAGGAATGGTGTGGAAGGTTGACTTCAGGGTTTGACGTGGCCACTACACTCTTGAATGTATAGCAACTGGGATTGCCTGCACAAGATTGGGCTCATGACAATTTGTCATGAGGGGGGATGGGGAATTTACGAAACCCCCCTCTCCCTGAGGGTTTATAGGCTAGTAACGGTTGCTGACAAAGGAGAAATGCTTTCCTTTAATAGCGTAGTCCTAGCCGGGCACAGTGGCACGTACCTGTAATCCCAGCACTCAGAGAGGAAGATGCAGGCCGATCTCTGTGAGTTTGAGGAGTTTGAGGCCAGCCAGTCTACAAAGCAAGTTCCAGGACAGCCAAGGCTACACAGAGAAACAAAACAAACAAACCAACAACATATTTTTTTTTTAAGAAAAGAAAAAGAAAGCTTACTGTCTTAAGTCACCTCCGTCATTACAGGGGACATTTGAGGTCTGGAATGTGTGCGTTGTTCAGCTCTGTGATTCTTCTGCCCCTCAGTGCCGGCTGACTCGGTGATCCCTGTCGGCAAGAAGAGCTAGTTTGGAGATGCCCACCCATGCCTGTGGGAGGATGGAGCTGGAGGGCTCAAGCACACTGGAGACTGTGGACAAGAGTCATAAGCAAGGCCCTGAGTGGTGACCCCTCAGAGCCAGGGCCTTTACCTGGTACCCAACACTCCAGAAAGAACATGGCTGGAGGCAGAGGAGGATGCTGGGGTGACTCTCACAACCTGGTCTGTGAGGAGGCTGCTATGGGTCCTTCGTGTTACTGACCAAGTTAGCCACTCGAGGTGGCTCAGATTTAAGGGGAGAGTGGTCAGGTCCTTGCCTCAGTACCGAGAATTAAGAAAAATCTGAAGACATTGTTAATCTAGAGTAGATGCACACCCATGTGCATGCATGTGAACACAGGTACACACACTCAGCCTCATACACTCACTCATACACACTTACATACACTCAGGCAGACATCCCCACCCACAATTCTTAAATGCACACACGTACCTGTTCTCTCTCACTTTCACATACACACAGACAGACACAGGCACACGCACACACCACACAAACCTGCGTAGCTCATGGAAGCCCCAGCCTGCCTCTTGCAGCAGTGCAATTTGCGGGTATAGGTAGGCTAGAAGTAGTGGCCCATGATGATCTTGTTGGGGCAGAAGTAAGAGCTCACAGGCTCCCGGCAAGTGTCTGTCCCAGGTCTTCAGGGCTCTGTATAGTGTTTTCTGCCCTGGGACTTAAATCCGTCATCTTCTGCACCCCTCATTCAATCTATTGATACCTGATGTCTCCAGTCCAGAGTATCCATGAAGTCTGGACCCACAAGTCAAGTAGTACTTACCTCCTGGAGTTAGGGAATGTTGGAGCATGTAGCACCACACCCCTCAATGCACTCTGAGACATGGAGTCAAGTCCTTGGTGGATTTTCTTTGGATCCCACACCTGGGCCCCTCAGTCATGGCATCCTTTGCTGGATCTATTCTGTGGAATGTGCTCAGTGTGTTCTCCTACCGGCCAGGAGGGTCCTGCAGAAGCCACTGGCTTATGTGAACACTGCATGCAGCCTGGGGACATCAGCTCTCCTACATATATATAGTTGAGAGGATGTGACTAGGAATAAAAATAGAGGAAAACTCCTGGACCCAAGGCAGAGGCCACAGAGAGTTGCAGAGGGAACCAAAGGACCACTGCCCTCACCCTTTTAAGAAAGATGTAAGAGTAAGGCTGTGTAGCGCCTCCCACAACCATCAGCCTGGAATACAGATGGCATTCTGGCTTTGAAGTTGCTGGAACCAGAGACAAATCTCAGCTCATGCACCCCAATCTGCTGGTTGTGTAACTTGGGGTAATTCATTTGGCCCTCTGAGCTCCAGTGCCTTGCTCTGAATGTTGAGAAAATTATACCTCTGTTCTTCCACTCAGCAATATTTAATGACTACCTACCGTGGCCAGAGGCTTCAGGGAATTAGATGACAAGAAGAGGCCATGGTCCGTATGGAGGAAGCTGTCATTAGATGAACACTTGTGCAAACAAGTGCATATTTGCAAGCTGTGCTAAGTGCTATGAGGGAACCATGAAAGTACCTCCATGAAGGTACAATTCTGATGACATCGAGGAGGCCAAGGGCAGCATTACTGAGGGGCTGACACACTTGGCAGTGTCTATCCAGCTGAAATGTATCCTGGGAAGTAGAGATGGCCTGATCGAAGACTGGGGAAGGCTGTTCCCAGAAGCAGGGTGGGCTACAGGATATGGCATAAATAGGAGGATGTAGATGGAGGAAGGGCTGCAACCAGGGAGATTTTCCGGGGTGATTTGATGCATGTGACGCCATGATAGCTTGCTCTTATCAGCCCAGAACCTCAACTAGTAACTGGAGACAAGGACATGCTGGGACATGATTGGACTCACTCATGACTACACGTTTTGGAGACTTATTAAGAAAACAAGGGGCTGCAGAGATGCCTTAGGGGTTAAGAGCACTGGCTGCCCTTCCAGGGCACCAGCATGCATGCAATCATTGCCCTCCTAAGGCTGACTAACTCCCAGGAGGAAGCAAGAAGACAAGGCTTCCATAAGCAGGGAAGGGGGCTGCTCAAAGAATAGAGATCCTGCGAGTGCAGAAACCGGCAGCATGCCCAGGTGTGAATGTGGGGGAGGGGCCAAAAGGCTCCTTGGGGAGGATCCAAAGGAGTTCGGACTTCTATGGGGCGTGTCTTCAGCATTTGAAGAACTGTCAAAGAAGTAGTGAGATGGGAGGGGAGGGGCTACAGGGCTTGATTGTTAGCGTTGTATTTGTTGATCTGAAATCATGCATTGTGATGGTTAGTGTTAATTGTCAACATGACATAATCTAGGATCCCCCAGGAAGATGAACGGCCTTCTGAGTGAGCCGGGGAGGGTCTATCTTGATCATGTAGGGTGTTATGGGAAGACCCGTTTAAACTGCAGGTGCCTAGGCAGGGGATCCTGCACTGCATAAAATGGAGAACAGAGCTGAGCAGCAGCCAGCATGCATGCATTCATTACTCTCTGCTTTTCGACCATGGACATAGTGTGACCATCTGCTTCTAGTTCCTGCCACCCTGAAAAGCCCATCATGATGGACTTGAACTGCAACCCGAAACAAACCCCTTCTCCCTTAGGTTGCTTTATTCGGGTTCTTTATGGCAACAACGGGGAAAGGGAATAAGAAAGGCATGTTCTAAGCAAAAGCGGGAAGTAATTAATTCGAGGCTCTGGACAGCTAGCATGTCCTTTTAGAAAGCTGAGCGAACCTGCATAGTGAAACACTCTGCGTGGTGCTAATTGGGTCCTTTATAGAGAGATGGTTGTGGGTCTCCTTTAACATGGGCACACTGTACCAAGAGTACTGACAGCTGTACCAGGGAGAGGCTTTGCTCTTTGTCTCTGTGGACTCAGTTCATACAATGTTCAACAAGCAGGCTGTGTGCCTGACTCCCAGCTAAGAAATAGGTGTGGCTGCCCTTGGGTGAGCTCTCCTGAGTTCTGATCCCATCTCTTTCTCTCTGCCTGACCTGTGGCTTCACCCACATGTCCTGTGTGCTTTGGGTAGGATGATGGGATGGAGAAAGGGGGAAGGAATGGGGTTTCTGTCACATCACAGTCTGAGTGCCAAGGGAAGTCACTCCATGCTGCTTAGTCCTGAATTCTTTTTTCAAAGCCGAACTGCAGTTCTCTGTGCTGAAGTGCTCTGCTCTGTGGTTTTTAGCAGTCACTGGTTGGCTAACCCCCATGACCAGCCGATTCTAGAGAGTTCCCATTGACTCTTTTAAAAACGTTTTTGTTGTTAGCTGTTTTGTTTTGTTGAGATTGGATCTCACTTACACTATAGTCTGGGCTGGCCTGGAACTCACTGTGTAGCCTAAGCAGGCCACAGACTCTCTGTAATTCTCCTGCATCAGTTTTCTGAGCACCGGGCTTACAGACGTGAATCACCACGTATGTTGTCTCTGTTTCTCTCTGTCTGTCGGTCTGTCTGTCTGTTTGTCTCTCTCTTGTGTGTGTGTGTGTGTGAATACTCATAATGCACATGCAGACTCCAAATCCAGAGGAAGATATTGGGTGTCTTCTTCCCCTCCATCACTCTTCCCTTTGTTGCCTAGAGACAGGGTCACTCTTTCTGCTGACCAGTGAGCTCCTGGGATCTGCCTTTTTCTATACCAGTATTGGGGCTACACACACACAGTCATCCCCATTTTGTTTTTTAGGTGAGTGCTAGGAATTAGAACTCAGTCCCCTAGCCCGTACAGCAAGTGATCTTACCAGCAGAACCATCTCCCTACATCCTACCTTGGGTTTTTGAGACAGAATCTCTCACTGGCAGATGATTTGGGTAGACCAGCTGGCCTGCAAGTCTCTGCTTCCCTGGTGCTGGGATTACAAACTCACCTATGATGCTCAACTTTATCATGTGGGTTCTGGGGATCAAACTCAGCTCCGCATGTTCATACAGCAGGCACTTAGCTGGCTGAGCCATGTCTCCAGCCCCATAATTTTCTATCGGATACAGAAAAACATAAAGACCTTGACATATGAACAGGGCCCAGGTCATGATTTGCTTCTTGCATATCTCCAATTAACCTCTAATGTTTGTGTCTTTCAGATTCCAATAATGAGAGATCCTGGGTGGATCCGAAATGTGTGGCCTTCAAACATCAATGTGAGTGCAGTAGCTATGAGGTGCTCTTGTGCTCTCGTGCATCAAGACGAAATCTTCCTTGTCACAGTGCAGCTTCCTGCTGGTGGGCAAGTACAGTCTCCAGAGTGGGACTGTGCCATTCAATGGGTGCTCCCAGAGTACTCCCTATGTTTCATAAGCTCTGGCCCAGCAGCTAACCACTTTGCCTGGTTTCTGATTTTTTCCTCCTAGCCCATCCCCCTCCAGACACAGACAGGATTTTGTCATCTCTGTAATTAAAAAAAAAAAAAACCATCCTCTAAACTTTAGATTCGAAAGACTCCTATCATAGTGGGGGAAGGGCCACACTACCACTCATGCCCTTGGTTGCCTTGACAGGTGTCCCTGGCTGTGGTCACCAGTGTCTAACTAGACACTGGTAGCTACACAGGACCTCTTCACAGTTCCTCTGGGTCCTAGGACTCCTTCCTCCACGCCTTAGGTCCCGCCCCTTCCCATCATCTCTGGGATTATCCTCCGGCCTCATTCTATCCACCCCAGGAACCCATCTTTATGGATCTCCACCAGACCCCATATTCAGCAGCCAACCCCATTGTAAGTGATACAGCTCAGATGGAAAGGTATCCTGGCATTTGGGAGCCAAAGATTATCACAAAGTCACACCACACAACAAACTTCACACAAGATATTTATTGGGACGGGAAAATACAGGAGGGTGGCCGCCTCTGCTTGGGTGAGAAGCAGCAAAGAACTGAGCAGGAGGAGGGCTTTATATAGGGTTTCTTGGCGGCAGAGCTTTCCAGGGTGATCTGAGATTGGAGGAATCATATGGCCTGATCTTGGGGCAAGCTCAGAGACTGAGATTTGGGAAACGGTCCTGCTAACTGCCAAGTCCTTTTCTTAGCATACAGTCCCTTTGCCTTGTATCCTCATTCTTAAACTTTTGAGTCATAGAGAGGAGGACTGGAGGTATGGAGGCTGTTGGAGCAGTCCAAGGAAGAATCAATTCTCAAGGCTTATTTGACTGGACTGTGGCTTGTTCCTTATATGAGATTATAAAACAAATAGCATGTTGGCTCTGCCTTTAAGGAACTCGCAGGCTGGAGGGGCTCAGGAGAAAGGCGTGGACTAAGGCTTTCAGAGGACCTTGAGGCCTAGTGAAGTGCTTGCCCAAGCAAGAGATTCATCCTTGCGCTGATCTGAAGGCCCAATGGAGTGAGTGAGGAAAGCTGCCAAAGGAAACAGAGCTCCGGGGACTCTGTGAGGGATGAAGTTCTATTTCTAAACTGTAGAAGAGAAGTGGATACAGTAGGAGGCCAGGAAACCTGAGTATCGGGCAGTTAGTGGCTGTTGGCTCGGAATGGGGAGTCGGTGTTCTGTGAGAAGGGGCAGGAAGTCTCTGGGTAAGCAGGGTCTCTTTCTGTGGGTGGCAGCGTAGCCTGGTGGTCATGGAAGTAGCCTGACTTTGCTTCCTGTGGCCAAGTCCTTATTCTGAAGACCGTAGGGTAGAAGCCATGGCTACCGGGTTTCCAACCTACCTCTGGCCCCACATGCAGGCCAGCGGTTATGGTTCACAGGACAGTCAGGTGAGGGAAGCTGCCCATTGGCCCTAGGTGTGGCATCCTTTGAAAAACTAACTCATTCTAACAGGGCAGGAGACACTGGGTGAAATTACAGAACATCTTTATCTCCCGTGGGAGGGGGTGAAAATCCAAACTCGTGGCCATTGCTCTGCCACTTACAGTGTCTGGGAGACACTGAGAGATGGCTAATGTCATACTGCCTCCTGTATACAGTAGGCACTCACCTGGTCTCACACACGAGCACTGCTGTTTACCACACACCTCTGCAGTGGGAGAGGAGTTGTAACAGCTTGTCTGAGGTGGCTAGAGAAAGGTCAGGAGGACTTTTAGAGAAAGGCCTCCAACATAAGGTGAGTCTTCTGGGGAACGGTGGAAGAAACCCTTACAGTTGGCTGAGCATGAGGTAAGAAACAGCCCTGGGCCCCAGGGCTGGAGTGACAAGCTGTTGGAGATAGAAGGGGACTAGATGGCAGGAGCTGATGCCAGTGACCATGAGGACTTATCTGATCTTCTAGGGATTGCAGACTTTATCCCATTGATAATGGGACATTTACCTCATCGTTCTGTTTGCTTCCAAATCTGATTAGATCTCTCTCTCAGTTGTGATGGTTAGTGTGTCAACTTGACAGGACCTGAAATCATCCAGAAGGGACTCTCAGTAAGGGGGTGTCTAGATCAGGTTGGCCCATGGGCATGTCTTGTGGGGCCTTGTTTTGATGACTAATGTTCATTGATGTGGGAAGCCAGGTCCACTATGGCTGACACCATTCCCTGGTTAGGGGCTTGGACGGGTAGAGGAAATGAGCTGAGTACTAAGCATATATATGTTCATTCTCTTTCTGTTTCTGATTGTGGATGTGACTAGTTGCTTCAGGTTCCTGCCTTGACTTCCCCCACAGTGATGGACTGTCACTAAAGTCCCAGACTGTAAGCTAAAGCAAACACGTTGTCTTCTAGGTTGCTTTTGTCAGGGTGTTTTATGACAGCAACAGACATGAAAACTAGGAAATGGGCGAAGATGGCTCTCTTGTTCCCAGTATTGAGTTAATATTGCATTGGCTAGTTATATGTCAGCTTGACACAGGCTGGAGTCATCAGAGAGGAGGGAGCCTCAGCTGAGAAAAGGCCTCCATATGACTAAGCTGTAGGCAAACCTGTAGGACTTTTTCTTCATTAGTGATTGATGGGGGCGGGCCCAGCCTATTGTGAGTGATGCCATCCTGGGGGCATGTGGTCCTGGGTTTTCTAAGAAAGCAGGCTGAAAAAGCCCTGGGGAGCAAGCCAGTAAGCAGCACCCCTCCATGGCCTCTGCATCTGCTCCTGCCTCTAGGTTCCTGCCCTGTTTGAGTTCCTCCTCTCACTGCTTTTTAAATTTTTGACTTTTTTCCTTTTCCATTTATTTATTTATTTGATCACTTTAAAGCCTGGTCCCAGTCCCTTCCCTCTTCTCCTCCCAGTCCCACCCTCATGTCTGCTTCCCATTCTCCCCTCTCCTTCTCAGAGAAGGGGAGGCCCCCAAGGATTCTCAAATCCACCCTGGCACCTCAAGTTGCAGCAGGATTAAGTACATCCTGTCACTGGGGCCTGATAAGGGGAAAAGGATCCAGTGTCAGGCCACAGAGTCAGAGACAGCCCCTACTTCCATTGTTTAGGGGACCCACATGATAACCAAGTTGCCCATCTGCTACATACTTGAAGGGAGTCTAGGCCCAGTCCAAACATGCTCTTTGGTTGGAGGTTCAGTCTCTGTGAGCCCCCACGGGCCCAGGTTAGTTGACTGTAGGTCTTCTTGTGCCGTCTTTGACCCCTTTGACGATGGATTGTTGTATGGAACTGTGAGTGAAATAAACCCTTCCCAAGTTGCTTTGGTCATGGTGTTTCATCACAGCAGTAGTAACCCTAAGACTCCCCTCTTGAAGCAATGGGAGCAAAGCATACGTTGGTCTTTCCTGTTGATGCGCTTCCTGCTCTATGGTTTTCTCCTTCAGGCACTATGCATACAGTGTTCTCAGGTGGCTGGTGATAGTCACACGCTCTTATCTAGAAATGCACTGAGCGGCTCTCATAGCCAATTGTTTTTTTAAATGGCAGTTTGTGGGGTGGGGGTGTTCATTACCAACAGGCACCTGCTCAGCCAGTTACAACCATGATGTATTTCATTTAGAGCCTCACACTGCACAGAACTTTCATTTTCTGTTCAGTGGCTTCTTGGTGCTCTAGAGATGGCCCCAAGGCCTTGTCTCATTTGTCACTGACCACACTTTAGTGACAGCTCAGTTTTCTGTCTTTTTCTGTTTATAAACTTCCACAACAACCATCTCTCTTCCCACCCCAGGGAGCACCGTGTATTGGACTCTCTTTCCTGTCTTTTGTCAGAGGCCTGGGGATCTTGTTGAGTCTTAACTTCCTTGAGAGCAGAGTCCTCTCCTATGCACTGAGTTGCCACTGGGCTTGGCATGTTGCAAGCATCAAGATGCCCTTTGACAAGGGTGGCGACACCTTCTGTGCCATGGCAGGGCTCAGGGCTCATCCGTTTATTTTTAGTGTGATGAATATATTTTTTATCATAGCTTTATTTGTAACTATGATGAGCCTATTTGTAGCTCCATGAGGTGATAATTAGGCATTCATTTAGAAACTATTTGTAGAGTGTCAGGTACAGTTTAGATATGTAAAAATCAATTGTCTTCATCCTTCCCCTGAGGCAGCCTCTGGAGAGCGATTCCTAACAGTCATGCGCACAAATGGAACATTGCATTTGAAGTGCAGATGTGAAGCACATTGAGAATTGCTAACAGAGCTGACGTAGTTTGCTGGGGGTGGGTGGGGGAGTGATACTTAAAATGAGGTTGGAGAAAGTAAGAAGGAGAAGACCCTTAGCCCAGGGCTTTTCTGAATGGGAAATGGTCTGCAATAGCCATGCTTTTCGGTTTGGAATAAGGGAACAATCATAAAGTGAGCAAAAGAAAAAGAACAAATAGCAACAGCAGATAGAAGCAGCAAATAAACGAGAAAATATCATCAAATCAGGGGCTCACAGCATATAGCAGAGGATGTGCTGAAGTCATGAGGAAGGTTCTGACTGGAAATTCCCAGGCAGAGCAGACCCATCTCTCTGTGTGTGAGCTTCCAGCTTCCGGTGCCCACTGCAGGCATTTCTATTCTTCCGGGTAAACGTGGTGACCTCGGTTGGAAATGCTGTACCTTCCAGCTGCTCTCTAGAGTGCTGTTTGCTGGTTCCCTACTTCCCGGTTTCAAGAGCAGGGGACCTGTCCCAGGACAGGGCGTCTTAGAAGACTCTTGATATTAACATGCTCAAATCTGGGACAGGGAGGGGAGTCTCCTCGCCTGCTTTCGCTAAGAGCAAGTACATGGCAGCTTACCAATATAATTGATACTGCAAAAGGGTGCAGCATGGGCAGAGGCACCAAGCAGAAGGGATCTGACAAGAAGGAAGAATGAAAACGACCCAAGGAGGCGTGAACCTAGAGCCAGAGGGGAAGTGGTGTAGCCAGTAGCCAGGGCAGTGGTGGCTGGCTTCTGACCGGTGGTCAGACATTCGATGAAGGCATAGAGGTGTATCTCCCTGAGCTGTGTGCTTTCATGGAGCTCAGTAGCCCCGGGTCTTGTGACTGCAGCAGAGTGAAGCAGCAGCTTGGCTGGTTCGCACAGTAGACACCGCAAAGCGAATGCTTGGAGAGGAGACTTCAAGGGTGGGGGTGGAGGCATTCTAAGACCAGGTTTCTGAACTTGCGATTACCAGGAATTAATTAAAAAAAAAAATCAAATGTGTAATGGACCTAAGGTGTTTCTGGCATCACGTGACATCATTGCAGCCTTGGTCCTTCACACACAGTGTGTGCACGCTTCGCGTGCATGTACTGTCACTCTGCGCAGGTTCAGCCAACACAGACTGAAGCAGTCAGCTCAGGTTCCTGACTATGGGGATTGCGGTGCTTTATACACATTTTCTGCTATCACGCCAATAGAAACATAACGGCTTAATGACAGAAAGAGATTTTTGTATTTTTCTACCATCAGTCCTCAGCATTTAAATAACAAATCAGGTGTCTTTAGATTGTATTAGCCAAGCAAGCACATGCATCTCATTACTATGCAAATTGGCTATTGTCTTTAATTATAAAATTATACGTTAAACTATTACTTTAGGGATTTTCTTATTTTGATTTTAGCTGCACGAGTGTTTTACCTGTATTTGTGTGCCCTATGCATGCAATGCCCACAGAGGCCACAAGATGGCGTCTGATCCTCTGGGACTGTGTTTAGATAATTGTGAGGCACCGGGAATCTAACCCAAATCCTTTGCAAGAACAGCCAGGGCTCTTAATCACTGAGCCATGTCTTCAGCTGCCAAATGACTATTTTGAGTAATTTTTTCTGAGTTATTAGCAGAAACTGTTTAACTTGTGTACTACTTTATATACCTATGAACTCAGGGTCATAATAAGCTTTCTTGGTTGAGAAGCTGTCATGAGTGGAAGTTTAAGAAGCATTAATTTAGATGCTAGGTCAGAGGCAGAAGGTGCCAGGCAGTTCTGTTCATTGTTGTGTTCTATCAGAGGGCTGGGGTCTTCAGGTGACATGCAGGGTCACCCAGCAATGTCAGAGAACAAAGTAAACCCCGGTTCTCCTGTTCTGCTGACTCTTGTCAGGACATCCTAGACTCTAGAAAGATCTGAGATCTTTTGTGTGTTGTTGTTCACTGGACCTGACTTTTGGGGGGTGGGGTGGGGTGAAATAAAACAGAATAGGCTGGATTCCAGGATTCAGCACAGTGATCTGGCAGTCACTTTCCCTTTGAGGACTTGGCTAGTCCATCGGTGGTGTGTGTGGTCTGGCTCAAGGCAAAATGTGAAACTCTGAACTTTCAAAGCAAGTTTTCTTGTCCCTTCTTGATTCATGGGGTGAAACTGTGGTTCCCTCTTCATAAATCCCCAGCATGGAGCATCCCCGTGTCCAGATCATCCTTGATGGGAATGGGAGGAGAGGAAAGCCACTAAGGACCACTGAGGTCCATCAAAGCAAAGTCACAGCATCCTCAGAAGCTGGCTCTTCTCCATCGGCCACTCCAGGTCCACCTGTGGTCTGCTCAATGAGGGACAAGGCAGCTCTTCTTGGGCTTCTCAGATTCCTTTTGCAAAGACACAGCAGCTTACTTTGGTAGGGAGAGAGAAGGGGAAGGGGAGGGGAGGAGAGAGATGGAGAGTTCATTGAGTCAGGCCAGGAAAGGAGCATTAAAGGAATCTTAGCCAACATGTTTTCCCTTAGCCCTTTCCCAGTGAGGACACTGGAAGCCTCCAGACATAAGAGAGAGAGAGATCCCTTGCTTCAGTTCTGACTCCTTTGTTAAAGGGACCACAAATTCATACTTCCAGGTCTTTCAGATTTTTTTTTTAACCAAGACCATCTGTCTCTTGCATGACAGCTTTGGCATTAGACCACCGTTCCTCCATTTCCTTTCTCCTCACTGGGTTTTTCTTGGTAGGTTAAACAACTTGACCATTGTGCTTAGAACATGACTTACAGTCCCTTTGCTCACTGGGTCATACTCTTCCAAGCAGGTAGGCTAGCATCCTTGTGAGTGCAGTATGATGACCACAGTGAGTGTGATCCAACCCCAGGAGAGGTTGCAGTGGGTAGCATATAGTGTGTAGTTGTATCATAGTGACCATTCCCGTGGTCCCATCATTTAGAAGGGAAAAGCAGGAGAATCAGGAGTTCAAGGCTAATAGGCCCTTGGTCTTTTGGCTACGATTAAGTGTAGAACTTCAAGACCAGCCTTTGGGTCTGGTAAATGGGTACATGGTAAATTTGAGGCCAGCCTGGGATATGCAACCATGTGTCAATCAAACCCAATCCAACCCAACCCAATCCAACCCAACCCAACTCAACCAAAACATTACTTCTCTTGTTTTGGACTGTCATAGATTTGTAGCACAAGATCAGAGAGTTCATAAAACACAGAACTATGGACTTTATTCTTGTGGCTCAAGGATGATGCTGAATTAAGTGGACATTTTCTCTCCAGTCTCAAGAAAATAGTTCACATATTTGAGGACAAAAATTGTACTTTTTCATGTGGGGAAGATACCCAGAGACTGCTAGCTGTGGTGTGGCGGTGGGTTGGAGGCTTCACTACAATGAGCAAGTATGTCATCCTCTGACATTTTCTGTTTGTTGGCTGCCACTTTCTGGATTATGGGTTCTGTGATTTCAAAAGCTGCTGAGAACTCCAGTCTCAGAAGGCTTGAGACCCATCCACCCACCTCCAGCATCGCCCAGGTTCTATGGTGAAGCCCAAGCTGGTCTCTAGGCAGCTGCTTGAGTCCTCATCCACCTCTCTTCTAAGCTCCGTCCGATGGTGATGTCACACCTCAGTGGTGACATCATAATCCTGACAGCCACCAATGAGTCTGGAGCCTTAGCAGAGAGTGGTCATGAAAGAAAGCTGGAGAAGGGGAAAGAATAAGTGGGGGGATCTGGGGGAGGGAGGATGGGGAGGAGAGAACAGGAGGAGAGAACCCCGGGAGCCCGTCATGCCTACCCTAACCACGACCACAGAGGGCTGGCCTAGCCGACTGATACCTACAGGACGGTGAGGAACCAAGAACCAGCCACTGGGAAACTAACAGAGCTCATAAGCAGGGACCTTCCTGTGACATTGATGGAAGACAAATGGGGTCCTCACAGCCTATTCTCCAAGTGTGGGAGAACAGACTTTCTTCAGGCAACTAAGGTACATGACACCAGGGAGGGCGGAGGGTAAGGAGGCTTCAGTGGCTCTTTTGATGTGGTTCGTGTGCTGATATTTATGTATGTTGTATATATGTGCTGACATATATGAACTTGTATGTGATGATATGGGTGCCAGAGGCCAGACGGGATGCTGGGTATCTTCTTCTCACATTTTCCACCTCATTCTTTTGAGACAGGGTCTCACTGAATCTGGAGTTGGACTGGTAGCCAGAAAGCTGCAGAGAACCCCTCACCCCTAATCCCCTGACTGGAGCTGTGGGTATAGACCTTGGTGCAGACACACTTGACTTTTAACAGGAGTTCTGGGGATTTGAACCGAGGTTTTCTTGTTTGCATATCAAGCACTTTCATCGACAATACCATCTCCCTAAGGTGCTCTTTAGATGTCTCAGTTTCTCGCACTGGCTTCTCAAACATGAACTCAATTTTGTGTCCAGCCACTTTGCTGAAAGGGAACATGAACTCAAGTGGATAACTGTTGAGAGAATTTATGGAAAGTAGAGCCCTGTAGCAAGGCTTTTGGAGGCTCATATTCACACTGTTAATTGCTTTGCTATAAACTTTTTTTCTTTATTATTATTTATTACAATCTATTCACTTTGTATCCCGGCTGTAGCCTCCTCCCTTCCTATGAAGTTTTATATAGCTCTTTCCACCCTCATTTTCATCTTTCTTTTTCTTGCTTGTTTTCTTGGTTTCCTTCTTTCTTCTCCAACCTTGTGTAGTTTAGGACCCAGAAGCATGCCTGCAGGGCCTAGTTAGAGGTCCCTTAGGTCATTGGAGGCATCATCCTGGGAAGAGATTGACGCTGGTTGGCTTGGGAGAGTTAGTTCATGTGGGACTGGGCTGTTGTAAAGCAGGGCTACCCCAGGTCTGCATGCCCGTCGCTCCTTCTAATCCCTCGCCATTTTGTGACCCAGCCAAGGAGGCCTCCTCAGGATGCTGATCAGAGGGGCCAACTGATCCTGCGTACTGTTTCCAAAGCAATGACCCATATGCATTCCTTTACTTTATCAAGTAGTCTGCTTTCTCAATAAACCAGGATCTGTGCCTTGTGGCAAAATACTGCGGTGTAACATAACTTTTTAGGGACTTTATATCTTTAGCCAAAGACATACAAAAGACAAGATACTGTTCTGCTTCTACAGAGCTTGAATTTCAAAGTGAACTGTTTCAAAGATAACAACCAGAATGACTTGTGTGTGTGTGTGTGTGTTTAAGAGAGAACGAGGAGAGAGGGGGGAGAGAGAGAGGCATACAGAAGCCAACCTCAACTTTGTGGGCCTTCCTGCTCAATGTTCAGCGCACACTGGGAAGGGAAGCAGACAGTATGGAGGTTTGAGTGAGAAGGGCCCCCGTAGACTTATATATCTGGATGTCTGGAATGTCCGGTTCCCAGCTCATGGACTGTTTAGGAAGGATTAGGAGGTGTGGCCTTACTGGAAGAGGTGTGTCACTGGGGGTGGACTTTGAGGTTTCCAAAGCCCAGGCCAGGACCAGTCTGTTGCTCTTTCTCTCCCTCCAACTAGTAGATCAGATGTCAGTTCTCAGTGACTCTCCCAGCCCCACACGTGCCCACCTGCTGGCGTGTTCCCCACCCTGACGGTCATGGACTCACCCTCTGAAACTGTAAGCGAGCCCCCAGTTTAAATGCTTCCTCTCATATGTTGCCTTAGCCTTGGCGCATTGTCGCACAATAGAACAGTAGCTAAGGCAGACACTCGTGCACAAAAGCAGGAGAGTGCCTGTGACATTCATCTTTTCTTACTTTATCCTGAAGGGTTTTACTCCGCAGCCTCAAAATTCCCCACCAAAACTCTCCCCCACCTCTTTTCAGCCCCACAGTCCCTTAGTGTGCCACCTAGGCAGGTTCCCTTCGGGTTTTACCCGCTTCCTGAAGCTTGGCAAAGTTGCCCTTTTAACTCTGTAGCATATTCTTCCCAAGCAAAGTCAAGGTCTATAGACTGCCTCTCTCTTGCTGCATTTCCAGGGAGCTTTGAGCACCTCACATAGACCAGAGCCCGGCAGCTGCTCAGTGACTCGGGTTTTAATGTGGCAATACATATAGATACAGTCACACACACATACACACACCACACACACACAGATGCACAAACATGCATGCATGTGTGCACACATGCATGTGCACATCCACATCCACTTACACGGGGGTTGGCCTGCACGGTAACAAATCAGGATTCTCTTTCCCCCACTGCAACTGACATGTTGTGTCACTCTCTGGCGGCTGTGCCTTTTTTCCAATGAGTGGAAGGGCACAAGCCTGGGTGACGCTCCTCAAGGAGACGTGTAGGCACTCCAAGTTCCATTTTATCAATCGCAACTATTGGAGAGGACACACGGGAGGCCTCCCTTTAAAGGTGTGATCAAATCCAACTTCAGGTGTACCGTGGCCGAAGTCACACAGCTGAGAGGCAGGAGTGTAAGGCCATTGCTCCTGACTTTCAAATCTTTTGTTCTTTCCCTATGCAGCACTCAACAATTCGATACAGTCAAAAGACATCTGTGAGTGTGTCTGTAAATTAAAAGAGTGGTGTAAACAGTAAGCTCCAGCCTCTCTCTCTCTCTCTCTCTCTCTCTCTCTCTCTCTCTCAAAAATGTGGAAGGCAAGACAGGGAGATCCTAATGTTGACCTCCGGCCTTTGCATGCATGACCCTGCATGCACCCACACACACTCAAAGGGATATGGAAAGAAATTTATAAGCAGCTGCCACAAACATTCCATGGAAAGCACGGAAGGTAATCTCTTTCCGTTATTGCACAAGGACAGAGGAAAGGTAGAACACTGTGCTCCACTGCACAGCTCCATTCACAAAACAGAAGGGTGAAGAGGTGGAGACAAGGGCCCGAAGGCTGAGAAGGTGTTCCTAGGCCAGGCAGGTAAAGGATAATGTTTGCCTGGCGTGTTTTGACTCTCCTCTCAGATGTATGGCATGTTCTTTGAATACAATGTCAGCGCAGTGCTTTATGTTAAATTTCATGTCAGTTACCTATGTACAAAGTAGTGTTTAAATCCAGGAAGCTGCCCTTAAGTCTCCTAAGCAGCCATACTCCTTCCTCTTGTCAACCAACCTTGTGCAAGTCGGCTCACGGGTCATTCAGCAAGTCTGCTGAGCCTCTCCTGTGGGGTCCAGCACACAGCAGACCCTGTGGGATGGGGGAAAAGCAAGAAATCTTTCTCCCCAGTAACCCCAGGTTCTAGGTCAACCACGACAGGTGTCCAGGCGGCAAGGTGGCAGCTGCGGCTTACACAGGCAACTTTGAAACTCTTTATCATTTGTTGGCAAACCCCAACCCTTTAGTTTCCTCAGATGATTAAGGAGTCGGTCCCTGGGCTCTGTAGATTTTTATCTTAAGTGGTACAAAGGTCTATTCACTGAACCACCTCCCACTGAACAATTACTTTGGATGTCTTATTGCTGCAGACCAGCTGCGTAGAAACATGGCTTTATCTGGAAGCCAGCTTCCCTTAATGAGGCCAGAGGCTGGACAGCTCACTGACTCACACCCAGGCTGTGGCTCAGGTTCCCCAGCTTGCTGGCCAGCTTTGAGCAAGGACCAAATAACCTTCTGGACAGGTTTGCTTTGTGGATTTAGAGCCACTTGGGATTTATTTATTTATTTATTTATTTATTTATTTATTTATTTATTATTTATTTCAATGAGCTTTTCCAGTCTGTTTAATAAACAGGTCATCCCAGGCATTAAGAAAAAAAAAACTATAAATGGAGTGGTTTAGCAACAGAAATTCTTTTCTCACCATTGAGGAGGCTGGAGGACCAAGATTAAGGAACCAGCATGCTATGGTTAGGGTAAGGGTGGCTTCTTCTGGTTTTATAAGAGTTCTAGTTTACCCTTGACGTTAGCTAAGCCTATTCACCTCCTGAAGGCCCTGCCTCCTGGAACTGTCATATAATGGAGGAGCATGCTGATGTATGAATTTGGAGGAGGCATACATGCCTAGTTAACAGCAGATAATTTTCTTCATTGCACCTGAAAAATAATTCCAAATAGTCTATGCCCACAGAGGCCAGGCGAGGGCTTCAGATCTACTGGGTGCTGGGAAGGTCAGCCCTTAACTGCTAAACCATCTCTCCAGCCCCTGCTCTGGAGTGAATTCATCTGGGGGCTGGGGAGTAGCTGAATTGGTAGAATGCTTGCCTCATACGCAAAACCCATGGGCTTGCTCTCCAACATTGTATAAAGCTGGATGTAGTGGCCTGTGCCATGGCTGCATAGCAAGCTGGAGGCAGCTAGCCTAGGTTGTATGAGACCCCGTCTTAACCAAACAGAGAAATGAGAGTAGAGTAGGTTAGCCTAGGATATATTTGACACGGCCTTGGCAAATTGAACCTCAGAAATCCCAGTCATAATTTATTGCTCCAAATCCCCAAGAGAAGGGACAATGGTCCAGATGAGGCCTCTTTCAACTTGCTCTGTGACCCTGCAGACCTCTGTGCTGCCGTGGCTAACATCTGTTCTGATTGGCTGGTGCACATGTCATTCAAAATAGTCTGACCAGGCAGGGCGGCAGCAAGCAGGATCAGACTGAGGGATGGGATTTGGAGGGAGAAGCCTGCAGAGCTAGATGCCCATTCTTCTCTGAAGTGTATCCCAAAGGGTCATTTCTAAAGTGACAATGCAGGGGTGAATTGGGCACTGTAGGCCTAGAAGTGGACCAGAGGAAAAGAAGGCAACATTTGGCTGAAGGAAGAATGTGGATCTCCCTCCATTGCTTCATTCCAGAGGTCACTGCAGCTACCAGAGATGGCTACTTACAGTACTGACGGAGCAACAGGGAAAAAGTTATACCTCAGCCTTGAACAGCCAGAGAAGGCGGCAGATGTTTGAAACAGCAGTTAGTGGAGGCCACGATGCGGGAGGAAGGAAGCAACACTAGGTTTCAGCAGATAGCTTGCTGGTCTTCCCAGAGGTTAGAGTTTGAGTCCTAGCACCCAAATTGGGTGGCTCAGAATCCCAGCTCCGATGGAAATAATGACCTCCTCTGGCCTCCTTGAGAACTCACACACATGTGCCACAACACACACACACACACACACACACACACACACATCCTAAAACACATAAGTGTGCAAGCTCAGTGGGGAAGAAATGCCCTAAATACTGCCCAAGGGCTCCCCAAAGAAAAGGAAAATTTGAGCCAGGCACGGTGGTATACATCTTTAATCCCAGCACTTGGGGGGCAGAGGCAGAGGCAGGTAGAGCTCTGTGAGTTTGAGGCTAGCCTGGTCTACAAAGTGAGTCCAGGACAACCAGGGCTGTTACATAGAGAAACCCTGTCTTGAAAAACAAACACCCCTCCCCCCTCCAAAAACAGAAAGTTTGGAGTTGGGGTGTTAGAATTTGCAGGGCCAAGTGTAGAGAGGAAGAAGTCGCAGAGAAGTCTGCAAAGGGCCTCCTTTCCTCTGACTGAGCCTCAGTCTGCACATTGCTGGTTGAAGCTGCAAAAGGGGCTTCTGGTTCGAACCCTCTCCAGAGATGATGATCCAGTTGGTGGTGACTTCATAACAGGTCCACAGATTCTTTGGTGATCTTTCAACATGAAAGGTCCCACCCTACTTCCCCTGAGTGTGGCTGATTTACTTACTCGTGTGGTTCTCGGGAACAGAATGTGGTGTGAGGGAGGGTGGCTGGGGGTGACTTCTGCAACTAGGTCATAGAAGATATTCTGGCTTCTACCTTGCGCTCTCTTAGACCCGCCACTGGCGAAAGCCAAAGCTATGCCGTTCAAGCCAACCAATGGGGAAGGTCCCCATGGAAAGGATCTGAGCCTTCACCAACAGACACTGAATCCAGCTCTTTTGAAAGCAGGTCCCAGCCCTAGTTGCTATGGCTATGACCTTTCCCATGATCCTCGTTGGCTAACACTTATCATGGAGGCAAAACTTCTAAGCAGCAACAGACAACCCTCTAGGGTGGGAGGACTCTCTACATTGCAGAACTTTGGGCAGCAGACCAGGAAGGGAGTCCCACAGCGTTAGTGGCAGACAGATCCTAGTTGCAAAGTCTGTACCAGATCTGTGGGAGCCAGGCCTGAAGTCACGCCTCAGCAGGACTCAACTAATACCAAGCGTCTTACTTGCGTCTCAGAGCAAAGCCCAATAAAGCTGAAAGGAATGTAAGGAAACCCAGCCACCCACAGGCAAAATATCCTTGTGAAAACTTGGGGCCTGTCAAGAAGCAGGAGCAGCGCATTGCATTCTGGAGAAAAGTCACTCAATAGTTTTGTTTTCTATGAGCCGGCACCCAGCAGAAGCAACGGAAGGGGGGAGGGGAGAAATGTTTGGCTCACAGTCTCAAGCGATCCAGTCCATTTTGGTGGGAAAGGCAGGCTTGCCGGGTTTGTGGCCATGGGGGCACGCAGGCCTCTTACCACAGTCCTGCAGCACCAGGAAAGAGCTGGTGGGAAAGGAAATGGGTGGAATTACAACCTTCAAGTGTGTCCCTATTGGTCTACGTCAACCTGGCCAGATTCTGTGCCCCAAAGATCACACAACTGCTTGCTGCCACCAGCTGGGAAAGCAGTTTTCAAGCCCAGGAATCCATCAAGGCTGTTTTGTACTCAAACCACGGGATAAGCAAAGACAGTATTGTCAGGGATGGTAGAAGAGTAGGCAAACATGCTAAGATAATTAATTTTTCTCGAGACAAGGTTTCTTTGTGTAGTCATGGCTGTCCTGAAACTCACTCTGTAGACCAGATTTGTGTGCTTCTGCCTATCAAGTGCTGGGATTAAAGGTGTATGCCACCATACCCTGCTAAAATAAGTATTCTTTAAAAAAGTACGAGTGTTTTCCTGCATGCGTGTACACATACCATTTGCATATCTCATGCCCACAGAGGCCAGAAAAAGGGAGTCAGACCCCCTTGGAGCTGGAGTTACAGATGGTGGTGAGCCATCATGTGGGTGCTGGGAACTGAAGCTAGGTTCTCTGAAAGAGCAGCAAGTGCTCTTAACTCCCAAGCCGTCTCTCCAGCCCCTAAAGTAACTATTTCTCAACAGCAATATTGCTACACTGTTACTTGCACTAGTGTCAATGTGCCCGTAGTGGTGTGAAATGTGAATACCTGGAGTCAGTCAGTGATCTCCAGAGAAACAGGGTCCATAGCACACAGGCAGTTTTGGGTAGATGACAGCATTCTGGGAGAACTGGCTCAGGGGATGCTGGATGCTGAGAAGTCTCCGGTCTGAAAGCAGAGGACCAGCGAAGTCAGTGGGATTGTTCAGTTTTTGTGTAAGAGCAGGGAAGCTTGAAGTTCATATGTCCAAAGGCAGTAGAATGAGAGAGAAGTCCATTGCCCTTGCCTTTGTGTTTTCTATGGGTAGTTTATGTCAACTTGACACAACCGAGAGTCATTGGAGAGGAGCCTCGATTGCGAGAATGTTGCCATAAGATTGGCATTTTCTTAGTGATTGATATGGGGGTAGGGCAGCCCATTGTAGGTGGTGCCATCCCTGGGCTGGTGATCTGTGTTCTATTAGAAAGCAGGATGGGCAAGCTATGGAGAGCAAGCCAGTAAGCAGCACTCCTCCATGGCTTCTGCTCCCATCAGTTTCAGCCTCCAGGTTCCTGCCCTGCTTGTGGTCCTGTCCTGAATTCCTTCAGTGATGGAATATGCTGTGGAGGTGTAAGCCAAATAAACCCTCTCCTCCCCAAGTTTCTTTGGCCATAGTGTTTCATCACATCAATAGTAACTCTGACCAAGACAGTGTTCTATCCAGATGTTTAGCTGAGGGATGATGACTAAACACATTGATGGAAACTCACTCTTACTCAACCCATTGATTCATATGCCATTCTCTCTCAGGAACACCCTCATGGACGCACACAGAAATAAATAAATAAGGAAAGAAAGAAAAAGAAAGGAGAGAAGAAAGAAAAAGAAAGAAAGAAAAGAAAGGAAGGCCTTACCAGCTATCTAGATGTTTCAGAACTCAGTTGAGTATCAGAGTTTAACTATCACTCCACTCCAATAAAACTCAGCAACTGTCAGGCTGGATAAAAAGAAAAAAAAAAACCCTCTTGATGTGGTGAACAGGGCATTCAATTTCAACAAAATGGTAGGCTGAAAGTATGCAGAATAGAAGCTAAGTGTGGCAACTCATGCCTTTAATCTTGGCCCTCTAAGAGGTATCATGAGGATCTCTGTGAGACTGTGGCTAGCCTGGTCTACATAGTGAGTTCCAGACCAGCTAGAGCCACAGAGTGAGAATCCTGTTTAAAAAAAAAAAAAAAGTAAATGGAATGTAAATCTATTCAATGCTAACATGAAAATAAAGCTGGATTTAACACCTTGTGCCACACGACTGTAATTCCAGCATTTGGGAAGTTGAGGACTGCTGTGAGTTTGAGGTGAGTCTCCATAGAGCTTAGGCTGGAGTATGAGACCAGTAAAAAAGTAAAAGCGAATGAAACAACACCAGAAGGCTTTCTAGAAGGAAATCTAGATTAGCTTATTGATATCAAGCACGATAGATTTCAGAGCAAGTGATAGCAGGATGTAAGGGTTGTAGAGTTCTAGAAGCAGAAGGGTGTGAGGGGATGGGCTTTGTCTGGAGAGAGCTCCACTTCTTCGGCTGCTGGGTGCTACTTCAGGTCTTGTATCTATCAAAGTATCTCCATTTTACTGGGGTTAACTTTAACAGCCAAATGTTGTAAAGTCCTTTTCCCTGGAGGTGTCAGTGATCAGAAACAGCCAGCACATACTCAGCAAGACCCCCAGGGTTATTCTTCCCAAGAGGTGAGATCGGTTCCCACTCTTGTTTGGTGGTGAGCTCAATGCACAGGCTGGTCACAGGGCAAGAGGCCATTGAGACATCGGCCCTGGGCCTGGCAGGCCCAGAGGAGCGACTGAGCTGGGCCCCAGAGCAATGGTGACTCTATG
Source organism: Pachyuromys duprasi (assembly GCA_028658305.1). NCBI lineage: Eukaryota > Metazoa > Chordata > Mammalia > Rodentia > Muridae > Pachyuromys > Pachyuromys duprasi. Next base: position 19,031,618 of record CM053755.1, read on the forward strand.
TAGCGCAGGCAGATGAGACCAATGGGAGAGAAGATGATTGTCTTAATAGACTCCCACCTTGTTGGCAGCATGTCACTGTGCCAGAGTGTTGCTATTGGCTGAGGTGTCCGGACCTGCTCCAAGGACAGTTTGGCAAAATGAACAGTACACATTCTTTCTTAAATACTCATCATTCAGCAATATGTCTGCGTGAATACGGAGTGAGAGCTACGGCTGGTCCAGTGACAATAATTTTATTTGACATCCATGTCTGAATACAGTAGCTCACCTGATTGCCCCAACATGCTGAGCTGAGGCTGGTCACTCACGATGAGCTGCCAAGGAAGTTGACGTCCAGCCACAGCTGCCCCAAGGCTGGGCTGGGCTGGAACTCAGGCCTGCAAGATTTAGTCCTACAAGATGGATACACATTGCATATCCATCCAGGTTACTTGTTGTCCCCAAGCAGTTACAGACTGGTGCTTCTCAGCTTGTGGCTTGTGACCCCTTTGGGGGTCACATGGCAGATATCCTGCATATCAGATGCTTTTGCGATTCATGACAGTAGCAAAATTACAAGTTATGAGGTAGCAATGAAAATAATATTAGGGTTGGGGGTCACCACAACATGAGGAACTGTGATAAAGAGTCACAGCATCAGAAAGGTGAGAACCACTGGTGTAGACTGAGGTCACGCCCTCAAAGGAGACAGCAGGGTGCTTGTGAACTTCAGGGGAATGATCAGTGGCCTCTGTAGGCTGCTTGGGGTCACTGTGCCAGGGTGTGGGATGATCACAAATACAACATGTCACTGAGCTGGTCTCTCCTCATTCTGGGTCAAAGCAAGGGCAGGGGACTCACACTGGCAGGCCTTGAAAAAAAAAAAGACGTGGAACTCCACTGACCGGGGCGCCCTTGGGCTGAAGAGACTCTAGGGAAAGGTCTAGGCCCAGACAGCACACTGACAAGTGTGCTCCGTGAGGTCTAGTTTCTGCTTCCCGGCCATGTGGCTGCTAAGTGGTCATGTGACTTCAGCCACCTCTTGATGCCTTACTTCCTCATTAAGGGTCTGGAGAGCCAATGTTAATCTACCCCATAGGACCTGTTAAAAAGGAAATGCCTTATGTATACAGAATCTAGAGCTGGGACTGGCTTGTAAATAGTCTCTAAACACTAGCCAGGGCTGTCAGCACTTTATCACTATTGGTCACCTCTCTGCTGCTCTCTATACAGGGGAACTTTATTTGCTTTTAAGCATTTACTTTTTGAAAGGCTGACAAATATATTGTGCATAGCAATGGGTTTCCCAGAGCTATTTTCTTTCAGGCTTGTCACATACTCTGACCATACTTAGCCCCCACTTTAAACTCTTAACTTCTCTCTACGTCTCCACCTTTGGTCTCCTCTCTGGGCAGCAAGTTTCTTAGCTAGGGAATGTGGGGCTTGAGACACATCGTTCACTGGACTAGTGGTTCCTCACACTTGCCTGACAAGGTTACAGATGACTCAGAGCTGACTGGGAACTGAGACTTTTTCCCTCCCTAACACCAGAACCCAGTAGAACAGCTGGGAGCTTCAAAGAGTAGCATCTATTACCCCCAAATCATGGATCTCATTCCTCCAATCTATGCTGATGTTGACTTCTGTCAGCCTCCCTCTGTGCCATGGTACCTCCATGCCTGTGTCATCCTTCACCTTCTGTTCTAGCCTGGCTCATTAGGAATCTTTCCAAGGTAACCACCATGAAGAGGGTATTGTGGTGGTTCCTCTCTTGCCTTCTCTCAGGGAGAGACATCTTACATAGCAGCTATGAGTGTCCCTGCCCACCTGAGGCCAGCCACAGCCTCCCTCAGTCTTTGATATATACCTCGGGATCTCTGTAAATGCTTTTGGCTGTCTCTTGCTCTGAGGTTCTCCTGTGGGCCTGGATTTGCCTAGATGAATGACCATGCTAGGCTGAGTTCTCTTGCTTAGGGACTGGGCTGCCCAAACCCCTCAACAGTGATGACATCTCTTGGGGTCATTGCGTCACTGAACATGTGCTCACTACTTGAGACTATAGTGCCCAACTGAGGACAGCTATCCTTATCTAACCCAGGTACCTACCATACCCACAGGCCACTGAGCCAAATGGAGAGTGAGTGAGTGAGTGAGGCATGGGTAGTGGCCTCCTCAGAGGGGTCCTCCTCAGAGACTGGACTAGGGAACATGTCCACAGTGTTGGGTGTGCCCCACATGGATCATCCCTGAGGCTGTATGTGTTGGCTGCAATGTTGTGTGCCTAGGTCTCTGGGGAGCCTGGGTGCTATTTATTTCCTGGCATGTTGGGGGATGGATTGGAGTAGTTTGGGCTCCAAGATGCCTACTTGCCACCAACTAGACATTTCTCCTATATGTCTTTGACATTTCCTTGGTCCTCCTGGAGCACTACCCTAATTAAGTTGGCCCTGGTGTCCCTGGAAAGTCTTCCTTCCCTGCTTTCGTTTCTGCTCTTTGCCATTCCTGGATTACCTTGCTCCTCCTCTGCCTTTGGAAACCAGGGTCATTTATATCCACTTCCCAGAACTTCTCCCAGGCCCTACCACAGTGCTCTGGGCTGTATTTTGTCTCCATTGGGTTTTCCCACTGCTCTGCCCTCTGTTCTCACGGTACCAACTTTCCCACTTTGCTTCTGAAGGACCCCAGAAAGGAAATCCCTATAGTGAAGATGCCTCATTACATCATTGGAGTTGGGGTCAGAGCTTAGGCTCTGCCAGTCCCAACTCCTTGAGCAAGCTGGGTTCTGCCACAGGCTTTAGGCTTTCCACAGGCCAGTTAAACAAACAGACAGGTGATGAGGAAAAGCAGAGAAAGGAGATGCATTCAGTGTGGCCCCATGAGGAAGAGGAACAATGAAGTGGTATGTGAAATGGAGAGTACCAGGCTTCAGCCTTTGTCTTCTCCCAGCATGGGAGTCATAGGGAAATTTCAATTCCTCAAGGTACGCCAGTGTCTCCTCTAGGTAGCTTACAGCTGGGGCCCTTCACTAAGGGCTAGCTTTAGACTCCCATTCCCAGATGCCCTTGGCAGTCCTACTCTGTCCTTTTGGGACGGCATCCAGTCTGGGAGCCCTTCTGCTGGAATTTTGCAGGCTGACCTCTGAGGTGGAGAGGTCAGTCAATTGTCTGCCTAGGGTGGCTGTGGGGATCTCATGCAGAGGGCTGTCCACCCTTCAGTCCACACCTGCCCAGGCCTCCCGGGGTCAGACCTGGTAGCAGAGTCTGGAAAACAGAACCTAAGGACTTGACAGTTACTGCCATGGCCAACAAGTAAGCAAGCGAGATGGGCTTTTCAGTTAGAAGGGGTCTTTTACGTTCTCCTCAGCAGGGCCAAGTTCCTGGTGTGGTGAGGAACACCTGAGACTCCCGGTTTAGCAGAACAACAGTTTTCAGCATGCCATTGTCTATTGTCCTTCGTGATGGACACTTGATGCTTGTCCTCTCTGAGGGGACCAGGGACGAGGGCGCTAGCTGCAGCCACTGGGTACAACAGCCACCAAGTCCTTAGGGAATTCCCATTCCTCCAGTCAGCATCAGGGGCGAAGATCCTAACGCGTTCCCTCAAAATGGACCTGCTTAACGAGCACCTCCACCCACTTCCTGGATTGTAAAACCGAGTCTGGAATCTAGGATGCTGTGTTGCTGAGCCCAGGTTTGGCTCCTTCCCCCTCTAGCTAGAGTCATTAGGTTATTTCCCCTCTTCCGACTTGGGCTGAACACGGCAGGTACAGGGATTGGCTCAGGGGATCACCTCAGCGCCCGGGCTGAGTCACAGCCCTGCAGGCAGCCTAGCTGCTGACAACACAGCCTGGGGCCCCACCAGGGGGGATCCAGACTCTGCGGGCTTGGAGCACCTGGGCTTCAGAGTCCAGTGTTTTTTGTTTTTTGTTTGGTGTGACCATCCAGTGTGACTCAGTGAATGCTTCTGAGAAAAGCGTTCTCTCTGTGATCTTTCTATAGGCTACAGGCAAAGCTGGACCGAACTTGCTGTGAACTCCTCTGCTAATAGGTGTGTTTGTGGAGGGCATGTGCCCCAGTCATTTGTGGAGTAAGGGATTTAGGTTGGACTTGTTCGGACTCTCTTCCACTTGTCTTCAAATCTGAATAATTAAAAAAAAAAATTAAAGTCTTCGTTTAAATGACAGAATGTAGGACTTGCTTTCTGGAAAGCCAGGGGGCAGGCTGCTCTCATCCTGGGCCCCAGAGCCTCAGGAATTTGTGGGCATTGCAAGGATTGTCCTTGCGGCTGGCTGAGCTTCCACATCTGGCTGGATGCACACGTCACCTGCCCAGGCTGATCTCCCGGAGCTGCTGTGTTCTGAGCTCTCCCGGGTAGAGTCAGCTCAGCCTGGCTCATTTCCCCAGCAAGGTCTGCTGTTGACCTCGCCAGGGATCTGGTCTTGGACTGGGGACATGGATTGGTTGGTAGAACACTTGTCTGGCAACGCAGAGTCCCCTGAGTGGGATCTCCAGAGCCACATAAAGCCAGTGTCGGAGTGGGCATCTGTAATCTCAGCGTTCTGGAAGCGGAAAGATTAGAAGTGTAAGCCAAATCTTTAGATACACGGAATTTAAGGCCAGCCTGGAATGCATACCCTCGCAACCCTCCACGCCTGCTCAATAAAAGCTAGGTTTTTTTTTTTCCCCCAAGATGGAAAGCACTCTACATCACTCTGATCCACCCACACCCCCTCCTCTCTGGTCCCCTGGATTGCTGAGGCTGGCGAACTCTCCCTTCTCCTGGGGTCTTTGCTGTTCTGTTCCCCAGAAAGCACTGCCTTTTTGGAGGGTCTTTGTATAAATAACCTGATGTTTATTAAGTGGCGACGGAGCTCAGTTGCTAGAGTGCCTGCCCAGCATACCCGAGGCTGGGAGGTCCATCTCCAGCCTGCAGAAACTAGGCGTGGTGAGGAGTACGGAGAAGTCCAGGGTCATCGTAGGCTACACAGAACCCTCGAGCCAGCCTGGGATAGCGGAGTCCCCGTCTCCCAAACAAAGTAAAACGCAATTTATTGTCCCTTGGGGTCCCAGCGACCCTTGCGAGTGGCTTGGTCTGACTTGAACCATTCCACCACCAGACTTGGCGTCGTCCGTTATTTGTTCGTTTCTGGCTTTGCTGCCCGGTGGTGAACGTAAGCCAGGAGGGAGGAGGGTACGAGGACGCTAAGAACAGGGATTGATCGCTGACTTGTGTCACAGACGGGACAACTAAGTGTAAACGGTAATAAAGTCAAGAAGGAGTCAGGCTGTGGAAATAGAAGGCTCTTGGAAGGAGACTCAGGGTCTCTACTGCCGGAAAGTCAAGACAAACAGTCCAGTTTGGCGAGGGGTGGGGTGGAATGGGGGAAGGTAGGATATTAGGGGTAAGAGTGGTGTCGGTGGGCCATGAAAACATCCCAGATGCACGCTCCTCCCTATTCCCCCTGGTGCCTCCCCGGAGGCCCCGCCCCCTTCAGGCCCCGCCCCTTGCCTACTCAAAGCTTACAGCAGCGGCAGGCCTGGTGTTTGCATACAAAGGCGGCCGCACGCGCGCACGCGTCCTCTCGGTGAGTAGCTGTAGGGACCCGGGTCCCATTTGTGTTCCAAGGGCCGCCCTTGAGACGTGAGCCCCCTCAGGGAGGCCGCGTGGGCCGCGTCACATCCCGGGGCTTTCCCACGGAGCACCCACGCTAGCAGGGACCCTGTGGGCTGGGACCCGGATGAGACTCATCCCGAGGGGCTTTAGGATTCAGCTTTGCAGCGGAGGAAACCGAGAACTGACTAGGAGGTCGACCTTCGTGCCCAAGGGCACACCTCTGCCGGGGGCCAGCGAGCTGGGAACCCAGATTCTCAGGTTACCGGGCTCGCCGCAGGCCCCCACGCAGCTTTGCAGTCTAGTGGGCGCTGGGCCTGCGGCTCCACCGGCCTGAGCTGCAGATAGTTTTACCTGGGGAAGGCCAGGGGAGTATGGAAGGAAAAGCAACGCTTTGGAAGTCATCTAAAGAATTGGGGGTGGGGGTGGGGAACAGAGTCAAGGTGGCTGCCTGAGCATTTGTGTGGTCAGTAGTTACTGCAGCCGCCCACCCTCGTTGGTAGGAAGCAAGAATGAAAGCACTGGGCAGGTCTGGTCTGGGGAGCGTCAGACGGCCGCTTCCTATAGAGTAGTGAAGTTCAGGGGAAGATGAGCCTGTAACGGTTTTTGGAGGAGAGGATGCAGCCCATGAGGATTCAGACATTTACTATCCATCCCTTGTTCCCTAATATACGTTTTATGAATGGAACAGTTTAGGACCGCATAATAATTAAGGGCTGATATGTACACCAGTGAGGGAACTTTTCAGTGTTCCCAGAAAGGCTGAAAGATCCCAGTGTGTTTGGGTCCCCATGTCGACAAAGCTTCCTGTTTGCTGACATTGCTTCTGTTGTCACGGGTTTTGTGTGGGTGTGTGTTTTTGGCCCTTTTCCCTGCTTGTGTAGGGCCTGGTGGTGGGGTTGGGAAGCCCGGGCCCTGTGTTTGGTTCTGTCCTGGTGGCTGTGCCACCCCACATGACTTCTACCCTCTTTAGGTCCAGTCGCCAACGTTCTTGTGATACTTGCCATTTTGGAAAGTAGGGTGGCGGTGAAAGGGACAACATGCCCAGCCTTGTTGCCTGGGTGATAACTTGGGGCACAGATGAGGGAGGTGGGATCCTTGGTTGCTGTCCTGAATGGGGTGAGGTGCCTGCTGGTGGGACTGGGCCAGGTCTTTGCTTATCTTTTGCTCTCAGGGGTTTGGTCAGGAGATAGCAAGACAACTGACCACGGATAGCTGGAAACCCGTGGGCCAGAGACGTCACTTGTGGAGCCTGCTTATCAGCTTCTGTATCTAGAGTCATGGAAAAAAAACCCCACACACTTCATTTGCCAGGCTGTTGCCCAAGTGAATTGAGATGACTTCAGTATTCCAAAGGGGAGTTTAGGGTACCACTAGGGACCCTTTGTAGAGCTGTGCTAATCCTGGCTAGCAAAGGCTAGCCCCTGGCCCATGATTGAGCTAGCTGCCTTGGCTCACCCCTCCCTCACCTTAGATTGTGAATCTGTTTTTCCTGTGTCTTCTTCCTTTTAGGTTCAGGGTCTGAAAGGGACCAATAATGACATGAATTGATTGGAGCAAGTATGTGATGGGATGTCTAGGGGGTGCCTGCCTTGTTTCAGGATGGCTGGCCACATGGGCTTGGTTGTTGTCCTGTGCATGAACAGCTCTGGCTTCTGGAGCCTTTTGAAAAACAACCAGAAAGGGAACAATGAAGGCTGGTGGGTGATTTTGGCTGTACTTGGAAGTCCTCATATGTGAACTCTGAGCTGTGGTCTTGACCTTACTGTGTTGCCCAGGCTAGCCTTGGAACTCAGTATCATCCTGCCTCAGCCTTCTTGGTGTTAAGAGTCACAGGTGTGTCTCACCATACCCTGCCTGCCTGAAACCATGGTTGTTGTGAAACATGAATATATCCTTCACTATCCCAGTATTTATCTGATACAGTACTGTCCCCTGCTCTGCCTTTTTGTGTGTGTGTAGGCACATCTGAGCAGGGTGGCTCACAAAAGCACTCTGCGTCGAGAGACTTAGTGCAGTATTTTTCGGAGCTGTCTGCCACCATTGGATCAGCACCCAGTTTTTACCTGGAGTGTAGACTGTGGAAAACACCATACATAGGCTATTTCCTAGCACCTCTTCGTGGTGGGTGCCATTGAAATCACCCATCCCACAGGTGACGGAGCCACAGTCCTATTGGACACGAAGGGCATATGTGACCGTTACTAACGGCTGGGGCAGGACTGGAGGGGGAGGTGCAGTGATGTTCAAAGGTCTCAGGATTGGAGCATTCTTGACCAAGATGCACATCTCCACAGAGGGTTCTCCCAAGTGTGTGAAAAGACACTTGGGCTTCCGAGGAGAACAAAGGTCACGCGCCCTGCAAGGGAGTTAACGGTTAAGGGCTGAGGTTCTGAGTCCCAACCCAGGGAGGCTTCACAGAGCACAGGAGCCACATTGTGTCTTCTGTGTGTCCCTCTCTTGCTGGCCAAGCCCTGGGTGCTTCTTGGCAGGGACCTGAGAACACTCATTACCTGGGATTATAATACCCACTTGTTGCCAGAACTCAGCTCTGAGAAGTCCAAGTGTCACTTAGCCAACCTTCCTGCTAGAGTGGGGACCATGCCCTAGTTGTCCTTGCCGTTCGTGCCTCATTTCTTATAAAATGAAGGTTAATGAGAACCTTATTAGAAGCAGTACTTAAAAATGTGTGCGTGTGTGTGAGAGAAGAGAGGGATAGAGGGAGAGAGAGAGGAGGGATTGTGCACATCACAGCATGAGTGTGAAGGTCAGAGGACAGTGTGGAGGTCAGTCTTTTCTCTGCCCCTACCTTTAGGTGGGTTCCAGGGATTGAACTCATATCCTTAGGCTTGCCAGCAACACCTTTGCCTTGTGAGCCATCTCGCCAGCTCCTTCATGTCCTTTTTCTGCCGAGTAGTTTTCATTGACATGGAGACCCCGAGACCAAGTATACAGGACTTTCCAGACTCCCCATTAAAAACTGATGTGAAAGCAATACTTGTGTATAGGGAGAAGTCAGGGTCTCCTGCCCACCCCCTTGCTGGCAGCTGGCAGCCCTGTGAGTGTGGATGTTTGTGGCGCGTACAACGCTCTTCCGCTCTTAAGAGGCTCACACTATTCCATATATAATGCGGATGGTCCATAATTTATGAATCCAGGGTCTTGTTGATCTCTCCTAAGCAACTTCTGCTTTCCCTCCATCACAGTTAAGTCTGTGATGACTTCCTCTCCCACAAAGGTGGTGCTGTTTCTGAGAGTTGGTGAGGTGGTCCAGTAGGTAAAGGTACCTGCTGCCAAACCGGATGACTTGAGTTCGATTTCTAGAACCCACATTCATGGAAAGAAAGAACGAACTCAACTCTCACTAGTTCTATGGAAAGGACTGACTTCCATATGTCCTCTGAGGTCGTATGTGCTGTGGCATGTGCATGCATGAGCCTGTGTGCAGACACACACTGAAAACATGATCCTGAATCTGAAGAATCAGTTCTTGCTGTGGAATTGCTGGGATTTGCTAGTATGTTTCAAATGGGTAGTATTTTTCCTGTCCTGTTAGTGACCGGATCATTGAGTGTATGCTTTGTGAATCTATTTGAGGATTTATGGAGTGTTTTTATTTAGGGTCTTTTGAAAGGCCTTAAAAACTAATCATTTTGTGCATGTGTGTGCAAGTGGGTGTGTCTCTGAGCAGGTATGTGTGCTCAGGTGGGTATGTTTGTAGTGCAAGTGTGTGTATATGCAGATGTGTGCCTTTGTATATGTGTAGTGCAAATGTGTGTATATGCAAATGTGTGCCTGTGTATGTGTGCATGTGCACATATGGGAGGTGTGTGTGTACAGGTGTATATGGATGTAGGTGGGTATGTATGTGGGTATACATGTAGGGGCCAGAGACTGACATTCCCTTCCTTAGGTCCACCTTCTCTTTTGAGCTAGGCTTGTTGCTATTGGTTCAGATGGACTGACTCTCCTGGGGAGTCACAGGGATCTCTGTTTCCTCCCCACTTCTCCGAAGTGGCTCATGCTTGGCTTTTATATGGGTGCTGGGATGCTTTTGAGGCATGAGCTTTATGGACTAATCCAGCCCTCTCTTGATTTGCATATGTGTGAATCTGGGCTTATAAACTCTTCATACATAATTGTCCAGGCATCATAGTTAGGGTTTCCATTGCTGTGAGGAGACACCGTGACCAAGGCAACTCTTAGAAAGGAAAACATCTCATTGGGGCTGGTTTACAGTTTTCAGAGGGTTAGTCCATTATTGCCTTGGTGGGGAGAATGGCAGCATCCAGGCAGACATGGTGCTGGAGGAGACGAGAGTTCTACCTCTTGGTCCCCAAGCTGCAGAAGGACACTGTGTGCCACACTGGGTGGAGCTTGAGCATAGTAGACCTCAAAGCCTGCCCCAACAGTGAGACACTTCCTCCAAGAAGGCCACACCCACCTCTGCAAGGCCACACCCCTAACAGTACCATTCCCCATGGGCCAAGCATTCACACACCACACACACACACATCACACACACATACCACACACACATATCACACACACACACACACACACCACACACGAGTCTCTGGGGTCCATCCCTGGTCAAACCTCCACACCAGGTGCCTTCTGTCATCTTCTGAGCCCCTACGTTATTGTGACATATTTTCAGTGGGGCTGGCCTGAGGCCACCCTCAGATGACTTTAATATCCCAGGTGGTGGAATGGCATCAACACATTTTGTGGAGCTGGGAGACCTATGGCTCTTGAATTTTGGCAGAGTTTAAAACAAACAAACAAACAAACAAGCAGAAAGAAAGGGAAAGAAAGGAAGCTTTTCTTGGCAGTTCACGACGTCTGCACATGGATTCTGCCGATGTTGGATTAAGTGTAGACTTTCCTAATGTCCTAACTAGGTGAGGAGTCATGAGACTTGATGTCCCGAGGCCGTGTCTGGGACAGTCTGAGATGGATGGCGGCTGTGCCAAGCACTTGCAGAATGCCAGGATTGATGAGGGAGAGAGTGTACCCTCCAGTTCCAGGTTGGGGCCTTGAAGTGTGGTTTCCTTGCCAATGTAAGCTCCACATTTATCTAGGAAGTTCTTGCCTAGAGATGGCATTTCAGAATGCTAACCCAGAAGCAGCTACATTAAAGGAAAAAAAAAATCCAAGTAGTTTATGGCTACAGAATTCCCAGAGGGCACTGTCTTGCTTTAGAGCACTGGTTCTCAACCTGGGTGTCGTGACCCTTTTATGAGGGTCTTAAACCAGATCTCAGATATTAAAATGTCAGGCATTTACATTGCAATTCACAACAATAACAAAATCACAGCTGTGACGTAGCTACAAAAATAACTATTGTTGGGGGTCATCACCGCATGGAGAACTGTATTAAAAGGTCAGAGCCATGGGAAGACTGAGACCCACTGCTTTAGAGAATTCTATAAGACCTAGTGAAGTTCTCCTTGAAAACACACTGGAGCCAGGCACCACGGAATCCCATCTCCAGCGTGTTAAGCTGCCAGGTGCAATATCTTGTCAAATGTCGAGATGAACCCAGGAGACTGGAAGGCAGTCAGGTGGGCAGCGTCTTCAAGCAGGCCCGCTGGAAACCCGTCACATCATTTGTTCTCTTTGGTTGCTCTGATTGCCTCTCGCCCCGGAGCTCTCCAGATGTTTTCTTACTTAGATCTAAACTCTTCCTTCTTGCTCCCTCAAGAGCTTTCAGGGAAGCTGAACCTCTACTGGAATAATGGGATTATGGGACTGTGGGAGGCTCCTATACCTGGGCAGGTTTCTTCTGGCTGCTTATCGTCTTCAGGTTAATGGAATCAGCCTCTTCCTTGAGCTTTTCAGTGCCAGCGCAGCTGAAGGAAGTGAATTTGGGCCTCTGTTTAGTAGTTTGATTGTGTAGAACTTTTAAAAGAAAACTTCACAGGGATTATTGAGAAGAGAGCCTTAGTACCAGAGAAGAGAAAGAAGGGCCCTGTCCACCCACCCTGCCTAATTTGAGCCCTGAAGGTACCTGAGAGGACCTGGCTTACTCTAGTTTGTTAAAGACCACTGCCTGTCACATGCCTCCTGCGGGGAGGTGTTGTCCCTTGCACCTCAGGTCTTTCTAACTTATTTTTTTGAGGTAGGGCCTCATGTAGTCCAGGCTGGCCTCAAACCTAGGACGACTTTGAATTTCTGATTTTCCCATTTTAACAGAACTTCTCAGTACTGGGATTGTAGGCTGCACATTGTACCTGGTTTATGCAGTGCTGGGGATCGAACCGTGGGCTTTGTGCATGCCAGACAAACACTGTACCAACTGAGCTGCACCTCCAGTCTTGAAGTCGTTTTTAAAGTGCGCAGCTGAGTGCGGCCATCACCGCACTCCTCCCACACCGGAAACCCGGCATCCACCACTCCTCATCTCTTGTTCCCTCCTAGGCCCTGGGAGCTGCCATTCTACTTGCATCAGCTGGCTGTCTTCTCTGGGTAGCTCACGTGTGTGTGTGTGTGTGTGTGTGTGTACATGTGGGTAGAGGCCAAGAGTGGATGCTGGGTATCTTTTTCTCTCTACTTTGTTGTACAAGGTTGTCATCTCTGGCTGAAGCCAGAGCTCACTGATTGGGCAGGTCTAGGTAGCCAACTTTCCTTAGGCATCCCCTGTCTCTGCTGGCCAGTTGGAAGTTTTCCTCTTTTGCCAGACTCAGCAAAACTTAAAATCTTAAGTCTAACGTGGAGGGTGACATTCAACCAAAGAATGTGAGGGTTGCAACATCATGCCTTTTTAAATTGCAGGTTTCTTTGGGAATCCTGCCTCTCCCCGTTTTGTTTTATTTTGTTTTAGGAGGCAGGATCTCATGTAGCACAGGATGGCTACTTGTCATTCTGATCCTCCTCCTCCACTTCCCATGTGCTGGGATTACAGGGATGTGCTATCACTGGCTTGTATTTTAATTACAGGTGTATAACCTCTCTTTCACACTCCTGTGCCAGGGACTGTGTCTTTTAGAGGAGCCCCGGTAGGGTAGAAGTCTCAAAAGTTTGATTGACTGGCTGGTTGGGCAAATGGCTTAGCATAGGTGTCCCCTGCAGTTGTCAGAGAATAGGTGGGCAGGCAAGGGACTGGACAGAAACTGATAAAAGCCATTGTCTCTCTGTTGGCTAACATTCATAGAATGCTATTGCAGGCTGATGGATGGAGAAAAATCAGCAGCTCTCATACTGGGCCGTGGACCGTGTGCACTGCAATACCTACCGAGTGGCCTTGTAACATATGGCCATGTTGTAGAAGTGGCATGTGTGTACGGAAACCGACTGCTTTCTCCTTGGATTTGAAGTCCGCTCCCTGGGAGAGAATGCATGGCTAACACTGTAGAAGTGATCAAAAGTGCACGGCTAGAGAGGGCTCAGGCCCTATGAGGGTGGTTGACTTCTGATGTGGAGGAATCCGCTATTGATGTTTTGCCAAATGGACACAGAGTTCAACTGAATTCTAAATATTTATGGCATTATTTTGTGCGTGTGGGTCTATATGTCAGAGGATCAGAGGATAATCTGTGGGAGGTGATTCCCATTCCTCCATGGGTGTCCTGGGGAATGAACCCAGGTTTTCAGGCTTGGTGGCAAGCCTGTTACCAGTGGGGCCATCTTGCCAGCCCCTGAACAGTTAGTGCTTACACACACAGGCAAATGCAGCTCTCAGACTTGGTCAGAGCTGGCTTTCAGCAGTATCTTACCTAGGGTTTCCGTTGCTGTGAAGAGACACTGTGACCATTTAATTGGGGGCTGTTTTACAGAGTCAGAGGTATAGTCCATTAGGTCATGGCAGCAAGCATGGCAGCATGCGGGCAGACGTGGTGCTGGAGAAGGAGCTCCATCTTGAATCCATAGGGTATGAATCCACTAGCAGGTGTGGCTTTGTGGGCATGGGTATGGACTTGCTGGAGGAATGTGTCACTATGGGGTCAGGCTTTGAGGTCTCAGATGCTCAAGCCAGTTCACTTCTGCCGCCCACAGATTCTTGTGTTTGACACTGAGACAACATTGTCAAACACAGATGTGGCAGGTCACATTCATCGCCATCCTGGGATGCGTGGATTGAGCCCAGTGGCACCTTCTGTTAGGATTCCTGGGCCTCTCTGTGCCGGACCCTGTGGTGGGAAGGATGCGGGGCTTGACGGCATGGGAGAAATGGACTGTCGCAGGGGTGTCTCGGAGAACATTCCAGAAACAGTGATGTGGGCAAGGTGTGAAAGTAGAATGAGCACACTGCGTCGCTGAAGTGGGGCGCTGAGTTGGAGGCTGCGCGTGACCGTCCAGTGTTAACTGCTCTCATGAACTTGTGTGTGATCTGTCTGTCTGTCTGTCTGTCAGGTTCAGACAATGAATTACGTGGGACAGTTGGCCGGCCAGGTGTTTGTGACCGTAAAGGAGCTCTACAAGGGACTGAACCCCGCCACGCTGTCAGGATGTATCGACATCATCGTCATCCGCCAGCCCAACGGCAGTCTGCAGTGCTCCCCTTTCCACGTCCGCTTCGGGAAGATGGGCGTCCTGCGCTCCCGGGAGAAAGTGGTGAGGCTTGGGCCCCTCCCTCTCCTCTTCAGAGAAGAGCAGCAGGGGAGGGGGGTGGGGGGTGCTGTCTCCTGTCCTGAGCTCTCAGGAGCCACCGGTCATGATGCTCAGTAATGATCTCATTGTTCCTGTTACCATGGCAGTACCAGTTCCTCTAAGATGGAAGGCACACCCTGGTCTGGGGCTCAGAAGGCACAGCAGGCGGGACAGCAGGGCAGGGTGGCCTGTAGGCTGCTTCTTGGGAAAAGTCAAGGCTGACTGCCCGATCCCTCCTGTCTGCTGTCTCTCATTTGGGACTACCACCCAGAGCCCTTCCACGTGGTCTGACTCTCTTTCCACATGGTGGCTGCTTATGGGGAAATAGGTGGACGTGGTGTTTTTATGACCCGGTTTCAGAAGCCCTATGGGGTCGCTTCTCTTCTCTTCTGCTGGCTGGGTGGCAATCACAGCCTTCCTCATCCTCGGAGAGAGAAGTGTGCATGCTGGTGGGCAGTAGGAAGGTTCTGCAGCAGCATTGGGGTATTGAAAAGGACCAGTGTAGCCATGTTTGGAAACCCGAGTTCCCTCCCACCTCCCCAGGGTACTTCCCAGTGCTCAGGGCAGGTGTGCTTAGATGAGGGACATCACCTGAGACCTGAGGTGTGCACTGGGTCCTTCACCGTCTTCTCCCTTCAGGTGGACATAGAAATCAACGGAGAGTCTGTGGATTTGCACATGAAGCTGGGAGACAACGGAGAGGCCTTTTTCGTTCAAGAGACAGACAACGATCAGGTGAGGAGGCCTGGGGGTCCAGGGCCCCTCCAGCGTGTGGGGACACAGCAGGCATGCCCGAGGAGAAGACTGGTTTGGGCCCTTTGCCTGGTAGATGCTGGCGTCAGAGAGAGGACTTGCTTACCTGTCAGAGGGCACCTTCTGAGAGCTGGTTCTCTCCTTCACCGTGTGGGTCCCAGAGATGGGACTCCCGAGTTGTCAGGCTCAGTAACATGAGCTTTGCCCACTGAGCCAACTTTTGGGGCTGAATTGTTAGTGTTTTTAGTGGCTGAATGGCTTGAGATACCACATTTCGTTTCCCTAAGGTGTCTCTTGAGCATCTTGTTGGCGCCTTTTGGCTAGTGTGAGTAATGATGCTGTGAACATTCATATTCTAGTTTCTGTGAGAACATACGCTCCTCCCTCTCTCCATTGTGTGCCTAGGAGTGAAATGGCTGGGTTGTGTGATGACTTCAAGTTTAACCCTTTGAGGGTCTGGGATGGGGAGATGCCTCAGTAGTTAAGAGTGATTGCTCTGTAAGTCTGAGGACGTGAGTTTGAATCTCTAGCACCAATGTTGAACAAAGCTCAGTGTGTGCTGGTGACTCCAACCTTGTGGGGCAGGGACAGGCAAGTCCAGAGAACCTGCTGGCCAGCCAGCCAGCCTAGCTGAAGCAGCTGGTTTCAGGTTCAGCGAGTGCAGTAGGGTGGGGAGTGATAGAGAAAGATAGCCAACAGCCTGTCAGGGGCTCCCATGAAGCAATCTTGTGCCGGGGTTTCTAAACACACTTAAGCTGGTTCCTTCCTGGAAAGGAGGTTCTGTTGGAGCTTCAAACACTAACACCACTGTCTGCAATTTTAACTGCCCCAGGCAGGTGCCTCCCTGTTATCTATTGGAGGAACAGCTTCTGGGCTGGAAGCCAAGGGCTGCTCCCTGCCCCGCTGTCTGCTGCACCCCGCACAGCCTCCAGGCAGCTCCTGTCTAAATGGGAAGCCCTGAATTTACCAGCTGAGATTATTATAACCACCCATTGCTCCTGGCTGAGGCCCACTGTAGGCTCTAGGAGATGAGGAGTCGTTTGGGGCTCGTATGCCACAGAGGCCCTGGACCAGCCGGCCAGCTCAGCACCGGTGGGTGCTGGGAGCCTGCCGGAAGCTGAGACCTGTGTACTGTATCACCAATTAACCCCCTCATACTTATGCCGTCTCTACCCTTCTATATTTCTTCCTGAGGCATACCTGTCTCCTACCTCACTGGCTACACAGCTGGACATGCTCTGGAACAACAGACCCATAGACAGAGTTGTCATCTGAATTTTTTTTCCTCTTCTTTTCAGTAAGACTGGGTCTCATGCTTCCCAGAGCTGTGATGTGAACACAAACACATGTACACATTTACTGTGACAAAATAAAATGTAAAACTGAGACCAGGTCCCAGCAACGGTGTCATAACTCTGCCCTCGTTTTTCTCTGCCCTGGATAATTTAGATGTGTTTTGGTGGTTTGAAATCACTGGTAATGGCCTGGCTCTGTTATGAGTTATATGAGTGCTGTGTTTGAGGAGCCGATGAACTCTGACCCTCTGTTCAGTGCCATACTGTGGGTTGTCCTGCTGTGGCTCTCGCCCAAGTAAGTCCTTTGTCATGGCTCTTCTCCTTTACCCGTATTAACAGCACTCTTCAACACCTGTCCTGCTTAGGAAGTCATCCCCATGTACCTGGCCACGTCCCCTATCCTGTCGGAAGGAGCTTCGAGAATGGAAAGCCAGCTGAAGAGGAACTCTGTGGATAGAATCAGGGGTCTGGACCCTGCCACGGCCGCCCAGGGCCTGCCTCCCTGCGACTCCCAATCCACGGGTTCTCTGGGGAAGAAGAGAAGGAAAAGGAGGAGGAAGTCTCAGTTGGACAATCTCAAAAGAGATGACAATGTTAACACGTCTGAGGATGAGGACATGTTTCCCATAGAGATGAGCTCTGATGAGGACACAGATGGAAGCAGGTAATCAGCGAGGTCTGTGCTGGAGGAGGGTGCTTGCTTTCTGTCCTTTTGGAAAATTGAACTGTGTTTGTAGCTGAGGATCACCTTGACCGTCTGATCATCATGCCCCTTGCTCAAAAATGCTTCATTTATAGTCGTGTGCCTTGAGGCAGATCTCTCAGGTCCTGAGGTCAGTGCAGTGCTGGCAATGATAGGAGCTCACGCTCACTTTGTGTTAAGCAAACCTTTCCATTATAATTCGAATTAGCTCCCAGTTGTGAGCTTTTCTCCTTTCATTTATTTCTTTATTTCTCTCTCTTTCTTTCTTTCTTTCTTTCTTTCTTTCTTTCTTTCTTTCTTTCTTTCTTTCTTTTTTGCTTTTAATACTGTAGCCAATCTCTGTGTGTATGCATGGTATTTTGGTAGGAAAAAAAGCCAGTTTTGAAAACTAATTCTTAAAGAATATTTTCTGTCTCAGATTTTTTAAAAATTTATTTAATTTTAATTTTTGTGCATTTCGTGTGAAGGTGTCAGATCCCTTGAAATTGGCATTACAGACAGTTGTGAACTGCCATGTGGGTGCTGGGAATTGAACCAGGGTCCTTTGGAAGAGCAGACAGTGCTCTTAACTACTGAGCTATCTCTCCAGGCCTGACTCAGATTTTTATAATTCCATGTGGCTTTTGATAATTTTTATGTCTTGTTAACACAAAGCAGGGATAAGGAAATCAGGAACGGAATATTCCTCTGCTTCGTTGTCCAGAGGGAATTATTTTTTATTTTTTGAGACAGGGTCCTCTGTGGCTGAAGATGATCCTCCTGCCTCTACGTCCCAGTTGCTGGGATCATAGATGTAAGCCACCACACTCAATTTTTGTGGTGCTTTGATGGAACTCAGCTCTGTGCATGCTGGGCACACAACCAATGGAGCCGCACCCCCCAGTTCTCATATATATTCATATATATATATATATATATATATGTATATAAAATTTATTATTTATTTGTTTTTCCTGGCTTACACTAGAAGTTGGTTGGCATCATTGCCTTTCCTGACTGTACCTTCTAATCTGCTGTGGGTATAGAGGCTGTTTGGCTTTGGCTAGTTATAATGGTCTCACCTCCGTGGTTTCCAATTCCAGAACCTGACCACAGTGCTTTCAGCAGCATCAGAGGTAGAGACAGAAGGACTCTGCAGGAGTGGCTCCTGAACCATGTGCTGTAATGTCTGTGCTCCTAGTTCAAGCTAGGGAGTTTTACAGTCATATTTAACTCAGAGATCCTCATGAGTAATGCCATTTCTTTCTTCGGCTAGAAATGAGACATGTTCTACTTGGGCTTATTTGAATGGCAGTCCCTCTGTACATAGGAACATCATGGAACACCTGGATACACCTCTAGCTGAACTGCCTGTTGGGCTCTGGTGAGGGAAATGTGAAAGGTGACAAGATGCTGTAGTAGAAGCCAGGTGTGGTAGCACACACCAGGAAGCCCAGAACTGGGGAGACTGAGGCAGGATGATCCCCAGCCTGGGAGACTTACTGAGACCCTATCTCAAAATACAGGAGACAGTAGCTCAGTGGTAGAATGCTTACCTACTATGTGTGAGTCCTGGGCTCTATCCCTACCACACACACACACATACACATGCGAATATTACACTCACTTGGGGATACTATGGTAGTACACACACACCTGATGCTACAGTGGTTCATGCGCATGCTTTGAGGATGACAGAAAGGTGCACACACGTGCTTACGGATGCTGCAGAAGTACTTCATTGGTGTAGCCATTATGCTCATACTTAAATGAAATCATTTTAAGTTTACAATCCACCCAAGGCAGATGAGCAAACACATATTTATCCATGCTGGCATTTTATCTTTTCTATTTCTGTCTTCACTTTCTAGAATGTGTCTGAGTGTGTGACGGATCATGCTAATTAATGATGCCCTTTGATGTAATCAAAAAACTTGGCTTTATTATGAATCTGCCCTTGGTAATTTATTGTTTATTGTTTTTTTTTTTAATCTCTCCAGAACTCTTCCTACCGATGTACCATCATTCCAAGACAATATTCCTAACGAAAACCTCCCCTCAATTTCAACATATCCCCAGTCAGCGTCATACCCCAATTCGGATAGAGAGTGGTCCCCCAGCCCCAGGTAAGTTGCTGTGTGTGTCAGAGGTTGCCTTTTCTTCTCCAGAGGGTTTAGAAGTCAGCTATAGGAAGGGTGCCTAAGAAATTAATAAAACAGAAACTAAGACTGACAGTAATTAGGATTGAATGTGGAAGGTGTGCAAATCTCAAGACCTGCATTGAATTTAGACACCATCTCATATATCAAAGGAAAGGCACAGCAGGAGGAAATAAAATCACCTGCTGAGTTACCAGTACCCTCTGGCAGCAGGGTTCTTGCTTAGCCTTGAAGTGAAGTTTAAATGCAGGGACACTGATGTCGCTAAGTGTCAAAGGGACACTGCCCTACAGTTAATCCACACTTTGGCTTCAGGACCACATGCTTCCCTGAAATGCCCTTTCCACTTGTCCTGGAGTGCCCATGTCAACCAGGACCGACCGGCAGCTGCATAGAGGACAAGTGACCTTCCTGAAATCTCCAGAAGCTTTCGGGCCCATGGAACCTATAAGAACAGGAGGCCCCCTGGAGTTGTTCTGCCAAGAACCTAGAAAGGGACAGTCTCAGACAAATCCTGGGCATGACAACAGTTTGTGACCTCTAAGGGACCACAGCTTTAAATGTCATGGTGGGTGGAGGACAGGTTGTTAACTTGCTCAAGATGCTTGGGGATATGGAGACAGTGAAAAAGAGGCTGAGGAACATGATAGCCGTGGCATCCCTGGGCATGCTCCACCCATGCTGCAGATTTACTTGTAGTTTAGAATGGAAGTGGTTGTGCCCTGGGACTGGGACACGGGCTGCCAGCCTTGTCAAAGCACCCCGCTTGGTTACAGTTCCCTCAGGGTCATCTTGAGAATCAGGCAGCAGCATGGGCTGAAAGTGTACTGTGTCCCATGCCTGGTTCCAGCTGGGACTGATGGAAATGTTTGCTTTCCAGGGGATGAGATAGGGATGGGGCGTCTGCCTGCTTAGAGATCAGCTCTTCTATTAGGTACCTAAGGCTTAGCTGCAGCTATGTAGCTTAAACATTTTCTGTTAGACGTGTTGTTTTAATTTCTTCTCCTATTGCTGTCATAAACTAAGTTGTTGACAAAAGCAACTTAAAGGAAGACCAGTGTATTTTGGTTAACAGTTCAAGGGTACAGTGCTTCCTGGCAGGGAAGTCAAGGAGAAACTTGAAGCATGGCATCCACCAGCAGGAAGCAGAGAGAGATGACTGTATGCTGTTGCGAAGCCCCCTTTCTCCATTCATGGAGTCCTGGATCCCACAGAGTGGTGCCACCCACAGTGGGTAGGTCTCCCCAGCCCAGTTAACCAAATCAAAGTCATCCCCCACAGGCATGCTCACCCAGGAGCCTGTCTCCTAGGTCATTACAGATTCAGTCAGCTGGCAGTTAACACTTAACCAGCACATGTGCTTAGAAGATTTATCAAAAAAATATGTGTAAATAGGGCTGGGAGATGGCTCAGTGGTGAAGAACAGTACTTCCTGCTCTTCTGGAGGACATGAATTTGATCCCCAGAACACACTCCGGGTGCTTCCTACCTGCCTGTAACTCCTGTTTCAGGTTCCCATGCCCTCTTCTAGTCTCTGTGGACACCTGTACACACATGGCATGCACACACAGACACACATACACACAAATAAAAATGAAATAAACCTTTGTAAAAATGTAAAATTAATTTCAATTCAAGGTTTTAATTGACCCACATTTCACAGAGTAGTCAACTTAAAAACATTAATGGGATATTGCAAATCTTGTTTTTATAATAAATCTTTAAGATCAGTGATTCTTTTTTCCTACCCAGTGCATGTCAGTTTCACCTGGCTGTACATGGGCAGTGGTTCATTGTAAAGGACAGGGTATCTCTAAGATGCCTGTTCTTGTCCTGTGTTCTTGTCCTGGTTCAGGAGAGATAATCCCCATGAAGAGAAAACAGTGATTTAGGAAGAAAACAGTGCAGGATATTTAGAAACTGCTAGCCAATTGAAAAACCTATCCATTAACCTGAAGACTGTAAAAGGAATGTTCAAAACATGCTGGAGAGTCTCTTTGTCTTTCTTGTTTGCTTCATGACTCCAGGATGCTGAGGGCATCAGGTCGTGTGGCTGTTGTAAAATGGATCACACATTAGGAGAAGTAGACACGTCCACATTCAGAATGTGTTTTACTAAGGAAACAATAGGCAGAACCCCATGCTCAGGTCTTTAATCATGTAGTTTGATTCAGTGCTGAGCTGCAGCTAGACATGAATGATCTTGTCTTAGCTAAGGGGACAAAGATGAAATGGGAAACACAATGGGTCTTTTGGCAGCTTCCTATCTTTGTATTCCAGAAAGTTCATGCCGATGGGCTGGAGTGCTTCCCTAGTATATGTTTAAGTTCTGGATTCTCTCCTCATCATGCCATGAAACCAGGCACAGTGGTTCACACCTGCATTCCCAGCACTTGGGAAAGAGGGGCAGAAGTTCAAGGCCGTCCTCAGCTGCAAAGCCAGTTGAGGCCAGCCTGGGTAGCAGGAGACCCTGTCTCAAAATTAAGTTCATGTTGATTTCATACCGATTTCAACATAGACATGCCTTTTGCTGTTCAATAGCCAAATATTTTCATTTCTTAGAGTTGTTATTGCTGAGAGTAGACAAACAGGATAAGAAATCTCGTTGAACTGACCTGTGATTTTTTTTTTTCCCTTTTTTCCTGTTGTCTATCTTTCATGCCTCCAGCAGCCCGGTAGATTGCCAGAGGACTCCCCCTCACCTGGCCGAGGGAGTTCTTTCTAGCTCTTGCCCTCTACAGTCTTCCCACTTCCATGCTTCGGAAAGGTAGACTAGTTTTTACAGAAAGCCATGATCTAACCTCTAAGTCTTACCTTTACCCAGTGACTTGTGAAGAAACTTACTGACAGATATGAAATAGAAATTTTGCTCTAACACTTAAAATCTATTTTACTCACTAATCAACTTACTTATGAAAAATATATGTACATCCTTTCATTTTAAGTTGTGAGTCGGTGATTAGACATGTCTATTTTATTTTAAAGATGTTTACTTTCATGTGTGTGAATGTGTGTGTGCATGTATGTCTGTGTACCACATGCATGCAGTGCCCAAGGAGGCCATAGAGGGAGATGGATTCCCCTGGAAACTAGAGTTACAAAGGACTGTGGGAGTTTAACCTGGTTCTTCTGAAAGAGCAGTGTGTGCTAGTACTAGTAACCAATGAGTCCTGATAAGGCTTGTTTAAAACTTCAGTTTCTTTCTGCGTCTCCGCGGCTTGGTGTCTGTGAGAATGCTGGACCTGCCTGACTCTGTGGGTGCTTAAAAAGCAGGACAGGGAACCTGAGGCTGAGATCCGACCCTCCTGTGGTGCGCCATTTGACAGACAAGCCTACAAGCTACTTTTAGAATACCGCTTTGGTATGTAAGTCAAGCCACTTACTGTAAATATTTAAACAGCCCGTTAGGCTGTCTGTATAATGGATCCAGATACTCTCCTTAGCATCTCTAGAATAGAATTTAGAGCGTCCTAGGACCGGCCATGGGTTTGTATTTTTCTTAGGGCCAAGTGTCTTGAGATTTTTCCTCTCAGGCCTCAGTATCGCTTACTTTGTAGACATTGCTCATGTACTTTTGAAACTTTATTATCAGAGTAAGCACCGATTAATTTCTCTCTGGGGGACATAACTTCTACAAGTTTACTTAAAAATTGACTTTACTTTTAATTGTAGTTACTGGACACCCCACCCCCACCCCGCAGAGCCCTGTGGATTTTGTTAGTTCTTTTGAAACAGGATCTCACTAACGTAGCCTTGGCTGGCCTAGAGCTTGCTATGTTTTATAGACAAGGCTGGTTTGGAATTCAGAGAGCTCTGCCCCGCCTCGGCCTCTTGAGTGCTGGGGTTAAAGATGCACATTGTGATACCTGCCTCCCTTTACCCCCTTTGGCTTACAACATTTCATTTTTAAATACCCGTATATGTGTTTGCCTGTCTGTGTGGTTCTGTGCAAGTGTAAGTGCAGCTCAGAAGTGGGTGCTGGATCCCCTGGACTTGGAGTCACAGGCAGTTGTGAGCTGCCTGATGTGAGTGCTGGGATCTCCAGACACGTGCAAGAGCAGTTTACTCTGCTGCTCCACCTCTGCAGACATTTCTCTAGTCCTCCTGTGTGGTGTAGGCCCACCATTGCGCGTGTGTTGTCGGTATTATGTAGGGTTCCATTGTAGAAGTGCTCATGGAATGACTTGCCAGGAGCCTCCTCTTTGCAGACACGGTTTAGAACATGAGGGTTGCCCTATGGCAGTATACTTTAATTGGAAAGATCAGCATTCAGCGGCTGCTAAGGGAAAGGGAGCCCTTTCTACCTCACTGTGACATGAGGGCCAAATAGCCTATAGTCTGGCTTCATGGAAGCTCCAGGACCAGGCTATCCATATAGGAAATCTCCCAAGTAGATACACGTTACAAGTGGCCCTGGTGCTGCATGCACTATGAGGAAACGCCATCTTGAGTTGGTGATAGGACTTGACTCAGATAAGCGCAGCAGCCAGGGGAACACATAGGGTTTGCGGAGAAACCATTTCCTGCTTTGTGTAAAAGGGCTATGTTCCTCTTGAGGTGGTATGGGAGAATAAAGAGAAAGGAAAGTAAGGTTCCATTTCTTTCTGCCTCTCGGCTTGGTGTCTGTGAGAATCATGGCCCTAAGTTGATTGCTTTGGCCCAAATCTGGCTGAACAGGACACAGAACTTGGTTCAAGTGTTAGGAGTGAAAATGTGTGCTGTGACTTAGGAGCTGGCTGCAGAGTGAGCCCTGCGGTGGGCTGACACAGAAAGCCCTTTGATAGGTTCCTGCAGACAGCTGCCTCGTGATCCAGGGTAATGCAGTTGGTATACAAGATATTTCCCTGTTCTCAAAGACAGTGTTTAAACCTGGAATCAGCTGGTCAGGACCGGTTTGCACTGGCGTGAAAACTGAGGTGCTTGGTAGGAAAATGAGAGCACAGGGGAGAGGCCCGGGTGTGACATATGACAGCAGTTTGTGCCCAAGAACCCTTCCCCCACTTTTCATCTCTCTTTGCCCTGTTTCGTCTCTTTCCTCTCCTCCTCCTCTCCTTCTCCTTTTATTAGTCTTTTTTTTTATTTTTGAGAGTTTCAAATTCTGATTCTATCACTTCCCTCTCCCCCAATTTTGAGCTCCTTCCTTACTGTCCTCCAATTTGACTACAAGGCTGGTCACCTTGTTGAATGTGGTGCACACTGACCTCTGGTGGCCAAAGGAAGGACTGTCAGAGGGAACAGCCTTAGGGTTATGTTTTCGGGCTTACTAAAACTGTTGACTCTGGGGCAAACCAAAGATTTTTCTTTTCTTTCTCAAACCATGGGTTTGTATTTCCATAAAGCCCTTCAGGCTCCCGGCCTTCAACACCAAAAAGTGATTCTGAGCTGGTCAATAAGTCTGCCGATAGGTTGATGCCGAAGAATAACCTGGAAATGCTCTGGCTGTGGGGTGAATTGCCACAGGCTGCAAAGGTAAGCCTTTTAATCTTGGTTCTGCAGCACACTGGGGAACCAAGTGGAACTGCGTGGAATTAATGTCCCATCACAGCAAAGGGATGCACTATCAGAGCTCCGACTCTGCGAATATGTGTTCGGGCTGGGTTTTGTGACTGTATATTTTGGACATAGGAACCTATACTATATGTCACAACAGAATGCAAAGTCAGTAAAGAAAACAACGCAGCCTGTGTACAAGCTAGAAGCTGCAAAGAGAAATGCTTTCCAGTCTTACTTTCCTGAGGTCAGTGATGGCCAGAGAGATGTCATTGGAATGGAGCCGTGGAATCTGAGTTCTCTGGAAGAAAGGCTGAGCTATCAGGGAAGGCTAGAGGCCACTTGCACCCATGTTCTTTAGAAAAAAAACCCACTGTATGGGGATGGGGTGGGGGATGGGGTGGGGAAGAGGTGCAGTAGAGATCAGGAGAGGCCAGTGGAGGGAAAATGAAGGAGCTGGTCCTCAGAAGCAGGAGTGCAGAGTGCAAAGGTTTCGGCTCATCAGTGCTGGGCTGAGCGGATTTAATATCTAGTTGGTGAGATCTTGAACCTGTGTTGAGTGTGATGGAGGTGAGGGGGATCTGGGAGACACATTGCCTTGGGTGTGAGTTCACCACTCCACTTGATAAGCAAGGTGGCCTTGGGCCAGGAGAGGCCTCGGTGCCTTTATCATTAAACTCTAAGAACAGACAGATAGGCTAAAAGAGAAAACGTGTACAAAGTCTGCTTCCTCAAGCCTTCTCTAAGCGCTTTTTAAAAAAAAATATCTATTTTTCAGTGATGTCTTTGTACCTGTGTGTTGGTTTTTGCATATAAATGCAAGTGCCCAAGGAGACCAGAGGCATTGGATCTCCCAGAGCTGGGGTTATCGCTCACAGGGAGTGCACTGGGAACCTAACTCAGGTCCACCAGAAGAAGAGCAGTGTGCACTCTTATGAACTGTCTCTCCAGCTTTGTATTTACCTTCTTTCTCCTTGGGTGTATAGTAGGTAAATTTCCAAAAACGCAGGATGACAGTATTTTGTTTTAAGACATTTTGTCTCATTGCAATAAGTTACAAACATCTTAAATGATGCCATCATTGCCTTTAAGAATAAACTGTAAGGTCTAGGCGTGGTGGTGCATGCTTGCCATCCTTCCACTGGGGAGGGAGGGGAGGCAGAGGTAGGCCTGGTCAAGCAAGTTCTACATAGGGAGGCCATGTCTGTGGTATATGTGGTATATACATATATGCATGTGTACACACATAAGTACACGCACGCGTATGCATTATATCTATATCACAAGGTTCTTAGAGGCTATTATGTCCCCTTGAGCCCCCTTTCAGTGCACATAATGTGCTTACATGAGTGAGGACAGAGAGTAGGTCTGTTGTGATAGCTACAGATGCCCCCTTCCCCCTCCAGCTTGTATTTTGTTTCTGCGGAACATTCTAAATTTTCTGTCTGTGAGCCTCAGTACTGGTCCAGCGGCCATCTTAACAAATTCACATCAGTAGTTGCTGGAGAGGCAGTGTGGAAGTGCAGACCTGCCACTTGTGGCCCAGGGCTGTAACTCCAGAGCTGTCACAGTTTTTGTTTGGGAGCGACCCAGGGCTATGAGAAAGGGAGGGCCCTGCCTGCGCACATCAGTTTTCCTTTGTAACTGCAGGTCTCTGGGTGGTAAACTTCCTTCTCACGCAAACTGATCACCCCCAAGCCCTCTTCAGTCACATTTCTGGGGAGACACTGGTGAAATCTGATACGTGTATCCAGAAAGATGCAGGGTGTAAGCTCTGCCTTCTCACAATTCGTGTGTAATATCCGTGCAGCCTGATCCCAAGTCCCAGACAGGCTGTGCGTGGCCAGCGGCACGGAGATCCTAGCCTTTTTAGCCACTGTCCTCACTGCCTGCCACCCTCTTGCCCTGCAGTAAGAGAGACTGCTTTTGCAGGGCTCCCCTCCCCCATGCTGTCCTGCGTAGACTGAATGCGTTTACTCTCATTACAGTGCTGCATAGCCCACCATGAGACCGACTTCCTGTTCTGTCAGGGTTGGGGGTGGGGGCTGCATGCACTGTGGGCCTGAGTGTACCTCACTCTCTTGGCCGCTCCTACCTGGCAGCTGATGTTTCCTTTCTTCCCTGTGCTTATTTGATTTTTGCTCATAATCATAAACATAACTGAGATCTGACTAGACTTGGAGGAGAGGGGGAAATATGGGAACCAAAGCACTGCAGGCAGAGCACAGGGCTCCTGGGAGTGTGGGCGGTCCCCTCATCTGCAGCAGCGATGGCCTGGTGAAGGCCGTACGTGTCAGATGTATCAGCATTGTCACCTCCAGCAACAGCTCCTCCTGCTCATCTTCGATTCAGTTCTGGGCCCAAAGTGCTCCACAGCTTCCACTGGGCTATGCCATCCCTCCCAAAGACACTCGTGTGCTAGCCAACCACTCAGTCTTGGCAATACAGGCGAGACCCTGGGACCCGGGTGTGTTTGGTGCAACCTTGGCCATGGGCAGCGATGTCTTCTCTGGCAGCTTTGGGGATCATGTTCTCGGGTTCTTTAGTCAGGTGCCACAGACCATTGCTGCTGATCTCTTGTCATTTGGTTCCCTGGCTTTCCTCTTTGCCTGGGCTCTCAACATTCCTCAGTCCCGGTCTCTCTTTCTCTCCTTTCTTATAGTCATCTCCTCTGCACAAGATGAAAGAGCCCAGCCCCTTAGGGGGTCGGAAGATCGCTGATAAAATTCACTTTCAGACCATCCATAGTGAGTCATCAGACACTTTTAGCGACCAGTCACCAACAGTAGCCCAGGGGCCGCCCGTCTACCAGAGCAAGGCTCAGATGGAAATGCAGTTTGTGATCGAGGAGGACCTTGAGGCCTTAGGAGCGGCGGCCCCACCTTCACCAGTAGCCGAAGAGCTCAAGCCCCCAGCTGCCAGCACAGCACAGCAGAGCAAGACAGATTCGCCTTCCAGGAAAAAAGGTATGGAGCCAAGCATGGGGCTTCCGGGCTACCCCGAGGCACGCCACCCCTCAGAGACACTCCATCCCCATCCAGAGTATCATACAAATCAGAGAAGTCCCAGATCCATGGCATCTGTCGTTTTTTAAATCTTCAATCAGTGCTCTTTTGCCAAGCAAGGAGGATTGGCTTGTCCCTTGTCCCAGTGTGGGGTCAGACATGTCTCTGTGTTTCCCAACCATGTCTGTCAACAATAATGCAACCTGAGCAGCTCATCATCAGTGCTGTGCTGATGATGATGAATGGCCTCTGAGGATGAATGGCCCCAACAGCCTGAAGGCCCTTGCACCCTGACAGAACTCTGGGGACAGCTGACTGCAACCTCACACGTGTGGGGCTGGAGAACAGTGAGCCTTCCATGCTCTCATCAACCACAGCCATGAGATAGAGAACCCATCCTAGAAGCCTGGGCTCCAGAGCCTTCTGACCTTCAGACACTAGGGG
>CM053755.1:19060126-19107626 GCA_028658305.1 Pachyuromys duprasi
CCCCTAGTGTCTGAAGGTCAGAAGGCTCTGGAGCCCAGGCTTCTAGGATGGGTTCTCTATCTCATGGCTGTGGTTGATGAGAGCATGGAAGGCTCACTGTTCTCCAGCCCCACACGTGTGAGGTTGCAGTCAGCTGTCCCCAGAGTTCTGTCAGGGTGCAAGGGCCTTCAGGCTGTTGGGGCCATTCATCCTCAGAGGCGATTGTTGAGCACAGTTGGGTGTCCCCGGTGCCCAGGGCCAGCTCTGAAGAATGTTCGAGGTCAGCCCGTTAGGGGTGGGGCGGGGGAGCAGGTCAGGGTCTCTGTAACAGAGCGCTGGGAATCTGTGAAATCTCTGCAGCCCTACAGGAGAGGAGGTGGGGGTGGGGGGAGGTTGAGTCAGTTTGGAGAATTCTGGAAATGTTTTTCCGTTGGGTTCCAGAGGCTGCAGTGCTGGTAGGCCTTGGTGAGTTACACATACCATCTGCCATACTGGAAAGTTAGGGCTTTGGTGTGACAGGTCCATGGTGAGGTGTGCCTGAGACCCGTGGCTGGAGTAGCTGTTGAATTCTTGAACCAGACCTAATTTTCGTGAACCTTTCCTCTTTCCCTCTACCACTGCTTTCTCTTTCCACCCCATCCCCCAGTGGCCTGTGTTTCTAGCAGGGGACTGGGTCCTTTTATTCCGACCTGGGTGCCACCAGCCCTTTTTTAGCAATTCGTTCCTTTTATCCCTTGCTTCTTCTAAGACCACAGTTCTGACCACTTTGGTCCATTATGTTCCTGAGCTGTGATGGGGTAGCTTTCTCCCTGACCCACCGGAGGAGGAGTGAAGCTGGTAACTTATTGGCACTCCCTCTCTGGTACATGCACAGTCGGGTGGTGGTGGGAATTCCAAGGTCCTGTGTAGTCAGATGTGGCTAGAAGCTCCAGAGAGGGAACTCTGGCCTCCACTATCATTCTGAAGGTTCCTGTGGAGGCCAGTCTGGGTTGACATGACAAGGAGACACTTTTCTTCCTGACAGGTGTGATCTCTGTGTCCGCTGTCTTCTGGGTCTTGGTTTTACCTAGAGCTTTAGAATCCCCCAGGGGAGGAGTGTATGTGGATTGGGGCCCTTGAGACTGAGCTCCAGTCAAGGGCCAAGGCATGGCGTGACTGAATGGGAAAGTTGAAGGAAGTCGGTGTCTTTGGCCAGACACCCAAAGGCTCTCTGGTCCAGGGCTGAGGACTGGGTCTTCTGATCCTGCAGCCTATCTGCCTGGAGGGTCTGCTGTGGGCTTGGTGAGGCTACCCTCCCCAGGGATGAGTGAGGACAAGTGCGGTCCTCGCCAGCCCTCCACTGCCCCAGCTCCTGCACGTGGCACAGATGATAGTAATTGGCATTGCTGCTGCCAGCACTGATCAAGCCCTCACTCTGGGCAGGATGCTGATGGCCAGCTGCACCCATCTTTAGAACCGCCTGGGAAGTGGCCGTGATTGTCACTCTCATGCTAATGGGGAGATCGATGAGGCTTGGGGAGTTCACTCATCTCAGGTCACTCACCTCAGCCAACAAAAGTGGCTTAGGCTACTGTCGAGGAAACATTACTCTGCCTCTACATGCAGGCTCCACCCACAATGTGTTTGTTGCTATCTTAAGAATCCCCCTTCAAAACAAAACACACAAAAACAAACAGCAAGCCCAAGCTCCCTCTTTACAGGTGCATTTTGTAGGATTTGTGGAACTGTCTGATGAACTGCAGTTCATAAACTGTCAGGCAAACACATGGGCATGAGCAAGCTGAAAACTGGCCTGTTTCTTGAAGAAATACACTCTGATTTTTCCCCCTGTCCTACCACTGCTACCGCAGATGCGTTTTTGGAACAAGCCGTGTCGTATCAGCAGTTTGCCGACAACCCTGCTATCATCGATGACCCCAATCTCGTGGTCAAGATTGGTAATAAGTAAGTTCTTTTTGACAGTGCTCTGGGCAGGGGCGCTGTGCTGTTTGTCAGGCTGTAAGTCTCTGCTAAACAGCTTCTGGGTTGAGACTGTGGAATGTGTGTTTGTGTGTATGCATATATATGTATATCTGTATGTGGAGGCCAGAGGTGTCCACACTGTCTACCTTTTGTTTTGTTTTGTTTTGTTTTTGAGACAGGGTCTCTCTATGTGGCCCTGGCTGTCCTGGAACTATGTAGACCATGTTGGCTTTGAACTTACTGAGGTCTGCCTGCCTTCCTCTCTAGTGGCTGGGATTAAAGGTGTGTGCCACCCTGCCCGGCCTTCTACCTTATTTTTTGAGACAGGGTCCCCTACTGAATCTGAAAGCTTGCTGGTTTGGCTGAACTGGCTGACAAGCAAGCACATGGTATCTCCCGTCTACACTTGCCCAGCAGGTGCAATTATGGGCCTGTGCCACCAGGCCTGGCTTTTTGTGTGGGTGCTAGGGATCTGGAGTCAGGTTCTTAGCTTTCATGGCAAGCATCTCAGCTACTGAGCTGTCTCCCCAGCCCTACCTTGTGGATTTTAATATGCCCCTCTACCAGACCTTGAAATCAACCATCCTATGTTCCTGTGTAGCTGCTGGGCTGAGATTATTGTGAGTCGTGGAGTGTGTGTCTGTGTGTGTGTATTCAGTGTAAGTGTATATGTGTAGTGTGTGTATACAGGGTGTATATGCATATATATATATCATACATGCCCATATATATATATATACACACATGCTCATATAGACATATATATACATGTGTATGCATATACATGTATGTACAAATACATATGCATATATGTATGTATATACTTATGCATATATACATGTACATGTATATGTACGTATCTGTATACTTGCATGCATATATATGTATATATGTGTGTGTGTGTATGAGATATGAGTGTGGTGCTCAGACTGTGGAACTTTGACTCTGTCTGGTCCTAGTTGCAGTGGTGTAGCTGCCCTTTAGTTGAGAGACATCACCATCTGAAGTCTTGTGGTATGCAGAGGTGTCTTCAGACTGTTGATAGGCTTTCCCCCAGTGAGAAGGTTGCAAGTGTTTTATGTATTGACTTAAGAGGTTATGGAGTAGTTGCCTGTCATTTCTTTAGGAAGCTCAGTAGGACATGGTTTAGAGAAAGGACCACACAGTGGGACTTGGCTGCTGCTCAGCTAGTGGATGTCCATGTGTTCACCTTACTGCCTTATCTGCTGCTGACCCTTTACCTGCACCATGGCCATGAGGTGAATAGGACAAAGGGAGGTATTGTGTAGATAGGGCTGATGTGGAGAGCTGGGAAGGGAGCAATCACACTGGCTTGTTCAACCTCATTGTGGTTCCCAGCCTTTCTGCGACACTCCACATGGCAGTAGAAACACTTTCTGTTTGCACCCTGTTCTTCTGACACCATCTCCTTGTCTCATTAGGTATTACAATTGGACAACAGCAGCTCCTCTACTTCTGGCAATGCAGGCTTTCCAGAAACCTTTGCCAAAGGTGAGCGCTAACATGATTAAGAAAAGGGGCCCAAGGCGGGATGGGTTAATGGGGGAATTGCAGTTTGACTTTAGAAACCTGAGGCCATGGAGTCTTGCTGCTCAGGAATGCCCACATCAACCTTTCAAATGTCTCTCTCTTGCACTTATGCTTCCCTTCCTCACCAGGGCAAGACTCTCAAACCATGGTATTGTAAGCGCTTGATCCCACTCCCAGCACCTGCTATGCTAGGATTACAAGTGGGCGGAGAGGGGCAGACACCAGCTGCAGAACCAAGGGAGGCTGAGGAGGGAAAGCATAGCTGTGGAAGGGTGGGAAAGGAAGGGCCCTGGGGCAGGTGCAGGGGCCATCACCGTCATCAGGTGTCGTTAAGGAGCCAGCCTGTGCCTGGTTCTCCAAGGCAGGAGTGAGGATAGGGCTTGAGTAGGTGAGAACAGGGGCGTAGCTGCAGGCCACAGTGAATGAGGAGGGCGGACCCTCCAGCCACAGTGTGAATCTCCTCTTCTGCTTGCCTGGGATTGCTCATTTCTTCTGTGTCCAGCCTTCCGTCTAGATTTTGAGCATGTTCTTTGGGCTGTGGAGTCAGTTTTTAGACAGCCTTGTGCTTGGTGGCCAAGACTGTTGCAGTCTGTCAGATCGTCCTAGAGTTTGAGATCCTTAGGGGTCAAATCATACTTTGTTTAGTCTGGGCATGCCTTCTGCGTGTGCTTTAGTTCGCGGATGGTGGCTGTGTGTTTGGTAGCCCTTTTACGTATTTGTGGGTCCAGCTGAGGCATCCTCTGTAAAACAATTTGTGTTATGTTCCTGCCTGGTTTTTTCCTTGTATCCACAGCCCAGGGTATGGCTTACAAAGTAGTAAGGGGAGAAAGAGTAGTAAGATAGAGATGCAGCTTACAGAGGAAGGGGTACACGAGGCATGGCCCCTGCCATTGACCTGCCATTGACCTGCTGTGACCTAGTGGGTTAGCGCTTTTGGGGCTCTGCTAACAGTAGGGAGCATTTGGTCTTTACTATGCTGTTGGCCACGTAGCTGGCATGTTAAAAATGGTCTCTCATCATCTTCATTTGTAAAATACCCTGTGTTGTCTTCTAGTCCTTCCTTTCATTTTAAATATTTGACCCATCTGTACTTTATCCTCAGAGTAATTGAGGGAGATTCGGGGACTCAAATCACCTTTCCCTTCTCCCAGATGATTACTGAATCAGGATCGTTTCTGTTGTGGAAAATATAATCAGTAGCTTCAACATGGATTTAGTATGCTATTGATAATACAAGTAATGGTTGGCAGGTTGTTGAGTTAATGCCCTGTGACTTTTGGCGGCTCTGTGATTTTCGGTGACCATGCTTCACAAATTCCTTATGTAAAAACATCTGGAGTAGAAATGGAGGCAGGAGGATTCTTTATGCTTCATTGCCCGAAGCTTGGTCACTTCTAAACTGGTTCTTGGCAGTGTGACAGAATGAACATGGATGGCCCAGTGCAAGGTGAGGTTTTGTCTCAGGAATCAGGCATACATCCCCTGAAAGCCTTTCTGAACTTGTTGCATCCTGGTCCTGGACCACAGTTTGGACGGAGGCAGGTCCTTGACTTACAGGGTCACCCCAGCGCCATCTGTTAGGAAGCCTTCTGCTTGACGATTGATGTTGGTTGTTCCATTTCTGTGAGAACCGATGCTAGTTTCTCAATCGGAACTTGAGATTTTCCGTTCCGGTGATGTGTTCACTCATGAGCCAACACTGAGCCTTGTAGACTGCTGTAGATCTAGCACCCTTCGGGACTGGTACCTGTTATAAATAGGATGAGGCTTACAACAGGTTTTCTATGAAAGGGGTTTATTAGGAGAGAGGGGAACAGGGAGAGTGGGCCATGATGGGGGGAAGAGAGAGATAAGAGGGGGAAAGAGGGGCGCCCCGATAGATAGAGAGAGAGAGTAAGAGCACGAGAGAGGAGTAAGAGAGAGAACACGTGTCTGGTTGTCCTTTTTAAGGTCAGGTAACCACTAACCACGGCCCCAGGTGTGGCCACTTGGCTGGGCATACAAGATGACATCATAAGTTGCTAGGTAACCCAGAAGCAGGTTGTTTCAGAATACTAACAGTACCTACTCACCGTAATCCTGTCCCAGGGTATTCTTTGCTGTTTTTGTTTGTTGGTGAACCTTAGACTCCATCTGAAAACTACAATCCTGTTAGGTGTTTTCTTTTAGGTTGCGGGGCTTGTTTTTGTGGATGGACGTGGTCAGGGCGGCGGAGGAGGGCAGACAGCATATCTGTAGCCTGTTGCCATGAACATTGTGTGCTTGGCACACATTTTAGTGGGCTTGGTTTGTTCCCTGTGTCAGATGCAGATCTTTTTAAATAGGAACTGCATATTTGAGGCTGGATCTGTGAATCATTTGTCTGTCTACCTGCCTGCATCCTGTTGGGCTGAAAGACTAAGTCTTTCTTCATTAGCTGAGGTAATAGCTTCTTAGTCATTCTAAATGGAAGAAGGAAAATTAGGTAGCATTTGCCTTGGCCCCCCAAATAGCCTTAGGACAGATGTTAATCTTTGGAAATGTTTATAAAATTATTATTTTATATTTAATCTCCCCCATAAAACTTTGATGTATTCAAGGGGTCCATGTGAGTTTTGTCTGTAGCCCTTGGTTTTTAATGCTAAAGTGTTTCAAACTTTTGAAGACATATTTACTTAAAAAAAAAAAAGCCTTTGTATTTTGACTTTTGTTTTACAGCTTTCGGATCCTGTATCATAGTGATCATTTTTTTTTTAATTTTCATGTTTTATTTTGCAATCATCCTATTGAAGCTAATACTATTGTAATCAGTTAGCCATTTTAATTTGAAAATTAAGATCTACTAACCGCTAATGGTTTCTAACACTTTCTTTCCTGTTGTTGTTGTGTTGTATTTTGTTTGTTGTTTGTTGGTTCTTTTCCCATCTTCTTAAGTCTTCATGCCTCAGTTACCTCCACGTGATTTTGGACGCCATTAGGTTTTGCCTTTCTAAAATTTTCAGCCCACCCACAGTATGTTGCGTTGTTTTATTTATTTATTTATGTTTTTCGTCTCCTCCTTTGATTTGCACGTACGTTTTCTTTTGAGTGTGCTAAGTTGATTTTTTTTTTTTTTGGTTCCATTATTTATGTTACCATCCATTTAAAACAGGCCACTGTGGAGTCCATCATGAGAGATAAGATGCCCAAAAAGGGAGGAAGATGGTGGTTTTCCTGGAGGGGAAGAAACGCCACAATCAAAGAGGTAAGCAGGGAGCAGGATGTGGCAGTTGTACCCAGCAGGGTTTGGTTTTGTGTAGTCAGGTTCATGCCCATCAGTTTGTGCGAGTGAAATAGATGCAAGCCATGATACCGGGTTTTGGTGAGCTGACCCTACTGCAGAGGGGCCACAGGCAAAGGAGGAGGAGCCAGCAGAGCCTGGCTTTGTCAGCCTCTGGCTTACTGACCCAGGTCAGGTTGTTCTCACACTCTGCATTTCTTTATCAGTAAGAACATGTGCTAGACACGCGTCTCATTGCTGGGACAGAACACCCGACAGAAGCAGCATCAGGGAGGTAGAGGTTACTTTGGCTCATGGTTTGAGAGTAAGGCCCACCGCGGTGGAGACATGAAGGCAGCAGGAGCTTGCAGCAGCCTGTCACGTTCTCTCCACAGACAGAAGGCAGAGGGAGAAAGGCTGGTGTCCAGCTGGCTCTCTCTTTTCATCTGAGGACCCCAGACCGTGGAGTGGTGCTGCCTGCATTTAGGGTGGGTCTTTCCAACCGAGATCTTGCCAAGTTGACAATATTAACGGTCTCAGAAGGGTTTCATCATAACTTATGTTTTAAAATATGTTGTGCTGATGAGGAGAACTCAGTGAGTCTTGCCATGGCTGTTGACTGAGCCTTTTTAGTCACGTCTCTGAAGGGTCAGGCCTGATGTGTGTGGATTTGATTGTGATCTCTATGAAAGGCCCTGGTGTTTTGGGTCTCTCTCCACCTCTCAGCCTGCGCACTTCCCTTGCCTGGCCTCCAGGCTCAGTGTTCTCCTGGCTTTTCTGCCATCTTTCTTAACTGCTGCTCTTCTAGCCGGCCCCACAGTGTATCTCAAGGCCCTCTTTTCTGCTCTTACCTTCTGGTTTTATTCAGTCACACATGCATTTAGGGCGCCTTCATATCCTATTTTTAGACCAGACAATTGTTTATATTCTACACCCATTTGTCACTCAGCCAGTGAAGCAGAAGCTTCAAGGCACGCACCGGAGAGTTGCTCTTGGGCACACTTAGAGTAGGGAATGGCTCCACGGTCCATCACTGGCTGGACATGGCATGTTTTCACACACCCTCTATGGAAGGCTGTGAGGTTACAGATTAAGTGTTGCCGCAATTTGAACATTTCCTCTTCTAAGAGTCAGACCTCCTTCCCCTCTCCCAGGTTACCTTTAAGCCGTGTCCATTCCTGACTCCTCTTTCTCATTCTCTGTACTGTAGTTGGATTGGCCTGTTCATGGTGGTGATCTTAATTTCCCTAATTTATGTTATTCCTTGCTTAAAACTTTTATTGATGTGTGCATAGATGTATATGGTAATTAATGTGCACATACCTGTGAGGGTGTGTAGTGTATGTATTTATGTGGATGTGAGGGAGAGTGTGTGTGTCTGCGCTCTATGTGTGCATGGTAGCAGCTCTGAATATGTATGTCTGTGGTATGTGTGCTTGAGGAGGTCAGAGGAGGACATTGGGTGGTCTTGCTCTGTTACTTTCCCCCTTACTCCCTTGAGACAGTGTTTCCACTGAACATGGAGTTAGGCTGCCAGCCAGCAAGCTCTGGTGGGCCCCCTGCCTCCACCTGCCACAGCTCTGGAGCTACGGGTGTGCTCAGCAGGGCCCGGCTCATTACCTGGGTGCTGAGTGCTGACTAGATCCTCTTGTTTGTGACTCAGATGCGCTTGTTTGTTGATCCATCCCTTCAGCCTCTGTTTCCCAGGGTTCCTCCAGTGATGGCCAAGGGCCTTAGCATCCTACAATACTTGGTGTTCTAGCTCTGCCCTCCCTTGCTAGTCCTAGCTTTTCTTTTGTATCACAATTGAACCTACCCCAGGGCCTTTATATGTGCTTATTTCCTATTCCTCCTCCCTTCACTTAGTTAACCAGCAACTCAGTGCCTCTTTCTTGCCAGACTAACCTGGTGTACTATCTCTGCTCTCATAGGCCATGGCCTTTCCTTCATGAATCTTGTCAAGATTTATAATTATACACTTATTAGCGAGACTGTTTGACTAACATTTCTCACCTCCTCCACACCCTGAGTTCCACGAAGATAGAAACCACCGACAGCTTTGTTTACTGTGGTGCTGGGATGTGCTGTGTATTTACTTCTGAAAGGTAGTATGAACAAAAAAAAGCGGAGTGTTCTGTAAACACTACTGAAACATCACTGAACTCGTGATGCTGTGAGTTCAAAGGGAGAAGATGCCTTGAAAAGCCTTGTGCTGATCTAATTACTCTTTGACATGCTGCTAGCTTGTCTGCGCACTGCCACCTGCTGTGAAATCTTCAGGGTTTGAACAAGTCAGTACAAACATGGATGCTGTCTGGCAGCGGACTTAAACATAAAGGGCTTTCTAGTTTTGTTACCAGAGGGTAGGATGTTCCAGAATTTCAGGAAGAAGTACATTTCAAAGACCTCTTATTTGTAGGCTATCTGGATTCTCAACAGTTAGGATTGAGGGGATTGCCTATGTGAAGTAAGGAGTGTTTATGAAATTATGTTTCTCTCAAGAGTGGAAATATAATTATTGATGCAGATTCATATTTCTGAATTAGCCTCATGAAAAGTTCTTAACTGTAGTAGTCACATCACATACTTAAATCATTCAATTGACAATAAATGACTGGTTATGTCAGTTTCTTTTGTACTTATAAAAACAAGTAACAGCCTGGCATGGTGGTGGTGCATGCCTTTAGTTCCAGTACTCAGGAGTCAGAGGCAGGTGGAATTCTTAAGGCCAGCCTGGTCTACTAGCCTGGTCTAGTAAATTCCAGGCTAGCTAGGGCCATATAATGAGGCCCTGTCTCAAAACCAAACAAAATACAAAACCAAACCAAATCCAGCCCCATCAGCTCATACAATTATAAACAAAATCCCAACCAAGACCCTCCGAAATGAAGAAACAAACAAACAAAA
This sequence comes from Pachyuromys duprasi, assembly GCA_028658305.1. Classification (NCBI taxonomy): domain Eukaryota; kingdom Metazoa; phylum Chordata; class Mammalia; order Rodentia; family Muridae; genus Pachyuromys; species Pachyuromys duprasi. The sequence continues at coordinate 19,069,764 of CM053755.1, forward strand.
ACCAACAAAGTAAAGTTGGGTATGGTATTGGATGCCTGTATTTAGCACTCAGGAGGCAAAGGCAGGAGAATTGGCACAAGTTGGTGGCCAGCCCAGGCTGCATAGTGACTGTCAGGGCAGCCAGGACTTAAATAGAAAGACCCTGCATTCAACCAACTAACCAAACTTAACTAACCAACCAACTAACCAAGCAACCAACTAACCAAGCAACCAACCTGTTGAAGGAATACTTTAAACTAGTTTCTAGTACTCATACTTGAAGATATTCACTGTTAGGTTGATTTATGTCCAGCCTCCTTGAGATAGACTCTGTCTTCCTGTCTCAGCTTCCCTAGTGCTGAGATTATAGGCACAAGCTACCAGGCCCAGCCTAACTGTCTTGCTGTATTCAAATATGACAGTGGAAGTCATTAGCCTGTCTCCTTACAAAAGGACAAACAAGGGAATTTTACTGTGTCTCCTTCATCTCTGACATGTTCCCTGGCGTCCCCTGACTCAGCGGTAGTCCCCAGGTCCTGTCCTACCCCTTTCCACCCTCCCTCCCTGCCGTATGCCAGGCTTTCTGTTTTATGGATCAACAGCCAGTGCATCCGTGACTTCGTTCCTTTTTGAGAGGCGAGGAAACAAGGTTCAATGAGTCCGCTGGCTTGCCCTAGGAAAGCCATGGGCCTGGGTCCAGGGTTTTCTTAGACCCACCAGGCTCTCTCCAGTATATCCAAGGCTCATTTTCCATTAGGATTATGCAGCATTGGAAGAGAGAGCTGCTTTATCGTTTTCCTTGAGAAAAATATGGTGTGCAAATATTTTCGAACACTTCTGTTGGCAATTAGAAGAAAATATTGTGAAAAATGCTCAGGAATCCAGGCAGCCCCCGATATAGCATGTGCCTCTGTGACAGGAATGATGGGGTCTGGGCGGGTGCCAGGAACACTTATGGATAACAGACTCATTTCTGTCAAAAAGAAATGTTTCTCTGCTTAATCTTATGATATTTCCAGGCAAGGAAGCAATGAGGACCTGCCAAAGCGAGCACCCCTCCAGAGCCTCCTGCATGGGAGGATCCCCATCCTGCATGTGTGCCTTCGTCATCTTGCCCTGGGCCTTAGGGAGCCCTCTGGTGGGACCCGAGCTCTCGGGAGGGTCCTTCCTCTTTTTTGTTTCTCTGATGGCTTCTTCTCCGAATTTTCCCTAGGAAAGCAAGCCTGAGCAGTGCCTGCCGGGGAAAGGCCACACTACCGGAGAGCAGCCCTCACAGCTCAGCCTGGTCACCAGGTATGGGGCTGGGTGTCATCCTGGCGACAGTGTCACTCCTTTCCGAGCATGCCCACCGGACACCGATGAGGTCACCCCAGTGGCTCGTGTCCTTAGACCTGGGTCCCCTCTGGCTCTGAAGTCACTAGGTGACCGAGACCCGGAGCGGTTTATGTAGATGTTTTTTCTTGTTGCTCCAGTGTATGCAGCTTCTCTCAGACAGTTGACGGTCAAGGTAAATCTGAGTCTCCGGTGAGCTCGAGTGCCTCTCATAGTCCTGGCATGTGGTGTGTGCGTGCCTAGGAGTGCATGCATGGAGGTCAGAGGTCAACATCTGCTGAGGGCTTTCCCTGTGCCCTGGTTCATTTACAGGGGAGGCTGGCTCAGTTTTCATGTTCCCTGGCTCCTGGCCATAGCTCTGCACTGTAAAGAATGCCTTCCTCTGTCGCTTTCCACCTTATTTTCTTAGGCAGGGTCTCTCACTGAACTCGGGGCTCACTGTTTCGGCTAGAACACCTGGCCAGTGAGACCTTGGGATCCACCTGCCTCCACATCCCCCACCTTCAGCAGTGAGAGCTGCTGCATCTGGCTTCTAAGTGGGTGCGGGGATCCTGACTCAGGTCCTCATGCCCACAGAGCAAGCATTCACCTACTCACTAAGCCGTCTCTTCAGCCCCTGGTTAGCTTTTGACACTCCAGTCAGCATCAGTTGCTCTGTGTTCGGGTCAGTCTCTCTGAGTCGAGGGTGACTTGACCACAAGGGCGATGTCATTCATTTATGCTTCTGCTGCTGCTGGAACTGGGGCTGACTCAGGACAGGCTGTGCCGGTGACACGCTGACATCTCACCTCTGCAGCCTCCCTGTTCCTAGGGAACCTGAGACTGCTTTTCTTACTGAGCAGCTAGAACCAGGTTGGCAGAATCACTGTGGGTCCATCTCCATCTTCATCATTTTTGTGATTTGGAGGCTGAGGCAAGGCCTGTTATGGCCGGGGCTTCCTGAGAAAATTGGACTCTAGCTGATGTGATGAAGGCTTCCCTGTGTTGTGTGCTGGTTCATTTACAGGGGAAGCTGGCTTAGGTTTTATGCCCTCTGGATCCAGGCCACAGCTCTGTACCTTAAACTCTTATATGTCTAGAAGTTTCTGTTGGCAGGGAAGGGTCTGCTTTCCTGTTCTCCATGGAGAAGACTAATTGGGGGTGAGGTGAGGGGTAGGGTGGGGGTAGGGAAGAGCTGAAGACTAGGGAGTACAATGTGTTCCACATGGTGGGCTGTTTCTCAGCTGGGATGTTCTCTAAGCTGGAGGCCTTCTGTTTTTGCTGCTGGTCCCCAGGCGGTGGCGTTTTCTCCTGGCCCTGCTGCTCTGTGCTCTCCTGTGCCCAGGCCTGGGGAGGGTGAGAGGCCCAGCAGTGTGAGCCTCAAGACTATCTTCCTGGCATTCTGGTCAACAGTCTGTCTCGGCAGTGGTGTCCAAAAGGACCTAGGAGCGGGGCTGGTGTCACGTCGCCTCTCTATGGTCTCTGGCTCATTAAGGCGCCTCTCTGTATCACCATCTGTGAAACAGGATGAGGCACCCTGACATCTCTTTTTCCGTCCACCTCACTGACTGCTCACAGTGACCCTGTGACAAGGTGATCAGAATACGCAAGCCCACCAGGTCAGATGTTAGTCAGCTGTAAGACATGTGATCATCCTGTCATCTTAAACTATTTTGTTTGCTTACTTGTTTTTGGAGACAGGGTTTCTCTGTGTAGCCCTAGCTATCCTATCCAGGCTGGCCTCAAACTCCCAGCACTCCGCCTGCCTCTGCCTCCCGAGTGCTGGGATTAAAGGCATGTGCCCCCACACCTGGCCCATTTTAAACTATTTTAAGATGTGTTGCCTGGGTCAAGTGCTGGGGACCTTTCGTACTTACACTGCCTCAGGCCAGGCCTAGACCTGGAGGAGAGGGGCCCTGAGGCCAAGGAGGTGTTAAAGAGCACCTGGGTTATGAGACCTTGGCAAAGGTGAGGACACAGAGGACACGGTGCCGCCCGTATTCTTACAACCCTTTCATTGTATTTCTGGCCATGGAGGAAGTGAGGAACGCAGGGTCGGGCTGAGGGTGGAGGGGCGATCAGCAGGACACTCACTTATAGCCATCCTGAGTTGAGTACAGCTCTGTGTGCTGGGACAGGCTTTCTTCCTGTCTGGACTGAACTGTGGAGGAGTGTCTTTCCTGTTACATAAAAGCAGCCCTCACTCTGCCCTGATCTGAAATACACTTTTCAAACCGGAGAATTTACAAATTGGCTCGTGTGCGATGGGACTGAGACTGAAATGTGTGGAAACTCTCTTGAGGAATGTAAATGTCTTCCTTTACGGTGGCACCCTTGACTTGCAGTCCTATCAGAGTCACGTAGGTGCCTTTAAGAAAAAAAAAATTGGCATCGGAATGTTTTCCTAATTGACAGACCTGATTGACAGAACAGTCCCCAAAGTTCCATAATTGAGCAAACAGCTTGTCACCATACAAATAATTAAAATGCCATTTGAAAAATGTGTGCTGTGACAAGCGCTAACTTAAATGTTGTTCACAGTTCCTCATCTGAACACAGATTTTTCAAGTGACTTGGGGCCCTTTTGTTGCTGTTTGCAGCCACTGCAAAGCAAGTGACATTTAATGAACCACTGCAGGAGGAAGGTGGAGGCTTTGTGTAGGCGCAGCCGGTCCCACTCCGAGTGGTGACGTCTGGAAGGTGGCAGCCTCCAACCACTGTCCACATGCCCATCGGAGAACTGCCAGCAGCCAACTGTACAACTCCCGTTTCAGTTTTGGAGTCTGTGTTTCCCTCCCTGTGTTCCTTCAACATGGCATGCCACATGAATTTAGTGGGCCGTTCTTTTCCTAAGTGGCAGATGGAGATCGCATCTATTCCAACTTGCACACCCACACCCTCCCTCCCCCTTCACCCATAAAGGCACACATCAATCTGTTGTTACTAAGAGCCACCGTTGCATCTAGATCTCATTTCACTCTGGACTGGTTGGCGAAATTTTCCTCCTTAGAGAGGGGCCTTCAGCCTCATCCTGCTTGACAAGGGTGCCTTTGGAGTATTTGTCTCGTGGCTCAGGCTCCAGGACGGAGTCTACCCCACCTGGAAGCGTCTAGGATGTTGGTTCAGAAGGATGAGTGCTTCCTACGGAATCTGCAGATACTGGATCAGGAAGGGACTTTGGTTGAGCATGTCTTTTTAGGAGAGAGCTGACTGAGGTATGGAGAGGAGTCCTCTGGTGTCTGTCTGGCCTTGGACTTAGATGTCGGTCTCATTCTCCCCACACTGTTTCATGCGGAATCCCGAGGTTTGGTGGGGTGGGATTCAGTGCGTTCTGGACCTTGGGATGAGGGGAGCAGGCTGAAAGGCAGGACTAATGAACTCACCTTAAGTAGTGCAGTGTGCGTTTCCTTGGGCTGGCTGACAGCCTTGGGTTTTCAGCTCACAGCTGCTGTCGGTGCTGCAACTCTCTCAGAGCTCAGGTCTGCCTCAAATCAGCCGGAGTCCCAACCTATATGTAGCCTGTCTCCTTTGACGTCATCACTGATCCCAGAACTTATTCTTAAGCTTTGGGATTATCAAGAGTGCTTCTCCATTCCTGCTGTGATTGACATTTTAGGCAAAAGCCCAAGGACAGCAGAGATCACCAAGCTATTGTCTTTCTTTCTCTCTCTCTCTCTTTCTTTTTTTTCAATTTCTGGGTTCACACATCTGGAGAGCCAGATCTCCACACAGAAGTTGGGGTGATATGTGAGTGTTCCCTGTGATGACTCCTTAGTACTGGGCAACATTGGGCTATGCTTGAATGAGTAGGAAGGCTTGCGTGGGAAGCTGTGTGGGTGACTATAAAGCAGGCCAGGGGAAGTGGAGACAGGGACTGGCCAAGAAGGAGAGGGAAACACTCCCTGAGGTAAAGAAGATGGAGATCTGTGTATATGATGTCCTGTATAAAGTGACGTGAACGTTTGTGAGCTGGTCGAGTTTATATTTATTTATCTATCTATTTTTATTATTTAAAATAAATATTTATTTAAAATAAATAATTAAATAAGCAACAAATAATATAATAAATAATAAAATAAGCAAAAAACAAATAATACAATAATAAAAATAAATAAATCTGGGAAGAGGGAATCTTAATTGAGAAAACACCTCCATAAGATTGGCCTATAGGTAGGCCTCTAAGGTATTGTCTTATGTGATGATTGATGTGGGAGAGCCCAGCTCAAACCACAGGCAGTGCCATTTATTCTTGGGCAGTTGCACAAGAAAGCAGGCTGAACAGGCCATGATGAGCAAGCCAGTAAGCAGCATTCCTCTATGGTCTTTGCATCAGCGCCTGCCTCCATGTTCCTGCCCTGACTTCTATACTTTCATAATGGAATATGTGACCTGACAGTTTTAAGCTGAAATAAACCTTTTCTTCCCCAAGTTGCTTTTGATCATGGTGTTTTCTCACAGCAATAGAAACCCTAACTTGGACCATTAGCCTGCTTTGGGGACAACTTGGTTTCTTCCATTCCACCTAAGCCCATTATTAAGCACTTTGCATGGGGCTAAGCGTTGGAGGCAGAAAAAAACACCGTTAGGTTGGGGATGAAGCCGTAAAATTGAGCTCGGGGAACAAATAATTTACTGACCTGCTTTCTTTGAGGCACCAGAAGATGGTGGGCCTGAGTTTTACCCTGCCTCCCAGCTCTAGCCTGTAGGAGCAATTAGAAGAGCTGGGGCATTGGTCTGTGGATTCTGTGCTGGCAGAGCTCTTGGCTCATAGTGACTTATAGGAGTCTTGGTGGGTGAACTGGCAAGTTTTCTTAAGGCCAGGAAGTGCCCTAATTGTTTGGAATTGGATATGTGGAATTGATGAAATTGGATATGAGGGAATTGATGGTGTTTGGACTGTAGACATTTGGACTCTTAGGGCTTGGCCCGTAGCCTTCGGCGGAAAGAAAAAAGAGGCAGAAGAGTGTGTGTGGCTTTCTGGTCCAGAATGGATGTAGCCCTGCTCATCAGGAGTGGAATTACACTAGTTGAAAGTGAGTGATGAGAATTGGTAAGCCGGAGAGTGAATGAGGAGAGGCAGCCCCCACCCCACAGCAACAATGAAGCCATGTATGAATGGGGGTGCAGGAGAGTTCATTGATAAATCTAAAGCCATATGGCAAATGACCACCCAAGAGACCCAATTGACTAAGTCATTGATTCGGGCTTAATGCATTTTTAATGGTTACCCAGATGCGTTTCCTAATTGCATCACCATGTGTTCCAGAATAAAGCATGAGTCATCCTCCAGTGATGAAGAGCACGCAGCTGCCAAGCCGTCAAGCTCAAGCCACCTCTCCCTTTTGTCCAACGTCAGCTACAAAAAGACCCTGCGGCTCACATCGGACCAGCTGGTGAGTCCCATGCTTGCAGTATAGCTGCATTTCTGGTCCTCAGATCATGGCTAGGTAGAGTTTTAGGGCTTTCTTGAAAGTCTGGGGGTTCTTTGCTCCTACTTAACTCTTCTTAGAACCTTTCATATACCGGCATGCCTGCTGGTGGCCTCACACCCTTTCACTTTTGTGCCCTGTGTTTCTATCCTGACTTTGTTCAGATGGACCCACCGCGTGACTTTGCATTCTGACTTGCTTTTTTTCTGACCCAGAAGGAGGAGACAGCTTTGACTGGTCCCATTTATCTTCATTATCAGTGACTGTGAGACTTTGGAGTGTCTGAATGTGTCTCCTAAGTGTTTTTGCTTTGAGAGAGATGCTTCTTAACTCAAATTTATCTATAAAATTGGTGAAAATCAAGCAGGTGTGGTGGGATTTAGGGAACCTTAGGAAGCAAAGGGTCCTCCCCTCCTGTGTGTGTACATGTGTGTGTGTGTGTGTAAGAGAGAGAGAGAGAGAGAGAGAGAGAGAGACAGACAGACAGACAGACAGACAGAGATGAGAGAGAGAGAGAGAGAGAAAAACAGAGAGACAGAGAGAGAGGAGATCCCATCCTGGACTTATTTCAAGTTTTGGCCATCCAGTGAGCAGATATCTCTGGTTTTCTACAAATAAAGTCTTGTGTATTGTACTAATTTATGGGGAACAAGGTTTGATAGGATGGTATTTAATGGGGGAAACGATGACCCCATGTTAGCCACCTATAGGGTCCTGGGGGATACTTAGAGCCAACCTGTGGGTCTGTGCAGCCAGCTGCTGTCTCAGAGTATATCAGCAAAGACTGAAGACTGCCCACAGGTAGTTTTGTTTTCTGAATTTGGAATGATGTGCTTGGGTCTGGTCTTTGTATTGTGGTTTTTGTTGTTGTTTTGTTTTGTTTGTTTTGGATTTAAGTCCTCTTTTTTTCAGTATGTGTCATTATGATAATCAATAAAAACACTGTTGAGGGAAACATTTTTGCCTATCTTATATCTGTGTCCTCATACCAAGGCCCTTCACATTTCCTGTGCAATAGCTTGGGAGACGCGTGGGAGCCCGTCACTTAACTCGGTGTACTCTCTAAGTCCTGGATCAGGTGCGCATTACTTTCAGAAGCAGAATGCTTTGTGAAGAATGGGCGGTTGTTTCACAAGTGGGGCCAGAGAGAGCTAGGTTTGACTTAGGTTCCCCGTCCATCCAGAAAGAACTAAAGCCATTAACAGAAGAGAGAGAACTTTGCAGAACCAGAGACATGGTTTGTTTAAAAGCTGAAGTGTCCTTCTCGTGGGATGGAAGTCAAATGACCCTTGAGTCTGGACCTGCCCGTCAAGCACACAAATTATCTGTGTGTTTTCAGAAAAGCCTGAAGCTGAAAAATGGCCCCAATGATGTGGTGTTCAGTGTCACCACCCAGTACCAGGGCACCTGTCGCTGCGAAGGCACCATCTACCTGTGGAACTGGGACGACAAAGTCATCATCTCAGACATCGATGGGACCATCACAAGGTGGGTCTGACTGCAGTGTGATCTGAGGCTGGCATTCATCTTGCTCTGAGTAACGTCGTGGGACCCAGGGTGAGTTTCTGCTGCATTTGGAGCTGCACAGCCAGGGGCAACACCTTGGCCTCCTCAGCTGCCACTAGAGCCTGATGGCTGGTTTAGGTTTGGGCATCATCCTCCAACATGGTGAATGCTAGAATGGTTTAGCAGCCCTTCACTTGGGTTTGGCAAACCCAGGCCTCAGCATGATGGCTTACCATAGCCGTACTCTAGTGTTGTCCCTTGATTCTGTGAGCTTGGGGTGGGGTGGGGGGTGGGGCTTTCAGTTGAGGAAGCCATGGCTCTCCTTCCTGCTATTATTTCTTTTAGGATATTTTTTGCTGTTTTTTTTTTTTTTACATGTTTGTGGACATGCATGTGTGTTTATGGGCACGGACCTCAGGGATCTACCTGTGGCAGTCTATTCTCGCCTTCTGCCATGTGAATGGCTGAGATCAAACTCAGGCCACCAGGCTTGGCAGCAAGCCATCTTGCCAGCCCTCATTCATACTTTTGTTGTTGTTGTTAAATAAGAAAGCTTGGTCTTCATGTTGGTTTCCTAGGAAAAGGAGTGGACCCTGTCTCTGACAAGGACTCTCTTAAATGCTTTTCAATCACGTCCTCCTGGTGGGGCTGCCTTGCCAGGCCTCAGTGGTAGAAGATTCACTGAGTCCTGATACATCTTAATGTGCTGGGAAGTGGGGGGGGGCTTTCTTGAAGGGGAGGGAAGGAAAGATATGAGGAAGAAGGAAGGAGGGTGGGACTGGGAGGAGAGGAGGGAAGGGGCTATGATTGGGATGGAAAGTGAATAGGTTAGACAGACAGAGAGAGAGAGAGAGATAATAAAGGTAAAGCATGAGCAGTATAGCCAAATGGGCATTTAAAAAATTTCCTTGCAGTAACCTTTGCTTTTGTTTTCCTTCATCTTTATTTAGATCTGATACTCTTGGTCACATTTTACCCACACTGGGAAAGGATTGGACTCACCAGGGCATTGCAAAGCTGTACCATAAAGTAAGCCAGTAAGTATAGAGTGCTCTATTCCTACCTTATAACTGCCAGTTTGTGAAACCCACTCTGTATACAGAATCTCTCCCACCAAGCACGGAGTAACTTACAAAGAGGCAGGGGTGTCCCTGCAAAGAGGGGCAATGAAGGGACAGTGATGGTGGAAATTTCTGTGTGTACAACGACTCCTGCCAGCCCCAAAAGGAAGCCTAGGTGAGTCAGAAATGGCCAGGAGAAAGAAGGTGGAAGTGGCAGGGGAGAAGTGTTGAACACATCTAGGTAACAACAAAGTCAGTAAGTGTTGACATTTAATATTGATAATACAGGCTGTGTATTTGGGTAACTAGAGATCACGCACCTTTAGGGGGAAGGCTGCTATGAAGTTTGGCTTCTAGAAGTTGAAGCTGGTAAGGATTTAATCACCCTGCAGGGCTGCCCCCCACCCATAGGCTAGGTGGGTGATGCCTCCTGCCCACAGCCTCCTGTGGCTGACCTGTGCTCTTAGAGGTGCTAATAGTCTCTGTGACACTGAGAAATGCATCTGTTTATAGCCGAAGGAAAGCAACACCCCTGAAGGGTCAGGATACCAAGTAATTCCTGGACAAGATGAGAAGGGTTTATTACATTGAGTAGACACTCTTTAGCACATAGTGAAGGGTTGACTAGGTCCCACAGGCTTGGAAGTATCCCAGGTGGTTTCAGTGACAAGGTGGCAGCCAAGCCGGGTCTTCATGGATGAGCAAGGCTCCACAGGAAGTGCCCCTTGGCTAGGTGTAGACATGGGAAGCGAGGTTGAGCTACGAGCCAGTGCATGATAGTCTTATGTGGGTGGGTGAAGAATGAATCCAGAGAGGAGGGTGGGAACCAGGCTGCAGAAGGCCCAGGAGACCAGGCTAAGATGGAGCCTGGGCTTGCCGCAGAGCTTGCTTCCTCTGGTGGCAGGTAAGATTGCCTTTCCCCCGGCATTGAAAATGAGACCAAAATCCCTTCTCTCCACAACAGCAGTTCTCAACTGAGGGTATCTCTGGGTCCTCAGTCCCATGCATTGAATATACAGTAGTATCTAGAAACTTAGTTTTGAGACAGGGTCTTACTATAAAGCTCAGACTCATCTGGAACTCACAGTCTCCCTGCCTCCTAAGTAACTAAGACTTCAGGCATACGTGACCATTCATTCTTCCAGGCATTTCAAATTGTCATGATTACTGTGTGCTATGGGCACCCAGAGGGTGGAAGCTGGGGATGCTGTCCATGTCTCTCAGTATATCGTTGTTGTATCTTACATTTATCTGGTCCAAACAAGACAACTGTGTTGAGGACCGTTGTGGTTAGGGTTTCTGTTACTGTGGAGAGATACCATGACCACAGCAACTCTTTCTGTTTTCTTTTTTTCCCCCTCATTTTATTTTATTTTTATTTTTATTTAAATTTATTTTTTTACAATTTATTCATTTTACACCCTGATTGTACGCCCCTCCCTAGTTTCCTCCCAATTCCACCCTCCCTGCCTCTTCCCCCTCCCTCTCCCCTAGTCCTTAGAACAGGGGAGCCCTCCTTTCCTAACAACTGACCCAGCCTATCGAGTCTCATCAGGACTGGCTGCACCCTCTTCCTCTGTGGCCTGGCAAGGTCGCCCTGCCAGGGGGACGTGATCAAAGAGCAGGCAACAGAGTCCATGACAGAGACAGGCCCTGCTCCCCTTAGCAGGGGACCGACATGGAGACTGAGTTGCCTATGGTCTACATCTGAACAGAGGGGTTAGGCCTCTCCATGTGCAGTCCTTGGTTGGAGTATTAGTCTCTGTAGGGGTCCCTGGGCCCAGATTTGTTGGTTCTGTTGGTCTCCTTGTGGAGCTCCTGTCCCCTCCTGGTCCTTCTATTCCCAAACTTTTCCATACTGCTCCCTGAACTCTCCCCAAAGTTTGGCTGGACCACAGCAACTCCTATAAAGGAAAACATGTAGTTGGGGCTGGCTTACAGTTTTAGAGGTTTAGTTCATTCTTGTCATGGTGGGAAACACAGCGGCAGTGTGCAGGCAGACATGGTACTGGAGAAGATGCTGAGAGTTGTACATCTTGATCTGCAGGCAGCAGAAGTGAATGCCACGCTAGGCCTAACTTGAGCTTCTGAGATCTCAAAGCCCACCCCCACAGTGACACACTTTCTCCACCAAGGCCACAACTCATAATAGTGTCTCTCTCTATGGGCCAGTGGGGGTGCATTTTAATTCAGACCATCACAAGTCTAAATTTAGACCACCCAGCCTAAATGCTTGTCTTGGAAAATTTGATGATGGTAAATCATTTAAAACTATTTAAATCGAATTGTGAGCTTTGAAATTAAAAATTTTTTATCGTGTGTGTGTGTGTGTGTGTGTGCGTGTGTGTGCGCGTGTGTGTGCGCGCGCATATGTGCACATGTAAATTTGTGTGTGTGGCATGCCACAGCCTGAAGTGGAGGTCAGAAGACAAGACAGCTTTCAAGAGTTGCCTTCTATACTCTGAGGACAGGGCCAAGCTGAGCCGCATGGGCACCTCTGGCCATCTTGGTCTGCATGGAAGGCTGGGACCAAGCAGCTGAGGGGTGCTGGGGAAAGCCTCAGACTTTGCAGAGGCATGGGCTGGACAGTCTGTGGTGCTGCTCTTCTCAATGGTGGGCACTTCTTAGCACCCCTCCCCCTCCCAGGAATGTCCCTCCATCCCCCTGCTCATCAAGTCAAGGGTTCTGCAAACACTCTGCCGCTGTGGGAAGCGTGGTGTGGTCTGGTTTGTAGAACAGGCTAATGGTGGCTTACTATAAGGGGGCGCTCCCCCAGCTAGGACTTGGAGAGCTAGCCTGCAATGCAGTGAGAGACTCTCATGTGTGGCCCCTTGCAGCCGTGCCTTTCTTCATAGGGCAGACGGAGGTAAGGGTTTGGGACGCTGAAAAGTTTTGTTCCATAATACTATTCAAGGTGGATGGGTTGTGTCTTTTAGGAATGGCTACAAGTTTCTCTACTGTTCAGCGCGTGCCATTGGTATGGCAGACATGACCAGGGGCTACCTGCACTGGGTCAACGAGAGGGGCACGGTGCTGCCTCAGGGGCCGCTTCTGCTCAGCCCAAGCAGCCTTTTCTCCGCCTTGCACAGGTACCGTCCAGCCAGCCGACCCCCATGCACTAACCTGCTGGGCCAGCTTTGTTCTTTCTCTTCCTAAGTTTAACAGAATGAATAGCCTGCCGGGCTGGAGAGATGGCTCAACTGGTAAATGCAAGCGCCTTGCAAGCGCAAAGAGGGATTTGAGCCCCTGAAGCCCTGTGTGTATATTAAATTCATTAACGATTCCAATCCCAAGGCCCCAAAATACAGTCGCTTTGAACACATTAATAATAAGCTCCGAATCACCAATAATGCATCAGTCTCACATTTTTGAAAGAAATCAAAGCACTTCCCCTCGGTGTCGTCTAACCAAGAACAATCCCAGATTTGAATTCTCTACTCTCTTCTCCTGTGTTTCCTGTTGTCTCGTCTGCCTGTCCCATGTCTGAGTCTGTGCCTGCCTGACTTGTGAGTCTGTCCCCATGTCTGCCCCTGTGTGTGTAGTATGTGCAGCTGTCCCTAACCCAGAGTTTCTGCCCTGTCTTCCTTGTACAGCATAGAAAGCATACATGAGGAAGGAAAGAGAGACACTTTACAGAAATGTTTAACAGAGCTTTACAAGGGATTGTCACTGGCTCCAGCTGACTGTGACTGACCCGACAATAAATCTCATTGCTTATTAAGCAGTATCCAAATGTTGTGCTCAACATTTATGGTGGAGATTAGTTTTATAAGTTTACTTTCAACCTTTATTTTTGCTGTTTAGGGAATTAACATAACATACAAATACACATGTGCTACTCTGCATCAAGGGGCATGGAAAAATACGTAAATTAAGGTTACAGCTATACATTAGTTTAGGATGCAAGTACGGTAGATGATTGCTTTGTTCTCTTAAAAGCAGGTCAAACAAACAGATTGAGAACACAGTAGGATGGCAGTCTAAAGTCTTAAGTGACCTCAAGGTGTATTATTAACTCTGGCTATGGGTCCAACAAAAGTTCCAGTGTCTTAGAATGTAAGAGACGTTGTCCTAATACTTCATATCCCACGTAAAAGAAAAGATGGGTGTGCTGATGGAGACAGCTGGAATCCTTGGACCTCTCTGGTCAGTCAGCCTTGCCTATCCCAGACCAGTGAGAAACCTTGTCTGAAAACAGAATATGCCAGTAGCACCTGCGGAATGGCACCTGAGGCTGACCTCTGGCCTCCACACTTTCCATGCACCCACAAAGATGTGCATGCGTACACACACACTTGCCCCATAGCTGGCCTCCTCTGACCAACATCCTAGTCCTAGTGCTTCCCTCCCACCCACAGGAGGATCCAGGCTCTGTCAGAACCGCTGCTCTGCTGTTTGGCTTTTAGAACCAAGTTTCTGTTATAACCATAGGCCTGTTATGATTTGATTAAAAATGCAGTGAATCTAGAGACCATTATACTATAATCATCCGATTCAGGAATCTGGTCTCTTTATGTTTATTTAGGTTTTTTCATCCTTATTATTATGTCGATGAGTTTTTATTTTAACCAAGAAGGCTCATCCTATCTTTGTTAGGTATATTTCTAAATTCTTGATGTTTAAAAATATTGTTTATGTGATATTTTCACCTGTTTCTGATGCATGAAAACCCACTGATTTTTGTGTATTGTTTTTTCTTTATTGACTTATAATAATCTCTCTAACTTCTTATTCCCACCTTCTGTGTATGTTTAAGTTACTGGGACCTGTGAGATGCATCAGTGTGTAAGGGTGCTTGCTGCTAAGCCCGGTGAGCTGAATTTGATCCTTGGGAACCCACACAGTGGGGAAAAACTGATTCCTTTAAGTTTTCTTATGGTCTCTACGTGATATGAATATGCATGTGAGCTCACACAAATAGATGTAATCAAATACATAAAAACATTTTGGGTGAATACAGACTCCTAAATTCTTTTTTTTTTTTTTTAGCTTTTATTTACTTTTTTTTTTTTTTTTTCTGTTGTTCTCTGGCTAGTATCAGAAGTCCAATACTGAACTGCACTGGTTCTGGAGACTGTTGTTTTACTACTTGTAGGATGTTTGCAGAAGAACCTTATGGGAGTATCTCACCATTGTAAACCCAGTTTTGGCCTGGAACTCAGTATGTAGACCATGCTAATGCCTGAATTTTTTTGCCACTCCCCTGCCTCTGCCCGGCCCCATCCTGGGATTACAGGTGTCTGCCACCATTTTTCTTCCCCTCCCTTTTATTTATTAATTTACTCTCTTTACAGCCTGACCCGAACCCCCTCCCTCATCTCCTTCCAGTCCTGCCCTCAGGTCCTCCTCCCTCCATTCCTTCCTCTCCCACTGATGTAAGAATTTTTATCCCAGGGCTAGAGAGATGGCTCATCAGTTGAAAGCACTTTGCTGCTCTTGCAGAGGACACTGTTGCCTCCCTGTAATGGCCCCAGCTCCCTAACATTGCGTCACCTTGCATTTATAAATGTCCTTGGAACTTTGCCTGTGTGTTCACCAGTGAGTTTGGCCCATGCTAACATAAACTTTCCTGAGATTACACCTTGGCCATGGCTAGTCCTTTCCATTTGTCTTGTGCTGAGAGTGAGGTTCATTCTGAGTTGTTTTTCTGGCTGCTGGGCCAACTTTATAGTTTGCACATTGAAAGTTAGTTTAAATTTTTCAATTACTTTTTAATTCACTTTGTGTATGTGCATACGCCATGGTGTGTGTGTGTGTGTGTGTGTGTAAGTCAGAGGCCAACAAGCAGGAGTCAGTTCTCCCCTGCTGCCCAGTGGGTTCTGGGGACTACACTCAGGCCACCAGGTTTGGCATCCTTACCCACTAAGCAGCTTTGCTGGCCCTCAGACCACTTCAGTGCAAACAAGGCTTAAGTCCTCTTATGCTGATCAGCTACACATTTGTTTGTTTTAATAGAGAAGTGATTGAAAAGAAGCCAGAAAAGTTCAAAGTCCAGTGTTTGACAGACATCAAAAACCTGTTTTTCCCAAACACAGAGCCCTTCTATGCCGCCTTTGGGAACCGGCCTGCTGTAAGTACCTGGGGGTCAACGGAGCCACAGACATTGCACTTGGTGCCAGTTTCCACAAAGGCCTGGCCGAGGAGTCCTGTAAAGCGACCTCATCCTAAGGCAGAGCAGTTAAAAAGTCATGTCACCCATGGCCTCCGGTCTTCTTCGAAGGCTGGCTGGTAACTTTGAAGCCACCAACTTGCAATTGCACATTCATTGTTAAGTTAGTGAAATGAGGGCACCGAAGCTGCTGGGTCCTCCTTAGCAGGTGGGGCTGTCGCTGCTTGACCACAGTGTTGGCTGCAGCTCCTCCAGCGCTGAAGCATGCAACGGAATCTCCCCGGCTGCAGGAAATGTGTGGAGATGGTGTGCGTGAACCAGGAAGGTTCAGTTTGAAGCCCTCAGCAAAGACTCACAGGGAGGCAGAAGTGTCCGCAGAGGCTGTGTATGTGACCGGTGCTTGCTAGAAGGTTCTGTAGTCCTTAGACTAGAGCTGGATATGAACTACTCGATTGGAAAGTTCTGCTTTTAAAACCTGTGGCAGATTTTTATGAAAGGAGAAAATAACGGGTGAGAAAATAAGCCCGAGGAATGCTGGCCAGCCTGACAGCTGATGTGAGAGGTTACCTCAGGTCCTGAAGAGTTGAGGGAGCTGAGGCCCAGGGTGGAAAGCTGACTGAGTGTGACCCCAGCCCTCCAAGCTGCAGAGCTGGTTAGAGAAGATCGGGTAACGTGACATTCGGTGAAAGATGGGGTGTGCTGGTTTGTGCCGTGCCCCTGACGTGTCAAACACCTTTTCTAAACACAGGATGTGTATTCCTACAAGCAAGTGGGAGTGTCCCTGAACAGGATCTTCACTGTCAACCCCAAGGGTGAGCTGGTTCAGGAGCATGCCAAGACCAACATCAGCTCGTGAGTATTATGGGCTATCCAGGAACTGGGCCTGCCACTGTCCCAAAGCCCCGTCATCACTCATTGCAGACCCTTATAGCCACTGCTTCCTTTGTTTTGATCTTAACATATGTGTGCGTGTGGACACGTGTGTGCAGTACACATACTTGTATGTGTTCATATCTATGGTGGCCAGAGGTCAATGTCAGGTGCCTTCCCTAATCACTCTTAATCTATTTTTTGAGACAGGGTTTCTCACTGAACTTGGGGCTCACCCATTCGGCCACCCCTAGTGGTCAGTGAGCTTCAGGGACCTTCCTGTCTCCAGCACCTCAGCCCTGGGGTCGCGTGTGTGTACAATACCTGGCCGTTTATGTGGATGTTAAAAATCTTAAGTTCTCATGCCTTCAGGGAAAGCAGTTTATCAACGGAGCCCTCTCCCCAGCCCCTGTTTTAGTCCTTAATTCCCCTAAAAATAGAGTTCAGCCTCATGTCTTTAGTCTCCAGCTTAGTTTTTAGACAGTTAGAATGAAGTCAGCTCCTCGGGGTATAAGGCTTAAACTAGGGGATAGAGCCATATGCAGAATGGAACCGAATGAGTTCAGAAGCCAGGCATTCAGTTGGCCAAGTTAGAATGGCAATTAGAAATGTAACCCAAGGGGACCATTGGAAGAACACATTCTTCCCCATGGTCCTGGGGATAGAGCCCAGGCCTTGGGTCTGCTAGGCGAGCACTGTATTCTATAGAGGTGACCCTCTCAGCCCCTGGCTTACTGGGTGTGCTTTGCTTTGCTTGAGACAGGATCTTGCCATAGGGTCCAGGCTGGCCTTGAACTTCGCAATCCTGCTTCAGTCTCCCTAGTACTGAGATTGATGTCATGTGTACACTACCACACCTGGTTGGTTTGCTGTGTTGAATGAGGCATTGTGGTACATGTAGCATTGCCCTTGGCTCTGCTAAAAAAAGTGTTGTTAGCCCTTCTGGGTACTTCAGCCTAGGCAGATACTGCCACTCTGCCTTGTCCACTGTGGAGGATGTGTATCTTTTAGTTTGATCTGCACAAAACTGGAAAATAGCCTCTGCCTTGCATGATCCCAACAGGCATAAGCTGGAGAGTTGGATCTGGGGAGCTGGATGTAAGGTTCCTGCTGGTGTTTGCAAGTTTTCCTCCCACTGGGCATGGTCATGACTCGAGTTTGTAATCCCAGCACCCTGGAAAACCAGAGACAGGAGGATTGCTGTAGGTTTAAGGCCAGCTGTAGGCTGCATAGAGACTTCCAGGCCAGCCTGGACTTCTGAGCGAGACCACCAGGGCAGTTTCTCACTTTGAAGATGGCCGTTTTTGTTTGTTTGTTTGTTTGTTTGTTTTGCAACCGGACTAGACTCTGGTTTGACTAGAGCAGTTCCAGATTGAGGGAGCCCTGGCTTCCTGGTCAGGCCCTCAAGCATCTCTCTAGGTGTGGGGAGAGGAGATGGAGACCACACCCTCCTAGCCTGTAGTAGGTGAGTTGGGGCCCTTTTACCTGGTCTGGTGACAAGACAGCTTCTCTGAAATGAATCCTCCGTCTTCAGGAAGCACGCATACCAAGGCCCAGAACGCAGCATAATCTTTTCTTTTTAATTATTAATGTGTGTGTGTGTGCACAGGCATGCACATGCATGTGTCATACTGTGCATGTGGAGGTGCCGTGGAGGCCGTCTTTTGCGTCCATCTCTATGTGGTTCCAGGGGTTAGGCCACTAGACCTGCAAGACAAGCTGCTCTTTACTGGCTGAGTTATCTTGTGGGCGCTTGGGTATGACCAGTTCTAGTCAAGCAGCTGCGATCCCTCGGAGGCTGGACGATCTGGAACATCTTTAAGTGAGGCCCCACTGTGGAGAGCACTGAGTTCAGGGCTTTCTCGAATTATAGTCAGGGAATGTACTGTCCTTGCTCCAGGGAGCCCCATGCCTGGAGGATGGAATGGGCCACCCAGATGGAGCAGGCCCTGCTATCTGCCAGGGTGCATGAGTCTTACCAGCTTGGTTCTGGTGCCTTCCACAGCCTGGCAGAAGACAGCTCTCTGCAGGCAGCCCCTCCCCGCGCCTCCCCCCTCCCCCCAGCCACAAACCTCAGGCTAATATGCCTTCCAGTCAGGAGGTATTTTAAAAATTTGTTTGTTTGTTTTAATTTCCAGGAAAGACATAATTCTTGGTATAATAGTAAGAGAGGCTTCCATAGTTTATGCAAACATGCTGTTTCTCACGAGTCTTTTGGAGGCCATTTATTAAACACATACACACAGCCTTATTAAATAAGTCATTTCATGCCTCTGAACATGCTAATTCCTGGAGTTCGGATTTCAAAAGCCCCCTTTGGTTCTCAGCATAAGGGAGTGGAGAGGGACCTGGGGACTGTCAAACAGGGGTCTAGGCTGTGCAGGAGAGGGCTGGGTGTGTCTGACTCACTGTGTGGAGGAGCCTGGAGGTCTTACAGGATGATTGGCATGGCTGCTTTCTTTCTATAGTACAGGCTGTGGCTAGGCTATGTCTTCCTGGGGACAGAGGAAATGCTCTGAAGTAGGGAGTGCAAGAAACTCCTGTGTGGTCCAGCCCCACACACTGTGAAGATGAAGGGGTTGAAGCTCAGGGAGGGCAAGATATTTTCCCAGAGTCACACAGCAAGTAAGGCTGGAGGAGGAGGCCTTAGGCCAGGGACTTTTTCCTGAAGTGTCAGTGATCTGCTGTTGAACGATGCATTTCCATCATTGCTACTGAATCACTGCGAGTGTTATTCTGTTGTTTCTGATGCTAAGCAAGTGGCACACTTTTCATTTTCCTTCCTTCATTCTAGAGAAAGTCAGGGTGTAGAGACATCCAGGGTTTGCCTGAGATCACACAGCCGGAACAGGGCAGAATTGGTGCCAAATCTACATTTTGTTAAGAACCAAGGCCCTGTATCATTTCACTGTGAAATGTAATCATCTCTGCTGCTCCAAAAATGTGCTTTGTCTGTGGTACACCTCCCGCCTTCATGTGCAGCCTCCATGGCAGGCAGGACCCCCTGACTGTGCTGGTCTCCCTGCCTATCCCATGTACCTCTGTTCCCACAGTCTGTTCTTCATGCACATCTGGGCTCTGCATTCTCATTTCCAGTTAATTCGTAAGGCTAGAAAGGCTTTGGTCAGGCTGCTCACTGGGGTTGGGGTAGCATACTCCTCCCCGGCCTGAAGTGCATCCCAGAGTCCGGCACTACCCCTCATGTGTCTGGTGTGGCCCCGGTGTGGTCCCCTGGACAGTGACCCTACTGTTCTTTTTACCTTCCAGGTATGTGAGGCTCTGCGAAGTGGTAGACCACGTCTTCCCATTGCTGAAGAGAAGCCATTCCTCCGACTTCCCCTGTTCAGACACTTTCAGTAACTTTACCTTTTGGAGAGAGCCGCTGCCGCCCTTTGAAAACCAGGACGTACATTCAGCCTCAGCTTGATGCCACCAAGCATTAAAGGATAGGTTGTGGGGACCCTGGAGCTGCTGGGAAGGCTGATATGCGGCCATCTGCCTAAGAGAGAAGCATTTCTCCCTTGACTCACTCGCCCCCCCCCCCCGGGTGACACTCTAAGCGTGGAAGGCAGATGGAGGCTGCATCTCATCCTCTAGGCTGCAAGAGGATTGGGTGCACGAGTCGTGTGCAAAGCAGTTCTGTGTCTGGGTTTAACATACATGATGCTGCACCCTCCAGTCTGTTCCAGCAATTAGTTAATGTGCAATATGGGTGATGACCCCTCAGCAGGAGGGCAGGCCACCTGAGAGCTGTCTCCACATCACCGTGCCCCCCAACCCTGGGAACTCTGACGTGCACGGTGTTTGGTAGCATAAGGGGCACATTTCCATGGCACTGACACCCATGCCACCTTCCACACATAGGGACAGGCTGTATCCCAAGTCTTGAGTGCTCTGAAGGGAACCTAGGCCTCGCTGCATCTCGGCCCTGGCCTTGGCGTTTGGCTTTGCAGCCATTCCCTTTGCAGTATTTCCGACTTAGTATCGCCCTAGGTGATAAGCTCTTTAATTGCTTTGGTGAGAGGTGGCCTGTGACACCTCTGTACCTCTCCCCATTCCTCATAGCTCAAGGCTGGGCCACTTATGCCTTAACGCACCTGCAGCAGGCATTTACTTAGCCGTGCCCTGTCTAGCTCTCCATAACTGCAATGCCTTACGTGAGAGCGGCAGCCCCCTAAGGCAGCGTCTGTGGCGTCTCACCACCTTCTGCGTCCCGCCACCCAGCAAGGAGGCGCCGCCAATGTGGACTCGAGCAGCGCTTACGCCAAACGACAACAATGCTGCTAAAGAAACTGTATTTTTTTTTAAGAAAACGTAGTTTCCAGAATTTAAAACTATTTTCTTTGCAGATATTATTTATTACTTTACTTTCATTGGGCTGCTGTTGTGAGCACCGCAGCCAGATCCTTAGGATTGCAGCTGTCATTAATACATTAAAAGTTAAGTGTGCTAGACAATCCAAAGAGCCTTATTCTGTGTTTGTCACACACTGATCTTCTGGAATTTCCCAATCATTAATTTTTCTTAGCGTCCCCCTCCCCACTCAGTCTAAGGGCAGGAGAAAAAAACAGTACTAATCTGAGTGATGTTCTTTAAGCTGATAGAGGGTAGTTGTTGAACTGTCCCAGAGAACAATTTGAAAGGCAAAAGAAGTATTTTGGTAAAAGATTTTGCTTTACTTTGGGAAATATTATTTTTTTAAAGAGTGTTTAGTTCAGATATTGAAAGACCTTCATGTTTAAATTTCATTGTTAGAGTCAGAGGAGACGAAAAAAAAAAAGGAAAAGAAAAAAGAAAAGGGTTAAAAAAAGCAGTAGAATGGACTGTTACTCTTTCTGTGAAAGAAAACCTAGTCACTGCCATCGTTGTTGTTGGTTTCTGCTTAGGTTGGGTGTGGTCCACATAGCTCACAGGAATGGACAATGGAAGGCAGAGATCATCTGCTGTGGACTACAGGCCGATGGAGAAACAGGCTTGAATGTGCAGGTTCCCTTCAGATAGTAATGAAAGTAATTAAGTAATAGTCCTGCCATAGGGAGCTCCTGGCTTGTTCTCTAACGACTTTTAGAGGCCACGTTAACCCTTCTGCCACCGGGATGGTGGTTTTGAGTGTATTTCGATTGCTGTGGACTGTATGAATTCATCAGCCTTGCAGAGGTTCACAGCTTTTCCCCTCATGCCTAAGAGAAGCTTTGGACTCTCCCGTCATCTGCTCTCTGCTGTCCCCTGTCCAAATGGCATCCTGAGAGCATGCCAGGGCTTGAGCCAGGGTCTGTGTCCAGAACCAAGGCTGGTCTGCAACACACTGTCTCAAACACATAGCAATGCTTCCCCTTGGCTTGGGAATCTAGTTTTGTTATACCTTAAACTTCTCCATCACTCTAACCTGAAACAGCATATCTTCCACAAGGTGTTTGTGAAATTCTGCACGAGCCCTGTCTAGGAAGTGATGTGAACACCTCCCTTGATGAGATCAAAATGTGAGCTGCACCCAGGTTCACTCAAGTTGCTTATCTGCATATGCAGTATAATGGGGATGGGGAGGGGAGGGGGCCCATGGGGCCCAAGGGCACATGCTAGGGTGCTATATTGGTACCACACATTTCAAAGTTGCTCGTGGAAATGAGTGACTCGCTCCATAGTGACATGTCTTCAAATGGATCACATCCAATGAAGGAGAATGCACATGGTACATTGCAGAGACGTGCTTCTGTTGTCACAGAGACCTCCCCTTTGGATTTCAGGTTTTGATCACTACTGCAATATATTTTATTTACAACGTTGGCTGTATGTTTGTGAACGCTGGAGCAATGATGAAAATCAATGTATTACTGTGTTGTGCTTGATGAAGAGCTAGAAATTTCTGTAATAAACAAGATGGATGAAAAACTTCTGAAAATCAGACATGGTTTTTAATTTTTTCAAAGATTTGTGTATACGAGTACTCTATTTGCATGTATGACTATGACAGGAAAGGGCATCTCAGATCACATTATAGATGTTTGTGAGCCACCATGTGGTTGCTGGGAATTGAACTCAAAACCTCTGGAAGAACAGCCAGTGCTCTTAACCACTGAGCCATCTCTCCAGCCCTAGGCATATGATTTTTTAAATCATTTTTTATAAGTTTTTAAGTTTTTATAAGTTTTTTTTCTGTTGTGTTATCTTATACGATACTTAGTCCTTTATTTGAAAAACAAAACTAACAACCTTGATGTAGGCTAGGGAGATGGCTTAGGCAGTAAAGTACTTGTTATACAGGCATGAGCATCCAAGTTGGTTCCACAACATCCATGTATGAAGCCAAATGAGACCAGTGCTAGGGAGGTGAGGACAGCGGCCTGTGTCCCTGGTGTTGGCTGGACAGACAGCCTAGTGGAATCCATAAGCCCCAGGTCCTGGTGAGAGACCATTGTCTCGATGAATATGAAGGACTCCCTGTGGAGGGACAGTCCCTGAGGTCCTGGCTGCTGCATGGATGAGAGTATAAGTGCATACACACCTGTCCAAGGACCTGCACCTCAATCCTCTTCATCTGGTGTACCTTCCATCCATAATCCCATGGTACTTGTATTTTTTCATCTGAGCATTTTTACACCATGTTGAAGTCCTTTCTCTCGGCCTATGTGTTTTTTTCTCCATACTAATCCATCATGGCATCCTCCTTCCTCTTCTCTTCCCATTTGTCCCTGTGATTCTGTCTTTTCCAAGCCTGGGAACCTTAGCTATACCTATCCCTTCTTCCCTGTCCAGGTATAGGCCATTTAATCAGCCAAACAGGTATGTCTTAGTTTTACAAAACAAGGATAGGTGTAACCAGATCTTGAGGGCCAGTAACATGCATCACACCAACCTCCAACAGCGAACTTGTCCGTAGGCCATTCATTCATATGTGTTCTCTGCCCTTTGACATCTTACTCCCACAGTGGCACCTGAGGCTGCCCTGTGTCCCCGCAGCTTACACTCCCATGCAGACAGAACTATTTGTATGCTTCGACTCTACCAGAGATGAGCTTTGTTCACCTGAGCATTTGAAGTACTTGGCTTGGTTTCAAAGAGTTAACAGACCTCTGCTTTGCACCAGAGGCCAAGAACTATGGGTGACTGGTCTTAGCTATCAGCTTTGGGACATAGAGTACCCTTTTGTGATAGATAATGCATATGACCCTTGTGCAACCCTAGAGTGGAATTGTCATTGAGGAAAGTTAAAGAGGCCCAGCTTGAAACAAGCAAGTTCCAGAGCTAAACAGACCCCAGCAGGCCTGTGGTCCCAACATGAGAGCTGAGACCTGCACTCCTATCGTGCATCTCACCTTGTCTACCTGTGTTTTCTTATGGCCCTGCAGTGTGGACAGCACCGTGTCCATTCCCATGAATTAGGAAAGCCAAACGGCTCCTGGGATTTCTCCCTTTTCTAGTCAGCTTGCACTGGGATCCCATTTTTGCTTCATGAGTTGCAAGGATTACAGGTGACCACTGTATCTGTCTGGATTTTGCATGGGTTCTGGGCGTCTTAATACTGGCCTTCTCTTGTGTGGCCAGTGCTTTATCCACTGAGCCATCTTCCCAGCCTCAATTTAATTTAAAGACAAGGTTTCATAAGGATGGTCTGGGACTCAATGTGTAGCCAAAGATGACTCCGAATTACCATTATCCTTCTACCCCTCAAGTGCTGGGATTCCAGCTGTGTGCCACTATGACTGGCTTATTTGCTGATGTGAGTGCTAGGTAAGCACCCTACCAATTGCTCTACACCCACAGCTCAGCCTTTACATTTGTAACTAATCTTTCAATCCTGTAGCATCAAAGAGGATAATTGCTGTCATTTGTGCAAGCCAGGGTTGGTCCTGGAAGGAAAGCAGTTATGACCAGTGGAAGCTAGTGGCCACTGGGGGGCACAGTTGGTTCTAGTTTGGCCAAATAGCCTTTCAAAGCTGCCTCTTTGACAAAGGCCTCTCTCTGCTTGTAGTACCAGGCTTGGAGACCAGCCAGGTTGTAGACTGGCCTTGTGTGGAGGCAGGGGGATTTCTTCAGGGAACTGTTTCAGTACTGATGTCCCTGGGATGGGCTCAACCTGAGGCCCAAATGCTTAATGAGCTTCGGAGGCCAGTCTGTTCAGATTTAAAAGCCCCCCCCCTTTTTTTGTGACCTTGAAGGATCAGAGAGTTCCTTAGAAATATAAGTGTTGGGGACCTTACCCTAGACCTACTGACCCTAGCAGTGGGCATGGGCCCCTGAAATACATTTTAATGAGTCCTTATGGGGTTTTGGATGTGCACCCATGCTGTCGACAGTGTAGCCCAGGCCCTAGCTCACACCTGCCTTTCATCTGGCCAGCTGTGGCATGCCGTTCTCTCAGGACTCACATCTGCTCCACGCCACTTGCCCAAACAGGAGAAGCCTCTGCAGAGAACTTCTCACCTCTTTCTATTAAAGGAGCTTGGAGACCCAGCCACAAGTGCTCATTTAGTCACAAGGTATCCTGTGCTAGGAGGCATCCAGTCAGATCTGCCTTCCTGGGGGCATCTCAGATGGGAAGCACAGGCCTGGGAGAAGAGGGCAGGTCTGGCAGCCTGGGCAGAGTGAGAATGCAGGGAACAGGGCAGAGGTGGATGTGCCCAGATTTCTAATGGTCTCTTCCTGAAATGGTTGGGAGCGTCGAGGAACTTGTCCCTGTGCCAGTGATCTGTTCCCTGGCGCAGGAAGTCCATCCAGCCTGCGTTACTTTTAATGCATTTTGCAAGCAAGTGGCCTCTTCCTGTGACCAGCTCACTCTGCCTTTTGTGCACCGGAGGTTGTGGTTTGAAGTTTCACTTCGGAAAGTAACCCCCAGGGCTGGTGCTTTCTCCTGAGGCTGGAACCCCAACCAGTCACATTCATTTTGCAACAAAGAAATGTAAATGGAGGTGCAGTCAGTCATGTTTCTGCTCTGATTGTAAAAACATCCTTTTCCGAGATGGTCTGCAGAGCCAAGCTGAGAAAAAAATGGTTTATATTTTCAAGTAACACATCCACTTCAGGACATTGTGCTTTCCTTCCAGAATGTTCTTTGTCGTCTTGATTCATTTTTTCAGAGTTATCCTAAAAGCAAACGCAAAAACAAAAAACCCAAAACAACAACAATAAGAAAATCCAAAAAACCAAAACCAGGGTTAGGTGATTGGGTCCATTTCCTAGTTGACCAAAAATGGCTCAGATCTGGACCAAAGTTTGAGATCTTATTACCTACCAGACAGCATGGAAAGAAATGATACTAATAGAATTGATAAACTAACAATGCATTTCAGTTCGTGGGCCTTGCATACAAGCATTTCTTAGCCAGTAAGGGTTAAGTGGGCAGATGCTTCAGAGAAATTCCACTCCCCTTCCCCCCCCCCCCATCTCTGGCCCCAAGTTTGAAGATTCATCTTCAAAATATAAAGCTGGCTACATATTATTACCACCATTATTTTTAAATATTTTTATGTGTGTGTGTTTCTAACTGCTTGTGAGTACCATGAGTGTGCCTGGTGCCTGTGGAGGCCAGAAGAGGGGACTGGATTCTCCTGGAACCAGAGTTAATATAAGATTGTGAGTGACCCAGAATGAGTGCTGGGAATCAAGCCTGGGTCCCCTGAAACTGCTGAGCATATCTGCAGCTCAGATTGTCACTGTTATTTTGAGAAAGGTTTCGTGTGTCCCAGGCTGGTCTGGGTCTGTATCGTGCTGTATGACTGAAGATGGCTTTGACCTTTGGATCCTCACGCTGGCCATCATCTCAATTACAGTCCATCACCACTCCCAGTTTATGTGGTGCCAGGAATCAAACTCAGGACCTCATGAATGGTAGTCAATGACTCTGCCAAAGGAGCTGTATCCCTAGCTTCAAAACCCAACCCTAAAGCCCAAATGCATTTAACATTAAGTGCAGCGAGAACTGTAGTCGGAGGTCCAATCACCATTAATGTTACATTCTGAAAAGCTGATGTGGACCGGTGCAGTGAGGCTAAATTTGGGCTTAGAAGAGATGCATTTGCTGTTTCATTTCTCGACTTGATTCTTTCAACTTCTGTGAAAAGTGGACCGTCTCTGAAATCATCATCATCTTTAAACACTGACCTTCACAAGAGTCGGGATGACAGTCTTCCTCCCGTTTCCAAGGATGCTCTGCTGTTGATGGAGTTATCATTTTCTTCTTCTCTTGCTGGGGAAGGGACACGGGAACCTTGTGCATGTGAGCTAGTACCCTGAATCCTGACCTTCCCGTTGAACTAGCTTCTATCTGAAATTGACATGGACTTTTAAATATCTCCTTTACCACCACAGATGGATAATTCCTCCTCTCTCTGACACCGTGAAGGTGAGAGAGGGGCTCCTCACTCACGCTAACGTTAGCTTTAATTGTTGACATGACACAGCCTAGACTCAGAGGAAAGCCTCAGTTGAGGAGTTGCCTAGAACAGCTTGGCTTGTGAGCATGTCTTGGGGGGGAGGGGTGTGTGTCCTAGTTATTAACTGATGCAGGAGGACCCAGTCCTTTGTGGGTAGCTGCATCCTTAGGAGGTGGGTCTGGGTGTATACCAGTATCTAGGAGCCAGGCATGGTGGTGCATACCTTTCATTCCAGCACTCAGGAGGTAGAGATAGGCAGATTTTTGTAAGATCAAGGCCAGCCTGCTCTACAAAGCAAGTCCCAGGCCAGTTAGAGCTATATAGTGAGACCATGTGTTCTTTTGTGTATCCATCTGTTATCTATTATCTCTATCATATCATATAGCATATTATCTATCTATCTATCTATCTGAGACAGGGTCTTACTGTGTTGCTCTGGCTGTCCTTGTTATGATTTTGGAACAAAACCTGCTTCTGGGTTGCCTAGCAACTTATGTCATCATGTGTCGCCGGCCAGGTGGCCACACCTGGAAGGCATGGTTACCTTGCCCCTTAAAGGGACAATCTGACACGTGGTCTCTCTCAGTTCTTTTTGTCTCTCATTCTCTTGGCCTCTCTTGGTCCTTTCTCTCTATCAGGGTACCCTCTCTCCTCCCTTCTCTCTCTTCCCCCCCCTCTCTTTCTCCCCATCATGTCCTGCTTTCCCTCTCTCCCTCTCTTCATATCCACCTAATAAACCTCTTTCATAGAAGATCTGCTGTGAGCCTCATCGTTCATTAATTGGTCCCAATAGTCCTGGAACCTTCTCTGTAGACTAGGCTGTCCTCAAACTCACAGAAATCTCCCTGCTTCTGCCTTCTGAGTTCTGGGATTAAAGGCATACATGCACCACCATGCCTGACTGAGACCATGTCTTTCATATAAATAAATAAAAGGAAATCTAGCTAAGCATGAGCCCAGGAGAACCAGAGAGCAAGCCAGCAAAACAGCATTCCTCCATGGTAACTGCTTCAAGTTCCTGCTTGACATTCCTTCCCTGACTTCAGTGATGGACTGTGATTTGGAAGTGTAAGCCCAATAAATTCTTTCCTTCCTTAGTTTCTTCAAGGCAGAGCATTTGTCCACAGCAACAGAAGCTTGGACACTCCGAGCTGGTATGATGCTAAGTAGCCCTACACTCAGATCTCAGGACCAGAGCTGAGTGCTCTCAGAAGAGCTGCTCTTTCCAAAGAGAGGTGGAAACTCACAGGCAGGTGAGGCTGCTGGAGCCTGTTCTAAGGTAGAATGTCTAATTGGTTAAAGGAGCTGACTTTGGTCAGGGGCTCATCAGTGGTAGTGTACTTGCCCGGCATGTTCAAGGCCCTGGGTTTCACTTCCACATTTCTAGAAGAAACAAAAAGATGTTCATCTTTGGCAGCCACAGATCTTTCTAAGCTCCCATTGATCCTCTCTGTCTCTCTGTCTCTGTCTCTGTCTCTGTCTCTGTCTCTGTCTCTGTCTCTGTCTCTCTCTCTCTCAGAGCCATCTAGTGGATATCAGGGAAGAAGCTTGCAGGCACTTGGTGGATCCCAGAATAGATGGCAGTTTTCTCCAGGAACTTATCCTGGGCACCTCTCATTCCCACGGATACTTGTAGCAGAAATTGTGGGGTAGGATACCCAAGTAGCCTCAAAATCCTTCAGGTCTGGGCTGAGTTGTTTGTTTGTTGTTTTGTCAACTTGGCAGAAGCTATAGTCATTTTGGAAGGGAAAAGGCTTCAACCACATTGGCCAATAGGCAAACCTGTGGTGTTCTCTTGATTGATGATGACGGATGTGGGTGGGGCCACTCCTGGGCTTATGGTCCTGGGTGCTAGAAGAAAGCAGGCTGAGGAAGCTGTGTGGAGCAAGTCGGTAAGCAGCACCCCTCTGTGGCCTCTGCATCAGCTCCCGCCGCCAGGATCCTGCGTCGAGTCCTGCCCTGACTTCCTTCAGTGATGGACTGTGCTGTGGACCATAGCTGAAAGGAGCCCTTTCCTTTCCAGGTTGCTTTCGCTCATGGTGTTTCATCACAGTAGCAGGAACCCTAACTGATGCAGGTCTAGCACGATTCACTGAGGTCTCTGGAGAGAGGAGGTCTTGAGATGAATGGGGACCTCAGGTGGTATTTCACCCACAGTCACCCTTTCCCTCTGTGACATCAAACTAGTCACAAAGCTACAGACCCTGGGGGAAAGGGAATGATCTTGAGACACCCTTGACATTTAGAGCGAAGAGGAAGCAGACAACAGCCTTGACTTTGGTCTTAGGTGAGGACTATATATTTTTCCTAGCAGTAGCAGCGTCTGCCATCAGAGTCAGAATTTTACAGCAGTGTGAAACGAACATCCAACAGTTGAAATTCAGTGGGTTTAGGGTCACTGCCGTACGGTGTATGACAGCGTGGACTATGGAAAGGGCGGGCGTCGGATGTGAAGCTGTCCTCTGTGTCTTGGAGAGTCATGCAGGTGGACTGCAGGGGGAGCACACCTGGAGGTGGACTGGGCAGTACTTGGAGTGATGGCCACACAGGCATGCGACTTGCATGAAGCAGCCTGCATTGGGGTGGAGGAGAGGACAAGAGGCTGTGAGAAATGCTAGATGTATTGCCTGCATGGCACACTGGGCTGAGTCATTGTGCAAACGGCAGTGCATTTGCTTTTCAAAAAAGCTGTTTGAGAGATGTGCGTTTCTTTTGGAAGCTGGCGTAAACACTTCCTGTTTTGACCAGTAACAAATGTGAACCAGACCTGGCTCCTCTCAGCAGGCAGGGCTCACCCATCTTTGCCTCAGCAGTATTTGTAAGAGTCCAGCGATGTTTGGGTGGAGAGCAGAGCCCATGCAACAGGAACGCCCAGGGAATATACACTCTCCTGGAAAAAGCTGAGCCTCGGAGCCACAAGCCAAACCAGCCAATTTGTCACACTAGAGCGTGAGCTCAGGCAAGGATGGGAGCAGCATTTTCCTCTTCCGCCTTCTGTTCTTTGTCACTGATGTGTTAAGTAGAGCAACAGTGCAAAGGAATGACATGCATTTAGCTGCTGCATTCCCATTCCTGGTGGTTAAACATTTGATGGCAGTGGGAATTGATTTTGGGGTTCATGGATGTGGGAACAGAGAGGGAGTTCAGAAACCCTGAGCTTGGAAGGTGTGCCTGAAGTGGCTGGTTACCCTCTTTGGGTCTGCTTGCTTTCCATACTGTACGACTGGTGCTCTGAAGCTGCTGCGGTAGGGATTGGATTTTCTAGCCCTGTCCTTTGATTAGGGGCCTGGTCACTCCCTTTTGCCAATGGGGACACGAGCTGTGGTGACGTGTATTACTTCTGGGCCAAAGCAGCAAACAGGTGTTGTCTTGCACATCTCCTATCTCTATCATTATCCATTAACTGGAAACAAAGATCTATAAGGGCAGAGTTACAAGATGGAAGGAACCAGGGTCCCGGTCCTTCTGGGGAAGATAGTTGTTGCTGGTCTAAAAATGAGTTCTGTGTAAGTGAGTAGTAAGTGGTGCTCTGGCATTCAGAACGTTGCTTGTGACAGCTGTCCTTTCCTGGGTGAAGTAGGAGTGAGAGAACAGAGGAAAGGAGAAAGATCCAGACTGCAGAGGAGACCTGTCTCAAACTCGCCCGGGGGCAGGTGGCTTCCCTCACCCCTCTCATGTCCACAGCCACAGGAATACCCATCTGTAGTTTCACGTCTCCTTTGTTTGTTTGTGGCTCTATTATGACATCTGCAGATCTTTGGTAGCCACCTCATCCTGAGTCCCATACGGGATAGCTGTGGGGGCTCAAAGGGAGGGAGGAGGGATGCAGGCAGGACCATCAGAGCATACTAAGGAGGAAATAGGAGTTCCTGATATGAGGAGAGAGACAAGGTGTTTTAGATAATGGTGTCTTGGGCTCAAGGGCTCTGGCAGACAGAGATTCCAAGTGACAATTAGATGTGTGTGGATTGCTGTTTAGCAGGTGAAATGTATTTACCCAAGACACACTGAAATCCAGACACCCTTTTACACTTAGGTTCAACTTATTCGCAGAGACTATAGACCAGTGGTTCTTAACCTGTGGGTCACAACCCCTTTGTGAATGAACTGCCTTTCACTGGGGTCACATGTCAGCTGTCCTGCATATCAGATATTTACATTATGATTCATAACTATCAAAATTACAGTAGTGAAGTAGCAACAAAAATAATTTTATGGTCGGGGGTCACTGCAACATGAGGAGCTGTATTAGGAAGGTTGAGAAGCACTGTTTCAACTATGGATGCTATTGGGAGGGTAAAGAGTTTTCAAATTTTTGACTGAAAAGTCTGTTACTTCTAGCTCCCCTGCTCTGGGTATCGGTTACATATATGATGTGAACAGGGGGACGTGACAGTCCCAGCCACCCCCACTTACACTCTCAGGCTGCCAACTCTGTTTTTAAGTGGGCCACAGGTCCTACTGTGACAGGAAGTGCTGCACAATTCATGTGATGACTGCCCTGCATTCTCTCTGGTAGCTGGTCTCCTGGACTCAAAGCCAGCTAGGATAGATTCAAGTAAGAAACACAGCAGTGATGAGAGACAGAAGCAGGCATAGTTGTGAGCTCTGAGCCGTGAGGAGCCAGCCCTCCCTCTGAGTAGATTTAGTCACCTGAAGTCATCTGTTCTAGGCAGACATTGACCAGTCAGTGTGTGTGTGTGTGTGGTGTATACATACAACTTGGAGATACAGAAAGACTTGAGGCATTATTTTTTCCATTGAAACCTCTGCTATACACTTTGCAGGCCTAACTTGAGAGATGAATAGTCATGCAGTGATTTTCAATCTCCTATTTTAGAGTGTTTTCAGGAACTTTCTGCATGCTAAGGATAGTCCGGGGAACTGGGGAAATAACCAACAATGAAGTCAGCAGACCAGATAAAACCTCTGTCCTCAGACTGCTGTATTGTGCCGGGACATGAATAAATAAAGCGTGCATCCTGTGGTTATGAGGGTTGTGACTCATACAGAGAAGCAGGCTGGTTGTGGGGATGTGAAAGTATCCCGTTTCCCACAGGGCACTGGGTCAGCCTGTCTACCATGGTGACAGGACAGCCTGGGGCAGAGGAGTGGTGGGCATGGCTAGGACAGAGGTGATTTGGAGCATAAGGGCCTTGACTGGGTAAGGTCTTGCAGACAACCAAGAGAAAACAGATTACAGGATGGGAAAGAATGTCGAGACTTCTCTGGAATGTGGTAAACTTGAGAGAACTATTAGACACCAAGGAGCAATGGTGGGTAATCAATTTGGTGTACAGAGCTGAACTTCAGGGGAGAAGTCTGACTGTGGGCAGACATCTGAGAACAGTCAGTAGAAGACAGTGGTCATTGCCAGGAGATTAGGTGAGACCAGAGATGGTTGGGCAGCAGTGAGTGAGAGCAGGGGCACAGGTTCAAGCTCCAAGGCCCTCAGAGTTTTCAGACGGCAGAGATACTGTGAGGAGAGTCTGAGTAGCAGAGACAGATGGGAGAGAAGCAGGTGGGAAGTCACGTGATCAGGTAGATCCTTCCATGATTGTTAGCCAAGTGAGTGAGGTGAAGACTGAACCTTGTTTCCCTTGGAGAGCATTGGAGACATTGCTTGCTCGGGTGGTAATATTTGAGTTGGGGGAGGAGGTGAAAGTGTGCGCGCTGTGGATTCCAAAGAAGTAGAAGTAAGCAAGCATAAGCAGTGTCTCTTGAAGGATTTGGCCATAAAAAAACTAAAACCAACCAACCAACCAAAAAACCCAGAACACATGTTTGTCACCCCAGTATTCCACAGGCAGAGGTAGGGTGATAACCATAAGTTTGAGGCCAGCCTGATCTACATTCTAAGATAGCCTGGGCTACAAACAACAACAGCAGCCCCAGCAACATTTAGAGCAGATAAATGGGTGGCGGGGGACGGGGGTGGTTTCTGAAGCAGAGTTCACTCAGATGGGACACAGTCTATCATATATCTGTAAAGAGATGGTGGTGACAGAGTAGAGTGGAAATTTGAGGGACAGAGGGTTAAGTAGCTAATTACAAGAATATCAGTCTTGAGTGGTAGACAAGGGATAGTGTGGTCTTGGATACGGTGAAGTGCAGAACTCAAAACCAGGCCGTGAGGCACCTGGGGATGGAGCAGTGAGGCCTCCTCATCTGTACTCGTCCAAGTGCAGAAGGGCACATGAGTTACCCAGGCTTACCCTATCCCGCATCTATCCTTCCACCAAAGACTGGATTAGAGAAGGAAAAGATCAGCAGGGCAGCAGGACGTGGGGGCACACGCCCACGATCCTAGCACTCAGGAGGCAGAGGCAAGCACATTGATGTGAGTTTGAGGTCAGCCTAGTCTACAAGGCCAGTCCAGGACAGCCAAGGCTACACAGTAAAACCCTATCTTGAAAAACAAAACAAAACAAAACAAAATGAAAGAAAGAAAAGAAATGCAGACTGCTTACCACAGAGTCCCCTACCTGTCAGGTCCTGCTATACACACGTAGATACTTCTCTCACTGATATCCCATATGTCACAGACATACACACACAATAGAAACACCCAGATACTCACATCTCCTCCATCCCAAAATATACACACACAGCCCAGAGAGTCATCAACACTGCCCTAGTCCACTGTCACATAATCCTGAGACACATACCTACATGTTTGTATCTACGTCCTATATTCCCACGTGACACATCTCTATATGCCTATATACACTTGTACATTCACCCATCCATGCATATGCAGACATATTTATATAAAGACACACAAATATCTTTTCCCTCTATCTTTATGAGACATTCCACCTACAACACATATATATACAGATAAACCACTGTACACAAACACTTGTAACCCCACATTCATCCTCTGAATACACACAGAGACCCATGTCCACAGACACCCCACCCCAACATTTTAGCTCAACTCTCTTCTGTCTGAACACATATAAGGTTACTGAATGTTTAAAGGAAGTCTTCAACAGGAGTCAAAGCAAGCAACATTGAGGGGATTACCATCAGTATTGTTAGGCCCGAGAAACAAAGACACAGACATTATGACTGATGTCTTCAGAAGGGTGTACCAATACCTTCATGAGATGAGAAGTGTTTTATAACAGTAGAAGAGTACATCTGGACCAGTCTGGGAAACAGGTCTCTGCTCAGCAGGAAGGAAGAAAGAGAAGAGGCCCAGAAGGACAGCATCAGGACCACAGTTGGCTCCATTCTGGGAAGATTCCCAGGAACAAAATACATTTGATGATGTTGAAAATGCTGCCGTGCTGATTAGTTTTACATCAACCTGATACAAGCTAGAGGTATTGAAAAGGAGGGAACCTCAATTGAAAGAATTCCTCCGTAGGATCCAGCTATAGCATATTTTCTTAATGAGTTATTGATGGGGGAGTGTCCAGCCCATTGTGGGTGGCGCCATCCCTGGGCTGGTGGTCCTGGGTTCTATAAGAAAGCAGGCTGAGCAAGCCACGAAGAGCAAGCCAGTAAGCAGCACCCCTCCATGGCCTCTGCATCAGCGCCTGCCTCCAGGTTCCTGCCCTGTGTGAGTTCCTGTCCTGACTTCCTTCAACGATGAACAGTGATTCGTAAGTGGAAGCCAAGTAAACCCTTTTCTCCCCAAGTTGCTTTGGTCATGGTGTTTCATTACAGCAATAGTAACTCTAAGACAGATGCTGAGACATCACTTTTCTTTTCTCTTTGTGCCTTTTGGAGGATAAGAAAGACATTAGCAATAACTTGGGAAAATAGTGAGCGATGAAAAAAAAAAACCTAGGAAATGCCAGTCACAGAAATACAGAGTATATTCCTATTGTGGGAGGCTGGGGGATGAGTAAGGAGTGTGTATGACAGAACTTCATTTGTCATAAGACAGGAGGCCTACGCTTGGCTAGTGAAATGGTATAGTGTGTTTACATTACTCAGAAACAAATGCAGAATCAACTGTTGAAAGATGGGAGGCAGGGCTCTCACTCAGGAGCAGAAGAAGGGTGCAGAGGAGCAGGTGGAGCCCCCATGGATGCCTCAAACCTTCTGGTAAAGTTCTTCCGCTTTTAGACCTATGTGGCTATACTATTTAGGTTTAGAGAACATAATAGACTAAAAACCCTTAGGAGAAGCCAATGGAATAAAGAGACCAAGAAAGAGAATTAACAAAAAGAAGGGTGGGGAGGAAAGACATGGCAAAGGCAGGAGAGAAATGAAGCATGGGGAGAGGGAGAGGTCACTAGGGTTTTGGATACATTCTACTAGGTTCTAAAGGTCTTATAGTCACTTTACAGGACCAGCCCCTTTCTTCAACATGGTGGCTAATTTTGTGAGCTCCTGTAACGAGTGTTAAGAATGTTGATCTGAGTGGTGTTTAATACTTTAGAAGGCATTTGGGATGGGAAACCTACCTTGACAGCTGCTGTGTGCTATGGCAATGGCAGTTCTAGAGGTAGAAGTTGGGTCAAGCAGAGCAAATAGAAGGTCTGTATGTTGCGAGGGACCACAGAAGGAAGATGCATCTATCTGAGGGTAGGGAACACTGGTGTTTCCAGGGTAAAGAAAGTTGCTTCAGAGAGGGACCATTTAGGCTGAGTCTGGAGTGATGAGTGGGCATTTTGTTCCCTGGGGAGAAGAATGACACGGTATATAGAGAGGATGGTAATCCTGGGATTACCTGAGATCACTGGAGGCAGATGTCCAGTGGGCAGGGACCATAGCTCCAAGTGATAGCCAGATAGTATGTTCTTTCGAAGATTTATTCATTCATGTATTTTATGTATATAAGTGCTCTGTCTTCATGCATGCCAGAAGAGGACATCAGATCTCATTATAGGTGGTTGTGAGCCACCATAGGGTTGCTGGGAATTGAACTCAGGACCTCTGGAAGAGCAGCCAGCACTCTTAACCTCTGAGCTATCTCTACAGCTCCCAGGGAGTCTGTTCTTATCTCTCACATACCCTACAGCTAAAGGGGCATTGGGCATGATTGAGTAAGTACGGAGGAGTATTGGAAGTGGTTCAGGGTGTTTATTTGGAAGCTACTGGGTAGCTCAGAAATGGGGAGGCTCAGGGCATGAGTGGAGGCAGCAACTTGGGCATGTAGAAGTTATTGAGACCACCCTGGGAGGAATTTGTTTCATCTGCAGGCTTTCCATGCAGGTATGAGGTATCAAGGGGAAGTTTTTGCAGGCCAAGGTCCTGGTAAACAGAGGCAGCCAAAGGCACTGTTTAGAATCAGCCAAAGTTGGTATGATGATTAATTTAAGTTGTCAGAACTTGACACACCCGTGAGGAGGGAACCTCAGTTGAAGAATTGCCTCCATCAAAGTGGATAGCGGGCATGCCTGTGGGGCAATTTCTTAACTACTGATTGATGTAGGAGGGCCCAGCCTACTGTGGGTGGTGTCACTCCGAGGCAGGTGGGCCTGGGGTGTATAAGAAGGGTAGCTGAACTTGAGCTGAGAAGCAAGCCAGTACTCACCTTCGCTCCAGGTTACTGCCTTCAGTTCTTGCTGGGTTATACTCATATCATAAACCTCAGTTTGTCATTATTGAACTGAAAGGCCCAGACTGTGGGTTTCACCGCAGCTGCACGATGGTGGATTTTTATCTACAGAAAGATAAAGATGTTTGTGGCTTGGGGAAGGGGTGGTTTTAGGGCAAGCCCATCAAAACACAAAAATGGAATTATCAGGAAATGGAAAGCTAAAAATAAACATGTCGTGCTTGGCCAACAGGAGGGAGTAGAGACAGATCCAATACTTTGGTTGGGCACTGGGGTACCAAGAACACCTGGGGGAGCCAGAAAATGGAGAGATTTATTTGAAAAGGCAGACAGGAGTGTCTTGTAAAATGTAGAGACATCAAACTTCTCAGGCTTGCAGGAGGAGAGCTGCCAGCATCTGGAGAGAGCGGACTGGCCACCGTCTCCAGGATCTATTTGGAGGGTCAGTTTTCCTGCTCAGTTTATGTTTACGGAAGCACATACCCAACAACTGGCCAGACATGCTGGCACTGTGGCTGAAATCATGACTGTTTAACCTTTTCATGTATTTCCCTTCCTTCCCTTATTCAATGGATGCCTGTTACAGGGTGTGTCTGGGGTCTAAAATATGCTAGGAATTTTTCCTGCCATCATTTTGTTGGGTGATTTTTTTATTGAGATTTCTGACTTTTGTGAGATAACCCAATGGCCCAGGTGGCTCTTCAGGGAAGTGGGACCCATGAGACTTGGTAGTGGATCTGTGCTCCTTTCCAAGTGCCAAAGGAATGACATCTTTCCATTGAAAGTAGACAGGAAGCCAGGGGTTCAAACAGATCCACTCGAGAGCAATGGGCACCAGGAGCCTCTTGACAATGAGCACAACAAACAAGACATTCTAGACTTCAATTTATTTGGGTTTACTCCTATGTGGAAATTGACAAATGGGGAATTTTTAGAGTTCTGTTTGAGAGCGATGTATATACCAGGATCTTTATGAAATGGGTGTAGGGCGCTTTTAGGCTATGTGGCTGAGTTTTTTTATAGGAAGAAAAAAAATGGGAGTGAATGTTCAGCGTGGGGTTCAGTGTGACCTTGAGTTAATTGAATTAATATCCCATCCTTTTTTAATTTTTTTTGAGCCTTTGTTGACACACACAGAGCAATAGGGAGAGTTGAAAGAGCAGCTTTACAGCTGATCGCCCACCCTGAGGGGACAGTTGAGCTCACGGGCACACTCTACGATTGAAACTTCAGCCCAGAAGCTGGTGGGAGCAGTCATCTCACTGAGTTGGGACTGTGTTTGATCAAAAAGAGCGGCCTAGGCGTCTTCGGGCAGTGTTATTCCAGCTCAGTCTAACATCCTCTTCGTTAAGCTTTTGATAGAGAAGTCTTCAAACAATAGGGAGGTTTAGGGGATTACCTTTGATTATTTTTAATTTTGTCACATTTTAGGTGGCTTACGGATTTGTACCCAAACAGCAATCTTATCTATTTAGCAGCTGGTGCCAATAATTTTGGAAGGGGCTACGTAGAGCCGAGCAGAGGATTCTCCTTCACCTGTAGTTACAGCTCTGAAAAGAGGTTTTAGCTGAGCCTGAGCAACCGCGTTCCTATTGCTCCACAGCATCTCGGCAAGCCCAGGCCTACAGCTGGCTCCCGTCTCTTGTTTAATTGGATGATGGTTGACTTAGGTCTGATACGTGCACGGCAGGCCAGCAGCTAGAGACGC
>CM053755.1:19112626-19116129 GCA_028658305.1 Pachyuromys duprasi
CAGGGCCACAGGCATCATCCAGGGAGGAGTCACAGGGACATGAAGTTGAACCCAGACTGACTGGGTTCAGCCCTCCCTGGGTACCAGGAGACCTCAGCTCAGGACTCCTTGCCCTATCTGTACGTGGTGTCAGTAGGTTGACTGGGTTGAGGTTGACCCTTACACTGCTGATCCTCACTAGAAATGCAAGTTCTGAGTATCTGCAGCAGACCATACAACAGCTGTGTCTTTGCATGCCTGTGGGAATGAGAACGTTCCCAAGAGTCTAAAGTTTGAAGCCTGGTTAAAATGAATGCCAAGCTCCCATTGAAAGAGACAGAGTATGCCTATTGCCTTGACATGTGGGATACCCATGGGCAAGAGGGGGAGGGGCAGGGCTTAACCAGAGAAAACAAAATACACAGTCACCCTGGTAGCCCCTTTGAGGCTTCACAGAGTATGCCATTACTTGGATTGCATTACCCCCTTCCCCCCTTTTTTCCCAGCAAAAGCTGACAGGAGAGCCGTGGGAAGGCCCTGATGCCCCCTAAGAGCTGTCCTTGTCCTGAATAGTCCCTGGAAAGGCTCCCCAAGGCACCACCTGGAGAGCAGGGTGGACTGCAGCTTCGAGCCTGTCAGAGCAGATACAGTTTCCCCATTGGTCCCCCACACAATTGGGTAAGTGTGCACTGGCTCAGCAGCCTCCAGCTGCGCACTGTGCCCCCGCTCTGTTGGAACTGTGCCTGGGGTCTGAGAAGGGTGCTCTGTTCCTGTGGGAAGCAATCCCAGCTCCTGCTGACAGGTTTGTAGCTGGGAAGGTCTGCTTTCCTGGGGCCAGCCAGTGACTGAGCCAGCCAACAGTTCTCTTCGGCCTGGCACATGGGTACGGGGACTATCAGTGGTTAGGCTCTCGGACTTTGTTAGGTCATTTCAAACATTGCTTTGAGGCTCAGACCCATGATGCTTGCTCCCTGGGGCTTCTGTGAGAGACCATCACACAGCTTCCTCTATTTCAGTCCCTCCTGGGCCCTCCTGCAGGCTCATGGGAAAAAGATAGCAAGGAGTGACATTTTGTTGGCAGAGTGCCACATGGTGGCTAGACGGTTTCATGTCTTAGATACTGTAGAGCGGCCATGATAGGATTCCTAGTAAGAGCTCTTTGTAACCTTCTAGATAAAAATCAAGCCTCCCCCCCCCCCAATAAAATTCTTACGAAGTCATATAAGAAATGCATGCTATAGTCATGCTATGAAATTTGGTTTCATTTATAGAATATTGACTGTTTTATAGTCTGAGACTGAATGTCCCCCAAGGGCAGGCTCACGTGTTTGAGTACCTGGTCCTCAGCTGGTAGCCCTGGTTCGGTAGATTTGGGATGTGGGGCCAGAGCTGGATGTAGCTTATTAGAGCCAGGCTTTGGGGAGCTGTAGGCAGGGTTCTACTTCCTGTCCTGTTCCTGATGTAAATAGCTGCTGTCCTGGGCTTCTGTCACCTCAGAGGAGCCACCCCACTTGCCTTCCTTCTCTGCCATGATGGGCCAATGAACACCATGAACCAAAATAACACCCTTTTCACTTCAGTTGTTTCTCAGGTATTTTATCGTAGTGAGGAAAGAACTAACAAACAGGGCACCTAAATAGCAGTGCATGGGTGGTGGGTTTTGATTTGTCATTCGCTTATTTCTTTGGTTATCTTATCTAATTGTTCTTCCTGTCCTAACGTTCATGGTCAAAATTTAAATTATACAGTTTTTATAGATGTGGGGACTTAAGCTCAAGGGAGTAGATCAGCTTGCCTACTGCTAACAGCAAGCCTCAGTAGCGCCTCTACGAATGTTTGGGTGGATGAGTGACACCACAGCCTGTTCCTCTAGAGGCTGGATTTGAGGGTGACCTTGAAGAAACCATCCCTGGTCAAGGGTCACAGTGCCCGAATTTTCACCATCCCTAAACCAACTCCCTCAGCCTCTTGATGCCAAAGCCAATGGCTTTCTCTGAGAACGTGGTTGCTCCTCTACAGGTGTGTTACTAGGTGACTCATGTGACATTGAGGGTGAGGCATTTGGTGAGGAGTTGGTATTTGTGGTAGTTAGATTTTTGTGGCTTTGACAAATGACAAGAAAAACAAATGAAGTGGGGGTGGAGGTGGCCTTCACTATGGCTCAAGTTTTCGAAGGCTCCAGTTCAGAGTTGTTGACACCATTGCCTCTGGGCCTGAGGTGAGTCAGCAGCGATGAGGAGGCACGGATGGAAAGGGCTCGGGGTGTGCCCCTAAAAGTCACCTTCCCAGGGATCTACTTCCTCAAGCTAGTTCCCACTTCCCAAAGGTCCTGTCATCATCCCAAATAACATCACCAGCTGGGGACCGAGCCTTTAGCACATGAACCTCTAGGGATATTTCAAATTCAAACCATGACACATGTTTACACTGCAGTACTGGCCTTCATTTTACAGATTTTTCCTTGCTACATCAAGACACATGAAGATCACTCGTACTTAGGTAGGAAGTGGGACCTCTAATCTAGGGAAGAATTGTGGCACAGGGTCATGTGAAGAATTCACTCATTCATTTCCTGAGGTAGTATTGCCTCCATCTTGTTGGTGAAGAAACAAGCTCTAAGATGGTGGGGAGCGATTTGATTTAACTGAAGAGATTCAGTCTGTCAGTAAGAGACCACCAGTGTCAGCGGGCTTTGAGCATATGTTCTATGCCAAGGTGGTCAGTTGGCAAAGTGGTAAGGCAAAAGTGTGTTTACTTAAAACTCCAAGCTCTGGGCACCTCTGGGTGTGAATGCTTTTGTAGACACTGTCTTCACAAGGTGATGGGTTGAGAAGGCCCTTTGTGTGGCCCTAGTCCAACTGGATAAGTGTCCTCGTAAGAATAAATTTGGATGCAGGCAGACTCATACATTAAGAAAAGCCCACAAGAATGTAAACTTGTACAACCACTTTGGAAATCAATTTGGCGCTTTCTTAGACAATTAGGAATAGTGATTCCTCAAGATCCAGCTATACCACTCCTAGGCATATATCTAAAAGATGCTCAAGTACACAACAAGGACATTTGCTCAACTATGTTTGTAGCTGCTTTATTTGTAATAGCCAGAACCTGGAAACAACCCAGATGTCCCTCAGTTGAGGGATGGATACAGAAATTGTGGTACTTTTACACAATGGAATACTACTCAGCAATTAAAAAGGAGGAAATCATGAAATTTGCTGGCAAATGGTGGGACCTGGAAACGATCATCCTGAGTGAGGTATCCCAAAAGCAGAAAGACACATATGGTATATACTCACTTATATAGACCTATAAAATAGGATAAACATACTGAAATCTATACACCTAAAGAAGATAAACAAGAAAGAGGACCTGGGGTAAGAGGATTAATCCTCACTTAGAAAGTCAAATGGGATGGACATTGGATGTAGGAGAAAACAAGTAGCAGGACAAGAGCCTACCACAGAGGGCCTCGGAAAGACTCTACCTAGCAGGGTATCAAAGCAAATATTAAGGCATATAAC
>CM053755.1:19116629-19195294 GCA_028658305.1 Pachyuromys duprasi
AACCAATCCTTTGGCAGAGTGCAGGGAATCATATGAAAGAAGGGGGAGTTAGTATGACCTGGAGAGGACAGGAGCTCCGCAAGGACCAAATATATCAGGGCACAGGGGTCTTTTATGAGACTGTCTCTCCAACCAAGGACCATGTATGGATATAACCTGGAACCCCTGCTTGAATGTAGCAAATGGTAGCTCAATATCCAAGTGGGTACCTAGTGAGGGGAACAGGGACTATTTCGGACATGAACTCAATGGCTGGCTCTTCGACCCCCCTCCCCATCCCCTGAGGGAGAAGCAGCCTTGCTAGGCCACAGAAGAGGACATTGAAGCCAGTCCTGAAGAGACCTGATAAGATAGAGTTAGATGGAAGGGGAGGAGGTCCTCCCCTGTCAGTGGACTTAGAAAGGAGCAGGGAGGAGATGAGGGAGGGAAGGGGGGGATAGGGAGGAAATGCGGGAGGGGGCTACAGCTGGGATACAAAGTATATAACCTGTGATTAATATAAAATAAAAATGTTAATAAAAAAAGAAAAAGAAAAGAAAAGCCCACAAGAGGATGTTGTGAGAAGGTAACTGTCTCATGCCAGCAGGAGAGGGCTCAGGAAAAGCCACATTGCCTTCACCTTCGGGACTAGGTGCTTCCATTGTTTAATCTCTAGTATTTAGTAGCTCTAGACACTTGGCATACCAGGCCAGCACCTGTCTTATGGTCTCAGGTATCTCCCTGGGCACTGTGCCTTTGATTATTGCCTAAAATGACCCTAGCCCAAGTAGTCTGTTGGCTGACACTGGCTCCAGGGCCGCAGCCACGGTGAAGGGAGAACATGGAGCCTCTTTCTCTGCAGCACCCATTCCCTTCCCCATGAGGCTCGAGTGAGAAGGTCCATCACCTGATACAGCTTTGTAAATGAGCCTGACTCTACTACTGCTCAGGCACTCCTCAGAGGGGACGAGAAACCTGCCCTGTAATGGCTGTGTTCTCAGAGCCTCACCCTACAGCAGCTGTTGTTCTTACCCCTCTGCTTGCAATATGGTCAATATGATTTTTTAATGGGACTTGTAATCTTACATCATATATGCAAATGTTTCTCTGTTTACAGTGGGTCTCATACCCTAAGTTAAAGAAAAAGGCCTGAAATGTTCCCAACCTCCAGAGAGTAACAGCTAAGCAGCTCAGTCCACCATAGAATAAGTGTTTTTTGTTTGTTTGGTTTTTGTTTGTTTGTTTATTCACGATCTCAGGGCTTGGAACTGTGACTCACTGCCATTGACCAGCATCAAGAGTGCTTTCTATCACCCCTCACAAGCCTGGAAAATAATCAGAATTCAAAAATCCAAGTCCAGTTTCTACCAAACGTGCACTACTTTTGCGTCATTGGGTCTTAGAGATTACCTGTCATGATTTTTTTTCTTTTTCTTTAAAAATCTCTTATTGATTTATTTTAGACAGTTTTGAACACGTGTGCAGTGATCACATCTATTCTCGAAGCTCCTCTCATTCCTCCTGGAAAGCGCTCAGCCGCTTTCCAACATG
The DNA here is from genome assembly GCA_028658305.1 of Pachyuromys duprasi. NCBI lineage: Eukaryota > Metazoa > Chordata > Mammalia > Rodentia > Muridae > Pachyuromys > Pachyuromys duprasi. The sequence goes on from CM053755.1 coordinate 19,118,160, forward strand.
TCTCCTTCCCACTGTCTTATCTTTCCCCATTTTTTTTGAACCCGCTGAATCCAGCTGGCAATGCCTGATGGAACGTTGATTGGTGTTGTTGGCTTGAACTTGTATAGGTCTTGTGAGGGTAACCATATATGGAGTGAGCTCTTTGGGACAATAGCCATATCATGCCCAGAACACAGCATTTCACAGCCCTCCTCCTCCAGTTCGTAATCCTTTCCATCATCTTCTGTAGTGCTGCTGAGCCTTGCTTTGGGTGGGGAATGGTGTGGATATAGGTGTCCTGTTTATGGGCTGAGCTCTTATAATTACTTATTCTCAGTGATTTAAGCAGTTCTGACCCTCCGTGTTAACCGCTGCTCAACGTAGAAGATTCTTCTCCAGCCAAGGTTGAGAGCGATACTAATCTATATAAGGGCATAAACACGAATGTTATGAGGAAGTTTGATAACATGTACATCAGTAAAACAACAGTTGTGGGTTTCCTGTTAGGGCCTGTGACCTCCCAAGCCCTGGGCTTTGGGCCAGGTTAACAGCAGCAGGTATGAATCCCTCCATCTGTAGCAGGCTCAGCTCTAATCAGAGAGTGGCTGGTTAACCCCGATATTGGTTAACCAGTAGATATTGCACCAGTAGGTACATCTTGCCTGGCAGGTTGGTCTTGTAGCCTTCAGGGTTAAGCACTCAGTGATAGCACTGATGGCTTTTCTGCCTCAGTTTACCTGCCATCATTTATCTATTTATGTTTTGTCTGGTTTCCCCCTGCTTGACTAAGTTACCCGTGGCCAGGTGACTCAATTCATTTGGTTTCTACTGGAACTCCAGTGCCTGGGCCAGGAGACCTGAGACCCAGCCGCCATGCCCTGCTCCTTTTTTACTGGATCAGTAATTGAGATGTACAGGTGGAAACACCTCTCCTACAGCTGGGATTTTGCTCTGTGGGAGGAAGTTCCTGCTGTGTGGCTGGGCTGTGCATTCCCTGTGTCTTTGTATCTACAGGATGAAGTGTCTTCAAGCTCATAACATGAGATATTTCTAAGAGAGCCATGATAAAACTGGCCAGGAACGTAAAACAAGGAATTGCTAGGCTGTGACTTGGTCTCACAGGTAGTAGAATTTGGTCTTGCCTTTATGCACTTTCTGAGTTCTATTAAAACTAGCAGCGTACTTACTGTCAGCCTTAACTGCCTGAGGAACTACATTCTCATTCAGAAGCGGGCAGCACTGTCCCCTGTCCTCTGTCCCTTGTGACGGGCCTAGGACAAGACAGGCAGAGTCTTGTGGTCTGCAGGGCACACAGCATGAATGATTATTGAGCAAATGACATATCCATGTGCAGCCTGCCTCCCTGATTAGGTGAAGGAACCCATGAATCCTCCACAGAGTTAATGTCATTCACCTGTGAGGCTAAGGTTTGGCAAGAAGTCACTCAGAGAGCAAGCCCCCCAAGAAGAGGTTTAGCCTGCATTCTTGGCCTCCACTCCTCAGGGGACACTGCAGGGAAAGGGCACTTTAAGCCTTGAGAGAGCCCTGGTGCCTGCAGGCATGCTGCATGTTTGGACCACTGACTTTACATCTCTGAGTTGCTTTTTCCTGGGTCAGAAAAGGGCAGGAGGAGCCTCCCAGAACAGGGGGAGACAGATAGAGTCACAGGTGCATTGCTGAGGCTGGGCAATGTTTGGTGTCCCTTTCTGGAGGTGACGTCACAGTGTAAGACTTAGAGACTTAGGACAGAGGTGAAAATCTCGGGTAAGCAGTGGCCAGTTATTTTGCTTGTCTGTTGTCAACCTAGAAGAGTCCAGGAAGGACTATTAATAACAATATAAAATCTTTTCTAGATCAGGTTCTGGGGTACTGGGCTCTCGGTCATATCTTTAGGGAGGGGTTTGTCTTGGTTGTTAACTGAGGTGGGCAGGTATCTTAGTCACTGTTCTATAGCTTTTGAGAGATACCATGGCCAAGTCAGTGGCTGTGGTTTTGTCTGTGTGCAGAAAGGACCAACATGGGAGAAGGGTCTGGGTTAAGGGAGGCAGAGGGGGAGGAGTTTGGTGGGGGAGTTAGTACAGCCAAACAAAGGCTAGGCAAGTTGAAATATCACAAGACTTTTGAGACAATGAGGGTCTTGCTCCAAGCCAGGAGACAATGGGGCAGCTGGCGTAAAGTATTACGTTCTCGTTCTCTGCTCCTCCACAACCTTCAATGGCGGCCTGTCACCTGCCACCTCAGGCTGGTTCAAGGATCTTTGAAGTGTGACACCTGCCTAGCCAGCTTGATCTGTTCTCTCTCCCTTCTGTAGCTTGCCTAGGACAGCTGAGCGCTGGGCAGGGGTCAGGGAAGTGAAATCAACCCTGAGCTTTGAAGTGTTTGTCGTGTTGTAGATGAAAAAGGAGGAGGGAACGCCTATGCCCTGGGCATCCCGAGAGCCACCTGCCACTGCGGCTACGGTTCACATCTCTGCATTTCCTCTTGCCTATTCTGTTGGATTCCTACAGACGGATAACAAAAGAGCCAGTTACACAAGCCGCACTCAGCCACTCGCTCAGCAAGTGATGTTCTAGGAACTCTTCCAGCTACTGAATTCGGAATAAGGACTGGCGCTCTCTGCGGCAACCACTGTGCACATTCTCGCTCTTGGCAAATTAACTATTCCCCCCTTGAACCCGAGATTCTCATTGTAGAATGGTCCCTACGTGATGGGGCTACCAGGGAAGGCAGAGCCGGCTCCCCGAGGTGAGAAGGGCTCTGTTTTCCTCTCTGCAAACACACCCTCTTCTTAGAAACAGCTTCCTTCTTCAAAAGGTATGAGTGATTCCTGTGCTTACCAGCAGATGGCGCCCAACACTCCCGTGGGAACCAAGGCTGTGGCTTTCTGTGGTTTCACACTTTCAACCCCCCTCCTCGCCTTCCCTGGGAGGGGCCTGTTCTTTCAGGTCCCAGGCAGAAAGTCACATAAAGCACTTTGTGTCTGTCAGCAGATTCCTGGAAGATCGAACTGAATGGTGTGTGCTCCCAAGCAGGGTTGGAGGGCCCTGTTGACCTCTTTTCCCTGTCTCTTGTAAATGGCTCATGGGTTGCTTACTGGCTTTGCACAGCGCAATGGCTTTAGACCTTTCCCAATTGTTCTCTGGCTGCTTCATCTCCAGGTTCTTTCTGGCCAAGGAGGAAAGACATTCAGAGAGCTGGCCTTTATCCCACACTCTCTGTCCACTCTCTCCCCCACCCCAGAGCCTGAAGGGTCTTGGTTCCCTGCAGGAAACCTGCTTTTTGGCAGTAGTCTCTGCTGAGGACTATTCTGCTCTGATTTCCAAATAAGGAAAGCTTTGCCCAGCAGGGAGATGGGGCTTCTTGTCAGACCTGATTTCCCCCATTGCCCCGGGACACTGAGAAAGCCCAGGGTCATTTTTGCCTTTTCTCTTCCTGACCAGGGATGGTCTGACTGGCCATGCTATTTTAGCTTGCTGACTCTCCAGCTCTGCCATTTTGTTTTACAGGTATCCTGTGATGGTCCCAACGGGACACTCCAAACTATTGATTCAATATTAGGTATTCGGACTATTGTTGGTATTTAAGAAATAGGTCAGACATTCCAGAAACATGTTAGCCATGGTGTAAGGAAGTATCTTTAAGGTTTAGGAGACAGATTCATCAGTAAGGTACTTGCCTTGTAAGCACAAGGAACCACGTTTTACCCTCAGAACTCATTTGAAAAGAAACAGGGCCTGGTGGCTTTTGTGTCTAATACCAGCTTTGGGGTGGCAGAAGGAGGCAGATCACTGGGGTTCACTGGCCTACAAGTCTAGCTTCCTTACCAAGTTCCAGGCCAGTGAGCTACCATGTCTCAAAAACAAACAAACAAACAAACAACAAACAACCAACAACAATAACAATAACAAGAAACCAAGGGGAAAGAAATATGACCTGAGAAATAACACCTGAGGTTTTTCTCCAACCTCCACGTGTATATGAACACGCACACATGTTTACCTGCAAACAAACACTCACAGAGGCCATCTTCTTCTACCTGCTACCCATCCCCTATGCCAGACAACAGGAGCGATTTCAGTATACATACAGAAATATGTAACAATGGACTCTGCCGTCCTGGAGCCCCTGGTGGAAGATGAGGGTGGGCAAGAAGACAGACACAGGTATTCCTGGGGGAGACACGTGTAGAATCTACAAAGCCTGGGAGCTGAGAGATGACTTAAGGGTGGCCTGTTCCCTGTCATTTGGGAACCATCTGGGGTTTTACTGCAACCGTAGGTCCCAAGGTTCTGGAGGTCGTGGCTTCCAGAGGGCACTTGGAACCATCAGGTAACATGAGCCTATCAACCCTGAGGGTTGTGGCATCTTCCAGGTGGTATTGTAAGCCCTGTGCCCAGAGGTCATCAGGGGAGGGAAGCAGTGACTGTCCTGGAAGGAGTTATGGACCCTGCTCATCAGGAAGAAAAACCAAACTCCTGCCTTTGATGCTTCCAGATGGAGGACAGAAAGGAAGTTGTCACCAAGGTGACCCTGTGGGCATCTCTTGGCATCCCCACACTCAGTTTTAAGAAATGGGCAAGCTCCATAGTGGTAGGTAACAAGGGCATGACAAGAGGGCTTAGGTACAGCTCTGCCCAGTGTTACCGCTCCCTTTGGGAACGACACACACACACACACACACACACACACCAAACCTTCTGACCTTCTCTGACCCCCTCCTTATCCCATGAACACAGCAGTTTCTTTTAGATACCATGGAGAGGTGGGTGGTAAGTTCCAGATGTCATCCAACACTGGTACAACAGCGGGGCCTCAGTTCATCACACTTATCCTCCTTCCTTTACGTTTCCCCAGAAATTGTGATTAACCAGAGAAGCTATGCTGGGCTGGAATCCACCAACTGGAATCCTGAATGGCATGCCTGAACGGAATGCACCATTGCAGATCTCTTTGCTAAGCAAAGGGGTATTTCTCAGGGCCTTCTAAAGGAACAGAGCTGGCAGAGTGAATTTGGGCACTCCAGCAATGTCTGTCTCCTGGTGGTAGTTTTTCAGCTCAAGAGACTGGATGTCTCAGCTGTCCCGGTGTGATGTTGGAGTCTCAGGGAAATCCGACACGTTGCCACTTTTTAGTCTTTGTAGCATTCCCAAAGAAGTAGATTCTAATAGTAGCAAAGGAATGCCTTAGGGTCAGCGGGTGCGTCATTGCCATGGGGCATGGATGCAGGGAGGGAAAGAATTTGTGGCAAAGTTTTCAGTCTACCATATTTTGTTGCCAATAAACATTTTTAATGATATAAACGTGTGTGTGTGTGTGTGTGTGAGTGTGTGTGTGTGTGTATGTGTGTGTGTGTGAGTGCGTGTGTGTGGGTGTGTGGTGTGTGTAAGCTAGTTTAAAAATTTTGGAAATGTATAAAACCCTCCAATGCACCATTCAGAGATAATGACATTTAGCATCTTAGCATGTTTCTTTCTTATTGGTCTCACTAGCATCTGAATGAATGTGTTCCTGCATATGTGAATACATGCTTAGGCAATCCTTATTTTTAAGGGTGGTAAAAGGCCTGTCCCCACCCCTTTTTTTTTTGATCAACAGGATGAACAGTTTCTAATATTATCAAATTATTCCTGAAAATAAGATACTTTAAAATACTCTATTATATCACCTTATCATATCATATTCAGCCCTATTCAGCTGGAATATTTATTTTCCTTTTCTCCAGGTTGGTTCTTTTCTTTTATCTATGATATCAAATATTCTGGAGTAAATCTCTCTCTCTCTTCTTAAAAACTTTTAATTGATTCATTGTGAATTTCATGTCATGTACCCAATTCTCGCTAGCCTCTCTGTCTCCTCATATTTGCTCTTTGCTCTTTAAGCCTCCCCCACAAAATAAGACACACACACACACACACACACACACACAGGTATAGGAAAAGTCCCATTGGAGAAGCTGTCACAGTGTGTTCCACAATATAGCCCTCTGTCCACACATCTTACTTGCAAATATTCATTGCAATGAACCATTTGGTCTGATTCAAGATCTCTGGTTTCTGTGGGTGACGCCACCTGCATTGGATCCTCACTGGGACTCCTCCCAGTATCCTGCTGTCTGTGTCATGGAAGTCCTGCAGCTTTGTGTCAGCAGGCCTGGTCCTTTCGCTTGACCCTACCGTTTCATAAATGTTGGGTGGGCCAACCCAGAACCCTGCATTGGTCAGCACACCAGCTTTCCCTTATCCGAACCACCAGTGCTAGCTTTCAGGCTAGGACACTCAATGCCACCATTGGCAGGAGACAGGGTCAGCTCTTCTGTTCTCATGCCCTCAGGGATGGCTCACCTGCACCCATGCTTCCAGGGCCAGCTCCGCTGTGCCACCCAGGTAAGGTGTGAGTGGGGGGAGCACTCTCTCAAGTGCTGCAGGCTTTGATGGGGCTAGACCAGCTCTCCCCACTCTCGCGCGGTCAGGGCTGGCTCACCTGTGCCTTTGCCAACAGGGCCAGGCAAGGTGCCCAGCTTTCCAAATGCTGCAGCCTGGGAGGGAGAGGGATGGCTCACCCCCTTTCACAACCCTGGGGCCAGCTCTCCTGACTACCACCACAGGTAGCGAGGGGGTAGGGGGAAGAGCATCCTCCCCACAACCACACCACCTCTACTCCATAGCAGAGGAGTGGTCAGGACAGCTCTCACTTATCCGTGCACCCTCATCCAGAGCCAGCCCTGCATGCCTTCCAGGCAAGGTGTGGGGCCTACTTTCTGAGTGCTAGAGCCTGGGAGGGACAGGTCCAGCTCACCCAGCACGCACGCGAGCACACACACACACACACACACACACACACACACACACGCCTGTATGTGCTCACACAACAGGTGTGCATGAGTATGTGTTTATGTTGTGCATTTAGAGGCCAGTGGTTGAATTCTGCTACCTTTGTCTAGTTGACTTCTTGAGTTGCTCACTGAACCTGAAGCTCGTTAATTCAGCTAGACCGGCTGGCCAGGGAACAACATGGATCCACCTGTCTCCCCCCTCCAGTGCTGGGGTTACAGGAGCCGTTGGTTCTCAGGTCACCCTCTGGCACAGCAGACACAAAGCTGACTGAGCCGCCACCCAGACCCTGCTAGTTAATTTATTTTTAGACATGTGGTGATTTGTGTTTTTCCAGTGTCGAATCTGCTTTTCTTTCTTTCTTTCTTTTTTGTCTTGTAACTTTCCCTGTTTTCATGCGTAGAATGTCAGTCTTAATCCATCTCTCTCTCTCAAAAAAAAAATGACAAATATTGAGGCTTTGCCACTTAGCAGAAGGGAAGGGAAGGGCTGCCTGTCTTTGGAACCAGAATTGACAGGTGGAGCTGATTCTTGTGTGTGATGATTTCCCCTCTAGGTGAGTAGGGCAAACTGCCTCCAGGGTCCCTATTAGCTGACATGGGGCTGAACAGCAAAGGCCTCATGTTATGTAGCTATGAGGCCCTGCAAGAAATGACACAGCAGTCACACCTGAGGCTTTTTTTTTTCTCTCTCTACAGTAGGCATCAGCCAGGCCTGGGGCTGAGCAGGTAGCTAACTCTTCTTTGTGCTCTTTGCAGTCTTGGTTTGGCTCACCGTCACGGACCTCAGAGGCTTACACACCGCGTGGTAGTTCATGTCTTCCTCATGGTGTGAATCTGAGTCTCAGTGCCTGTGGGGTTGGTTCCATGCTGCATGCACACTCGACGGCAGTGTTTTGATGGAGGATGAAGCGTCCCTTGAAAGGGATCCCGTGTCCTGTGCTGGTGATGGAGAGACACTTAGTGCCAGAGCTGCTCTTTCACCAGGATGGAAGGCTGAGTCTGCTGCCCAGCTGAAGGTAAAGGGGAGAGGGAGGCAGTGAAGCAAGGAGGAGCATTTGGTGGCTCCGGTGAGCTGCTTGAGTGTCCTGCTCTTCTACCCCACAGAAAGTGGTTCTCAGCCTTCCTAATGCTGCAACCCTGTAATACAATTCCTCATCATTTGGCTGCTACTTCATAACTGTAATTTTGCTGCTGCTATGGATTGTAATATAAATATTTGATATCCAACCCCTCAAAAGGGTCTCGACCCACAGGTTGAGAACCCCTGCTCTAGCTGCTTCCCGTCTCAAATGCCACTTCTCAGTGAACTGCTGTAGGTGTAGGAAGTTATGTCGGCCACATCGTGGACAGGTGCTTAGAATCTGGCAGATGGCATTTTTATCCAGAGAAAGACAAGCTAACCAGGTAAACCATCTGTGACTACTTTGGGCATAGTTTTCTGAACTGCCCACGATCTGTTATTGAGCTGCTGATCCAGGGATGAAACATGAGGGGTCAGCTGTGAAGGGGCACTCTGTGATCTGCTCCACACAACTTCAGTGAGCATTGGTCTTTGACATGAGAGGCCACAGTGACAGCCAATGGACTGGAGTGTGGGATTCCCACGGAATCACAGCGTGTTGCATAAGGCTTCAGAGCCTGCGCATGGGAGCTGATCTTTGAGGCTCTGAAATGTGCAGAGGTCTGCACACCAGCTTCTTTAGTGTGAGAGGAGCTCCTTCACACAGGGGAGTGAAGATGGGGGACAGCCATGCTGAGGAGAGCCTGCTGGGGACTGTGCAGTCCCCCCGCCTTGGCTCAATAAACGGAAGTGGCACAGAGCAGCGTATTCTCCTGTGGTCTTTGTTGCTCTCAGGTAATTTCTTGTTCTTCAGGGTTTCAACACAGTTGTGCCTTTTTCCATCCCTTTGCAGCTGTGGGCTGTTGTGAGGCTCTGCGCTTCGGCACAGGGGCAGCAGTTTGAGCAGAAGCCTCAGTAGCCAGTGTTCTGTGCCTCATTTTGCTTCTAGCGGTCTCAACCATCAAGGAGAGACTAGAGTTGTCCCTGCCTGCTGTCTGAAAGGGGGGCCAGTAGTGTAAGCACCTAGAAACAACCTCTTTAAAAAACTATTTGTATATGTGTGTATGAGTGTATTTCAGTTGTGTATGGGTTTCCACAAAGGTCGGAAGGGAGCAGCAGATTCCCCAGGGCTGGAGGTGTAGGCACTTGTGGGCCTGGTTATGGGTGCTGGGAAGTGAGCCTAGGCCCTCTGGAAGAACAGTAGGTGATATTGATGGTGACACCTTCTAGCCCAGATTTCACTGTTCCATTTGCCAAGCATCTGTGCTATTCCACCTCCCTGCCCCCCACTACCATGGCATAGTCAACCTTGTGTAGACTGGTTTAGATTACCCGATAATCCACACCCTTGTTTGCCCACCCGACATCCTGGTGCTGTACTGGACAGCTGTCTCTCAGGTCAGGTTTATCTCAGAGGCATCGTGAGTTTGAGTGTGTCACATGCCTGGCTGAGATGGGGAGTGAGGGTGCCTGGGCTGTCTCGTTCTACCCACACCAGCTCCTAGTGACCAGGTCAGATTGGCTAGTCAGGCTGAAGAGAAGAGAGAAAAGCATGACAAACCTTTGTCAGGCTTCTATTACATGTTCATATCCCCCCTTCACACACACACACACACACACACACAAGGTACTTTGAACACATTCTTCCCATCTTTCATAAACTTCCCCACTCTATCCCTCTCCCAATTCTCTTTGTTCCCCAGATAGTTTTGCTTCAAATGTGGTTTATATACAAAATTGGATATTCTTTTTTAGTCATAAAGAATAAGTTTATATAATTTGCAGGAAAATGGATGTAACTGGGGATTGTCTCAGCATTATTTCTATGTGTGCAGCTGCATATGTATGCAATTGTGTGTGCATGTGTGTGTGCTTGTATGTGCAGTTGCGCGTATGTGTTTGTGTTCATGAAGGCTGGAAGACAGCTTTGAGTGTTGTCTCTCAAGTGCCATTCATTTATTTTTATTTTTTGAGACAGCCTCTCATTGGCTTGGATCTATAACCTAGGCCAGTGAGGATCTATCTGTCATGGTCTCCCTAGCGCTGAGTCGACAAGTTCTTAAGATCATATCTGGCTTTTCACATGAGGGTTCTAGGGGGCAGTCAGGCCCTTCTGCGTGTGTGGCAAGCACTTTCTAGACAGAGCCACCTCCCTAGCCCTCAGCATTGTTTCTGCTGATCACAGAACATGAGGTGCTTCCTATTATTATAAATCACCTTTCCCTCCTTTGAGAGGCAGAGTCTTTTTAGCCCAGGTTGGCCTGGAACTCATGCTTCTCTTGCACCCCCTCCCAACCCCCAGTGCTGGAATTACAGGTGCATTCCACTGCGCCCGGCTTTCTATTATCGTGGGTGAAAGGTATCTCATAGTTAAGTTGGTTGTTCAAAGCAGCAAGGCTCATCAGGAGTCTGGCTGAGGTTTAGACTAAGGGAGGAACAGGTTGCCAGGGCAGTGTATTCTCCCCCCCCCTTCATCCCCCAGCTCTGTAAGGTGTCTCTCTCTCTCTCTTTCTCTCTCTCTGAACTGCTGAATCTCCTGTAGCTACATGGAGCATTTCTGGACCCCTTGGTGTGCAAATGAAGCTTGCCCTCCGCCTCTCATTTGTTCTCATCACACGTTTTCCGTTACAGCTCTCTGCTTCTGCAGTATCTGCCTCCCCCACCCTGCTGCAAATCCTAGTATCAGAAGGACTACATTATCTCTGTAATTCTCAGGCAGTCTGACCTAACCCAAGGCTGGGACGTGGAGTACGTTTAGTAACAAATAGTAGCTCATGACTGGGAAAGAAGGTCCCTGATGCTGATGGAAGGGCGCTTGAGGTGGTGGAATATAAAAGTTAAAAACACAAGTACCTGGGTTTGGGTCCTCAATGCTGTTGTCTGACTTACGGGCAGGTTCATATGCTCCTCTGCACCTTGCTTTTCTCACTTATGGAATGAGGAAGATAAGGGCCTCTGATGAATGCCGTGGGAGCAGTCTGCAAGGCCCACAGAGCAGTGTGGGAACATAGGTGCTCACTTAGTTCCAGGGAATTACGTTTTGCAATTGTACCAAATGCTGCCCCGGGCTGTGTTTTCTTTATATTTTTCGTAGCTTCATATACATGTAATGTGGACTGCATTATATTCACACCCCATTATTCTGGCATTCTTTTCCTCCGAGTCCCCTATTCTCACCTAGTTCTTCAGTGGTTACACCATTAGAGAAAATAACATCACTCCTCAGGCTACCAGGAACATCTCCCCAGGAGGGGATGTGGCCTCCTGGGCACCCCCCTGGAAAGTTGCAGGATCCATGTTGTACAAATATCCATAGCTATTTTTTCATGGTTGCAAAAGCAATGTCATATGTGGACAGCAGCATTTCATGGAACTCTTCCTCATCCTCCAAGCTTTAAGATTCTCTCTACTTTCCCTTCTGCAATGTTCCCAGAATTTTGGAGAGGTCTTGCGTGACTTACATGTATTGCTTAAGGCTCAGTGGCCATCAGCACTTGGACTATATATGAATCTTTGCGTTAACCACTTCTCACTGCAAAAATGTACTTTTCCTCCTCAGGCTGAGAGCTGCATTAGTCTATAAATATAAATATAAATATTTAGAAGGCAGTTTGACAACTTGTTCACTTAGGGAAGCAATGGAAGTAAATCTTGTCCCAACCCTCCCTCCCATGACCTCCTGGTTATAGTCTAGGTTTATAGAACCAGGTATGTATCTTGTCCTGCAGACTAGGCCTCATAGCTCTTCCCAAAGCAGTTGGTTGTGCCCAGAATAGTTGTGGCACTATTGTACTAGTGGGTGCTTTCTGCTTATTGCGTTGTTGTAATATGGATGTTTTACAGCTGGGTGAAACTACTGATGAGTTTTCTCCCCCAGCAGCCTTCATAGAACTGTTTGGCACCATGAATGTTAGCTAGCAGGGAGGAAACATCTATCTTGATTCCACTTTTGTTCTTCTAGTCTTTAAGACTATATCTAACCAGGGTGGTTGAGCTTAGCATCTTGCCATCTACTTCTGGGTGGGCAACTGAGAGCAATGGTAAGCAGGATTTGGTTTCAGTATGCTGCTCCTATACTAGGCAGGCTCCAGTATTTGAAGATGCCAGAGAGATGGAGTATCATCAAAGAGTTTGTAGTCAGACAGTGCTGGCCTCTATGTATCCCAGTGACTTGCTAACAAGGTGGTCCTTGGACAATAAAGTGAAAATAAGGCAAATAATTATAAAATTGGTCATTACTTCTACATTGGTAGATTGGTGTGTGAATAAGATGAGGTTGGGTCTGTGAATTCTTTTTTTAAAATTTGTAAAATTTATTTATTATATTAATTACAGTTTATTTGCTTTGTATCCCAGCTGTAGCCCCCTCCAGCATTTCCTCCCAATCCCACCCACCCTCTTCTCCCATGCCCCTCTAAAACTCCACTGATAGGGGAGGCCCTCCTTCCCCCCTCATTCTGACCCTAGCCTATCAGATCTCTTCAGAACTGGCTGCATTGTCTTTTTCTGTGGCCTGGCAAGGCTGCTCCCCCCTCAGGGAGAGGTGGTCAAAGAGCCAGACACTGAGTTCATGTCAGAGATAGCCCCTGTTCCTCTTACTAGGGAACCCACTTAGACACTGAGCTGCCATGGGCTAAATCGAACAGGGGTTCTAGGTAATATCCATGAAAGGTCCTTGGTTGGAGTATTTAAAGTATGTGTGTGTGTGTGTGCGTATGGTTTCCTGTGACTCAGTATTTGTCCATGATATCTGAACAAATGAATAATAAGAAAAGCAGATTTTGCAGAATGAATGCTGGGAGAGAAGATAAGTGGATCTCATTCAGTTTAGGGCTTAACAAACTGACCTTCGGTACATGAGGTAAGAGAAGTTAATGTGGCTGTGGCTGAGGAGATCTGGTGACAGCCTGACATGAACAGTGACATCATGGCGATTTTGCTAGGCCCACATCGGTCCATTTCACTTGTCACCTGGGTTGTGTTCATTCAGGAGCAGCTGTCTGTTAACATCCTCCCATACAAGACCCAGCCCCCACTTACCTCTGACTTTATAGGACAAAGAAATCAAAATCACTGGTCTTACATGATTTCCAAACTACCGTATTGCAAGTCTTGGCTAATTGAACCAAAATGAGTCAGTTCACAGATTTCCTGGAATAGGAATTGAATGCTTTGACCCATGGCTTTGCCATGCTTTTAATTTAATTTAATTTAATTAATTTATTTTTTTGGAGATGTATCAATTGGTTACATTCATTCTATGAGAAAATTAGCTGCAAGGCAGTTTTCACACCTCACCTGCTTGGTTAGCCCTTGGTGGTCTTTTCTTCCAGTGGACTAGATTAATCTGTTTCTTGTGGAAAAGCAAGCATAATCTGAAACATTACCTCAAAACTTCTAGTCCACACACTGTACCATGGCATATTAGCTTGATTAGTTCCATTCTTGAAGACATTGTGCAATAATGAATAGCATATTGTGTGGCCAAGGTATGGAAGATTTCAATGCACACTTGGTTTCCTAACTAAGTGCAAATGACTCACTAACAATGAACTTAGCTGAAGTATTATTCCCTCAAAACAACATTGCCAATACCAGAGCACAGAGCACATATGAGATGCCACTGGTATAGACAATATATTATGGGTAATTGTGTAATTTTGTAGCTTCTCTGAACATATGTTTGGAAATTGTAGAAATAAGGGTCTCAGCAAATCTAGATTTTAATTAACCTTGGCCATGATTGGATTACAACTAGAAGAGAGATAATAATTATTATTTGGTGAACAGGGGAAAATGAAAAGGTTAATAAAGTTCACAAATTAGCTCTGGGCTGCTCCCTTTTTGTAATTTGTTACCCCTCCTTAGAGACATTGTGAACGGAAATTTTGCATGCTTTTGTGGTGTGTTTGTGTGTGTATGTGCTGCATATGTGGACATTTGTGTACACACACGTGGAGGAGTTCAGAGGTCCATATCAAGCAGCATTTCTTAATTGGTCTTCATGTTGTTTTGGGACAGGATCTCTCACTGAACCTGGAGTGCATTGATTTAAGGAGGCGGGATGGCTGGCAGGCTCAGGTGACCCACATGTCTCTGCCTCCATAGTCCTGGGATCACTTACAATTGCCACCTTTCTAGAACTCTCCCAACATTTCCCAGTGAGGAGCACTCTCCTTATTTCTCTTGGACATTCTGCTGGTCCCAATAACTGGAAGTTAAAAACAAACAAATAAACAAAAAACTTGGTTAAAAAAAAAGCTGGTTCTTCTTAAAAACTTTTTTTTAAAGTAAATTGAGTTGTCTTAAAAATAAGCTTGTTGCTCAACCGTAAGTTGAGTCTCAGGGAAGGCAAATGACTTGTCCAAATTTATGGAGCAGATTTGGGATGCTGCAGGAGCTCCCAGCCTCAGATGCTCCAGGAGACCTTGGATCTCTGGGGACAGGCCAACCTACTCTGAATTGGGTTGTGCGTCCTTTCCTGGTCTGACTGGGAATTCTGGGAGAGAGTTCACTGGGTAATGGCACTGTCTCACAGCTTGGTACAAAATTGCTGCTGGCCTGGGTGAGGGCTGAATGGAAGCTAGAGAGGGAGAGAACTTACAGACCCACAAGGGATTGTTCCACACACAGGCCTAACTGCAGACATGCTCTCCTGCCCCAGATAAGATTCAGCTACGTTTCTTATCCAGGACACAATGAAATTATTATTTTGCCCTTTAATTTAAAGTGAATATTTTTGAGACTTTCTGCATATCACTGGTAAGTTTTGCCGAATGGAAGGTTTTGGGATACCATCTTACATTAAGAAAGCTCTGGAGTACATGAAAGTGGAAGAATCCATTGCTTGTAAGTGACTTCCTTGGCATTAGCTGACAGGAGGAAGTCTTCAAAGAATTAATTTAGAAAACTGTACATTTAACACTGCAGCCTCAGCTGAAAGGGCCAGAGAGCGGAGAAAGTGCTGAGTGTGGGCAAAGTTCCCGAAAGCCTTCTCTCCTTGTGAGGAAGGAGCGCCGCATCAGCACCCCTAGGGTGGGGGTGGGGAGGTGCTGGGGCTCCTATGAGTCACACTCAGCAAGGTGCATATCGACTTCCTGAAGGTCTGTGGGAGGGTGATGAGGGACTTCCAGATGACAGGACCCAGGTAGATTACTGCCAGGGCGGCAGCAATCTGGGGAGCCTGGGAATCTCCTCACGTGACCAGGCCAAGAGTACATACAGCATGTGCTCCGGCAAGCCAGGTTTGCCTATCTGTTTTCAAACAGTGAAAATTGGAAAAAGATTTATTCAGTGTGGCTGCATTGGAGAGAGGGAAAAGCCTGCCCCACCCACCTTCTTTGGTTCTGGGGTGTGAGACGCTCCACTAAGCAGTGCAGCAAAGGCGTGGTCCTCACTCCAGCCTTGTCTCTCCTCCATCAGCCTTCTGACAATGTGTCACTCTTTCTCTAGGAGACAAGCTAGGCACCACTGGGTGCCTCCAAGGCTTCAGACTTTTCTTCTAGGAGAGTCCTGGAGAAATGTTGATTTCTTGGGGCCCATTGTTTCAATAATCTGATATCCAAAGAGAGGCACACAAGGTCCCTTCAGAGCAGTGTTCCCAACCTTCCTAACGCTCCAATCCTTTAACACAGTTTCTCTTGTTGTGAGGACTCCCAACCATAAAAGTTTTGTTATTATTTCACAACTGTTATTTTGTTCCTGATATGAACCATAATGTAAAATATCTGTGTTTTCCAATGGACTTGGGTGACCCCTGTGAAAGGGACATTCTACCCCAAAAGGGGTCACAAACCACTGGATGAGAACCAGCGCCTTAGAATACATGTATTCCTGCCAGGCAGGGTATTTGTACTTGGGCCAGCTAACCCTTACATGTCTCAGCAGGACAGTGCCACTGGAATAATGCTTGCGGTAGCTTTTATAAAAGAGCCTTATTTGTTATTTTAACCGGGGAAGCAGCCATTCCTCATGTCTCCAGTGTCCCGATATCCAGCCCGTGGGTCTTCTGGCCTTACCTTATTATTATATAGTTCCCTTGACCCTAGATGTTTTTCTCTGAGCATGTGTTAGTTTCCTTCTTTTTTTAAAAACATTTTTATTTTATATTAATCACAGGTTATGTACTTTGTATCCCAGCCGTAGCCCCCTCCCGCATTCCCTCCTCCCTCCCTCCCTCATCTCCTCCCTGCCCCTTTCCAAGTCCACTGATAGGGGAGGACCTCCTCCCCTTCCATCTAACCCTAGCTTATCAGGTCTCTTCAGGACTGGCTGCAATGTCCTCTTCTGTGGCCTAGCAAGGCTGCTCCTCCCTCAGGCGGGGGCAAGGGGTCGAAGAGCCAGCCATTGAGTTCATGTCCAAAATAGTCTCTGTTCCCCTTACTAGAGTACCCACTTGGATATTGAGCTACCATTTGCTACATCCGAGCAGGGGTTCTAGGTCATATCCATACATGGTCCTTGGTTGGAGAGACAGTCTCATAAAAGACCCCTGTGCCCTGATATATTTGGTCCTTGCGTAGCTCCTGTCCTCTCCAGGTCATACTAACTGCCCCTTCTTTCATATGATTCCCTGCACTCTACCAAAGGGTTGGTTATGTTTCTTAATATTTGCTTTGATCCACTGCTAGGTAGAGTCTTTCCCAGGCCCTCTGTGGTAGGCTCTTGTCCTGCTACTTGTTTTCTCCTACATCCAATGTCCATCCCCTTTGACTTTCTAAGTGAGGATTAATCCTCTTACTCCAGGTCCTCTTTCTTGTTTATCTTCTTTAGGTGTACAGATTTCAGAATGTTTATCCTATTTTATAGGTCTATATAAGTGAGTATATAACATGTTCGTCTTTCTGCTTTTGGGATACCTCACTCAGGATGAGTTAGTTTCCTTCTTAATCTGTGATGCCTGGAGTTGGAAGGGGATTGACAGTATGCTGTCTAATCCTTTAAATGCCTATCTGGAGAAACTGAGTCCTGGGGTGAAGACTGTTGACAGAGTAGTTCCAACCTGGTAAAGAAGCATATGCACCCAGAAGTGTAGTTTGCTTTATGGACAGAGCTCTTTCAGAGGAACCCTTTATTGCACTGTTTTCCTATCCTGCCTAGGAAAAGGTCTTTTGAGGTAGTAAGAACATATGGATGCTGTAAGAAAATTCCCGCTTGCTAACACTTTATACCAAACACTACTTGTTATTGTGCACAAGCCCTTGACACCTGGACGGGGATCCGCTCTGAGCCCAGAGCAGCTGTTGGAAAAGACTCATTCTGGTAGCTCTGATCCCACAGGGCAGCAGGGCTGGGGAAGGAGGAGGAGAGCTCCCTCACCTAGATGGGGCTCAGACTCCTCCCTCAGTAATGCATGGCAGGAAACTACAGCTCTGACATCCCCCTCCCCCCAACTTTCCTCAGTTTCTTCCTTTTAAACTAGGGTCATGATCCCTTTTGCCAAATACTAAAAGTTGCCAGAAGATTATGTAAAGACGGTATACAGTTCAATTCCCCATGAACAAGAGAAGCAGCCACTCGGCATATTTTATGTATCTTAGAATGAATCGATTTTTCTAGTTCCCAGTTGCTCCTAGGAATTTCTAGCTATCTTGCTCACTAGGGGCAGATGACCAAGATTGGATGGACCATATCCATGAATCCATGAATCTTGATTTGGCTTTCCTATCTATCTATCTATCTATCTATCTATCTATCTATCTATCTATCTATCTATCTATCTATCTATCTATCTATCTATCTATCTTTTTATTTAATGTCTTTGCATTGGTCAGTTTTATATCACCTTGACATATGCTCGAGTCATTTTGGAAGAGAGACCTTCAATTGAGAAAATGCTCCATAAGATTGGCCTGCACTGTATTTTCTTGATTGAAAGTTGATGAGGGACAGCCCAGCCCTCTGTGTGTAGTGCTGCTCCTGGTCTGGTGGTCCTGGGTTCTAGAAGAAAGCAGGCTGAGCAAGCCCAGATGAGTAAGCTGGTAATCAAGCCCTTCACGACCTCTCTGAGCTCCTGCTCTGACTTCTCTGCATGATGGACCATAAGATGTAAGATTAAATAACCCTCTCCTCCCCAGGTTGCTTCGGTCATGGTTTTCTCACAGCAACAGAAACCCTGGGTACGATAGTCTCTGACTACATCTGTCCACAGAGCAATTCCTCACCATTGAGCCTAGGCCCACATGTTATATTTTTAGCTGTGGAGCACAATGATTCTATCGTAGTTCATGTTCTGACTCCAAGCAGTCTCCAGAAAGTTCTGCAAGGGTCAGCCCTCTAAGTCTCATGTAAATTTGTTGTTACATTTCACAAATGTGTAGAGCGTATAAAGTGAGAGGTAACCTTTGAGAATTTGTGAGAAGCTTCCTTTAAACTTACAATCCTTTGATATAAGGCAGTTCAATGTGTTAGTAAGCTAACTGGATAGCTCGTCTGTTCTGGTCAGTTTTCATTTGTATTTTCTCCCATTGCCTCTTAGGTACTTATTTTTCTAGCTGCTTCACTGGCAGTTGAATTCTAAGTTTTATATTTAGTTTTCCTTTTGAAAGGATATTTTAAAAAATCCTCTCATTATGCCAGTAGTATTATATTTAAACATTTATATATTTAAAAATAAATATTTAAGCCAAAACACGTTATCAAATAAGCCAAGATTTTAAGTCTGCAAACTTGACTTATGTCTGTATACCATCCAGCATGGAGGTTTTTCTTCATGTCTGGTTGAAAGTTTCATGTTGTTGGGGTCGTTTTCCCCCTGGATGCAAAGTCTTTATCTTTGCCTGCATTGTAGTGGGATCATAATTCATTCTGTTTCCTATTTTGGTTTTCAAATTCATTTTACTATCTTTTTTGTTTCCATTGTTTCTATACTTTTATTTGTTTTAATTTATTTTATTTTTTCTTTACTTTTATTTGTTTTATTTTAGTTGTTCAATTGCATGTTCTCTCTCTATACCTCCATTTGCTTAGGTAAACTTATTGACTTAGGGATTATTACTAGGAATAAAGAGAGGGGAGCTTGGAGTTGAGGGAAATGGGATGGGAACACTAGGAAGAGTTGGTGGCGGTATGGTGAATGGTGATAATACAAATATATTTTTTACGTGTATGAAACTTTCAAAAAATAAAAAGATGTATGATTCTCTACATAAGCTTTATAATTTTTGTTGTTGTATCCCAAGATACCCCATTATATTTTGCATTAATTTTTTTAGGGGGGTGATGATGAAGCATATTCCAGAAAGTTATATAAGGAAACAAATAGTAACATCATAAAAATTCAGAGTCATGCAGAATTATATGGCAGAAAACCAAATCCAATGGATGGCTATCAACACAAAGGAGAAAATGACTGCTGAACCTGAAGAGCTGATCATCAGTAGTTACCTGAAATGGTATAGGTAACAGTGAGTTGTGAGTCTATCAAGAAAGCCTTATTGGAAGAAATTAGGCCAGTCAAATAACTTAATACATTCTGACATTCTGTTGAATAGATCAATGTCCAAGGACAGTAAAAGAATCCTAAGATATTTAATAGAGGGAATACAAAACATATCAAAACAAAACAGAAAAACTCCAAGATATAATGGGGAAAAGAGACCAAGGTGGCTTTATATTCTTTAACACTAGTTTAGGGCTGTTAATCAAACATTTAGATAGTGGTAGGAGGCAACCATTCACAAATTCTATACCCAGCAAAACTAGTACTTAAAATTTGAGAAATTTGGGTCTATTTTCCTATCATAAAAGAGAACAAACCATATATATTGCAGGGAAAAAAAACCTTGCTATTAGACTTTTTAAATATATTATAAACTTAAAATCTCAGGTCCTAGACTTTTAAATTTGAATTTTTTTCATTGTAGCTCTCTTGCTAATTTTAATCTACTGTGATGACAAGAGTTGGTCTCTATATTCATGCTACTTACTGTGGTGGAGAAAATACTGGTTTTGGTTTTAGTTAAAGGAATGCTGAGAAGCAGAAACAAGAGGAGTGAATGGATTTGTGTATATGCAGATTTGAGATTCAAGCATTTCTCTTAAGTTTCAAAGGAACACCACGCAAACCCTGTTCACAACCTTTCTAGTCATTCAAATTCTATTAAGTCAGAAAGATCAGGAGTTCATTTTGAAACAAGGATTACTATGGTAGATGGCATCACACAGAGACACATTAGTCTATTTAATTATTAAATGACTCTTGTGACCTTGGTTTCTTACCTCAGTTCTTGGTAACATCTTGAATGATGATAATGATGTCCATTCTTGATAGTTATTGTGCTTGTTCAATGAAAAGATGCATCTGAAACACTTAGCATAGCAAGGCACCAAACACTAAGTTACGAACTAGGGATGGCTGCTTTCTAAGGTAAAATTATTCAGGACGTGCACAATAGTACTGTCTTATTTTAGTTCAATGTAAAACCGGTGGCTACTTCAAACCGAGTACTTGAGAAATTAAAACATTCTTTTAACATCCGGGCCAAGTAATTAATTCCTGTATTCATAAGCTTTGGTGAAATATTATCAAGTAATGGGGGCCTCCTGTGAGTTACAACTTTTTAATTAATGTACCTCATGGGTACTGATTACCACTAAACTTATAGCTTAGTTTACATATACTTGAGAGAGTGACCTGCTTCCCTCACACATCTACAATGTAGCCCTCTGAATGTAGTCTAAGTCAGGCCCAGTCTGTCTTGCTCATTACATGGAAGACTTTCCATAAGTTTTTAGTAATCTTGACCAAATCAGTGGGTTGCATAGTCCCTTGTTTCAGTTGTAGGCCTGTAGCAAAACTTTCTTTTCTTCCTCTACTATGGGTTCCATTTTCTGTCTCTGTTTATCCTGGCAGGATGGTAGCCAAGTGCCATCAGTAGGGCTTATTAGAAAGAGCCTTTTGTGTGAAGCCTGGAAATTCAAGCTTAATTCTTTTCTGTGTATGCATATATGTTCATATAAGTAAGTATTTGTGTTTATATATTCGTGATTGGTGTATGTGTGTGAATATATATATATATATATATATATATATATATATAAAGTATGGTATAGGTATGTGTTTATGTGTATGCACATATACATGTTTGAGTGTGATGTTTGCATATGTGGCTGAGTACAGAGGCCACAAGTGGATACCAGGTCCGGGTCCTGCTCTATCACTTTTCACCTTATTCTCCTGAAGGCAGGTTCACTCACTTAACCTTAGAGTTAGGCTGGTGGTCAGCAAGCCCATCAATGCTTCTTCTGTCTCCGCCCCTCTCAAGGATGGAACTACAGGCATGCAGGAGGCCATGCCTGGCCTTTCACAATGGTACTGGGATTAGAACTCAGACCTTTACACTTGTGCAATGGGTGCTGTCACCCAGGCCCTGAGTTTAGCTCCTTACTCCATTATCCATTGACCACTTATATCAACAGGGAGCATGATTATCTTACCTGAGCTTCAGTTTTCTCTTTGAGGGGAGAGGGTTGCAGGCTGTTGCTGGATCTCAAGAATTAGAAGGAGCAGATGTGGAAGAGAACAGCTCCATTGCTGGTGGCTTCAAAGGGCCTGCGGGGTTGGAAGCAATAAGATCATGTCTTGAATGGCAGGAGAGGGGAGGAACTTTTCTTACTTGCCTTTTTTTCTCACAGACAGACAAGGAACACTGAGACGGCAGCATGTAAGTTACTTGTGTTACTTCAGTGACAAAAACAACAGACCAAAAAAAAAAACAGCTTTAAAAAGGGAAGGGCTTATTCTAGCTCATAGTTGGAGTGTATGGCCCCTCATGGCAGGGAAGGTATGGTGGCAGAGGTATGAGGTCACACTGTATCCACAGAAAGTAGAGAGCAATGAATACTGGTGCTCAGCTAGCTCTCCCATTTTATATCCACTCTCTGGCCCAAGGCCATTGAATTGTGGTTCTTCCCATTCAGAATGGGTCTTTTCCCCCCTCAATTAACCCAATTTAGGAAGAAACACCCCAAGAGGCTCGCCCAGAGACTTGTTTCCTAGGTGATGCCAGAGCCTGTCAGTCAAGCAGGAAATGTGCCAGCAGGGAGGGCAGTGCAGCTAGGCCATCTGTCTGTCTTTGATGGCTAAGAAGCTCATAGGGCCTTGGTTCTGCTGGCCTAGTAGTCTCCCCTGGGAAGTAGTGCATTGGGTTGTGCTGAGTCCCCAAGATTGAGTGTCAAGGGTGTGCCTCTGAGTCCTGCTGTTACAATCAGCGGCTGTGTGATTGCAGGGGGTACGTATAACTTCTCTGAACTTTCTTTGCCTCAGCCCCAGATTCAGCATGTTGCTTGCAGCACCTCTGCTACCAGATAGCTGCAGGGATCTGATAAGACGATGAGTGTGAATGTGATTTATCTGTTGCGAAGTGCTGTGCAGATGGTAGATATTAGAGCAGATGATCTCAATTATTCCTTTCAGTCCTAAAGATTTGTGATTCTAGATGTTCCCATGCAGGAGGGCTGGCTATTCCCAAGCAGCAGCTGCTGCTATATGGAGTTTCCTCAGCTCTCCCCAACCCTTACTCTCTCTAACTGCTTTTCTATTCTTTGTGTGTTTATGTGTGTGAGGGTATGATGTATGTGTGTGGTTTATGAGCACCTGTGTGTACATGCTTGGAGGCCAGAGGAGGGTATCAACTGTCCTCTATCATCCTCTGCTCTATTACTTTGAAGCAGCGTCTCTCCCTGAATGTAGAATGATGTTTTTCAGTCCCAACAATCTTCCTGTCTCCGTTCTCTTCCTCCACTATGTTGTAGTTATGTGGAACACAGTGCAGAGACACTGTGTCTCCCTTGTTATGGAGGGGGCTGGGGCACAAGCTCATTCCTCATAGTCACACAGCAAGTGCTCTTAACCACAAAGTCGTATCTTCAGTTGCAGTTCCCAGCTTTTGATGGACAACTAAGGCACTGTCCCCTCTCTGTGAGCAAAAGTCCCTCCTTGAAAGACCAGACCTACCATGGGGACATTGCGGAGGGGGGTGTTGTTAGACTGAACCAAGCTGGATCCCTACTTTAGGGCTGCAAAGTATAATCACAGGTTTTGAAACTTAAATTAAGCTTTCTTGAGTCAAACTCCAAATTTGACTCCTTTACTTTAAGCCTAGAAAGCTTCAAGCAAACCTAGAGGACTTCTTGGACACACCATAGGTCTACCACATAGAAGCCCATTCTAGTGACCAAAATGTACATGAAGCTGGAGAAATGATATAATATGCCCCATGAAATATAAATTTGAGGACAAAGCAAAAAAAGCTTTGAAATGTAGATTTTTCTGGTCTCCAAAATGCTGAACATTTATAATTAGACCTATACACACAGAGCAGCAGAGATACCTTTTCTCATTGGACTGAGTCTGGCTTGAATGGCATGATTATGGGCAGACTTCTTTCATGTCTAGACAAGTCAGCTTCCAAAGCTGTGGACCCCAGTGCTAGGTGAAAACCTAGTTGCTCAGGTTCGGTGTGTTGCCCAGTGTTCATGTGCTGGAGACAGACCTCCCAATTTTATACTCTGTGGTATTGTAGGCAGGTGTTTAGAACTTGAAAAGGTCCTGAGGGTGGGACCACCTACCAAAAACGTACTAGTGGCTTCACACAAAGAGTGACTAATAGAGAGGCTGGGCGTGGTGGCACTCACCTTTAATTCCAGCACCTGGGCGCAGAGGCAACGGAAGGCAAGGTGAAGCTGGCTTCTAAGCTCATCACTGCTCTTTACTTTTCCCTGACTCCCCTAGTCGGGGGAGGCCCCTGCCCTGTGCTCTTAGGGCCTGCTTTTCTCACTTCCATTATTGTGCCATTAGCTGTGATTTATGGTTTGCGCATTCGTTTGTTCACTCAGCATATGTGAATGGGACTGTCTACTCTGCAGTTGGGAACTATGCCAAGTGCCTGTGTAAAAGTTCGGATAGAAAAAGCTCCAGGGGAGGACATGAGACATAGCTGAGAGGCTACAGGCTCTTGCACGCTCTTGCTGAAGACAGGTTTGATCCCCCAAACTCACATCAGGTGACTCACAATGGCTTGTAACTCCAGGAGATCTGATTCTTTCTTCTGGTTTTTGTGGGGGACCCTGAAGTGGAAGCTTTTGGTTTCTTTGGAAACTCAGTGGTGTCATGTTGACTATGTTTTGCATTTGGGTCCCAAGTGCTGGATGTGGGAATGTTTTTCCCCTGCAGGAAACAGCCTCCCTGAAAAGGATCATGATGTTGGTCAGCTGAGACCTCCCTGGATAGAGGGGCGTGGTTTTCGTGAGCTGTAAAACATGCTTGTGGGGACTCTGAGATGTATATGTAGATGGGATACATAGAAGCCCACAGACAGTGAGACAACGCTTTCTGCATCTCTACGCTTTTGCATTGCAACACTTAGCATCCTTCACTGATCTTCACAGAAAACAATGGATACATAGAAGCCCACAGACAGTGAGACAACGCTTTTTGCATCTCTACGCTTTTGCGCTGCAACAGTCAGCGTCCTTCACTGATCTTCACAGAAAACAAACAACAAACAAACAAACAAACAAACGATTCAGAGAACTGCTCTGGCTGTTTTGGTGGCGTTTTTCTGCTTCGGCAGACTCATGCCATTTGGACGGAGTCTAGCCGATTTGTTTTGTTGTGACTGCTGCTTTGCTGTTTGGCCAGGCTGCTGGTATCCTGAAGACTGAGTCTGGTAATCCCCTAAGGACCCAAGGACCCTAATCAAGAGGAGGCAGATAAAAGAGGTCTTCAGCCCTTTTCTATATGAATCTCCTACCTAAGATGGGGGTGGGGTGTTGAGAGGGAGCTAACAGTTTCAAGAATACATAAAATAGGTGTTTGAAAAATCTAAGCCCACAGTACCCCCCTCCCCCCACCCCTCACCCCCACAAACATGGCATACACACATCCATCCATCCATCCATTCAAATAAAAATAAACATGAATTTTTTGTTTGTTCATTTGTTTTTTGTTTTTCAAGACAAGACTTCTCTCTGTAGCCCTGGCTGTCCTTAAATTCACCCTGTAGATCAGCTGGCCTTGAATTCAGAGATTTGACACCGCCTGCCTTCCTAGTGCTGAGATTAAAGGTGTGGACCACCGTTGCCAGGCAAAAAAAAATATATCTTTTACAAAAGGTTCGTGTGCGGAAGGTTTGGTCTCTAGCTGATAGTGATTGGAGCATGGTGACATCCACTCTCTCAACTGATGAGCTCTGGGCAAAATGGACGTAGGGCCTGCTTGGAGGAAGTGGTCACCGATGTCACCTTTTTACCCATGCAAAGTACTTCCCTGCAAACTCTTTTGTTGTCGTTATTATTATCTTTTTAATTAGATTACAGAATACGAGGTCCCCCTCCCTGCCCCTTTTCTGTACTAAAAGAAGCAGATGTGCCTTTAAAGAGTGTATGTTGGTTTTGGCTTCTCTCCATCTGTGTCTGTGTCAGTGTCTCTCTGTCTGTCTTGGCCATGTGAAGAGCTTCTTTGTTCTGGTAATATTCCCACTGCTATCATGTGCTGCCTTGCCACGGGCCTCCACTGGTAGAACAAAGAAACCGTGGATTTAAGCCACAGGAACTGTGAGCCAAAATAAACCTTTCTTCCTTCTAAGTTAATTTCTCAGGTATTTTGTCATAGTGATGGAAGTACTAGCTAACACAGCTGGCTAACACATCCATATGCACCCTGCTACTTTGCAAGCAAATTAAAAAAATATAACAACAGCACCAACACCAGTGATAACACAAAGTTTGCAGGGAAGTACTCTGCATGGGTAGACAATGCTGATCCCAGAAGCCACTGGTTATTATTAGTCATAGTTCATAGCGCCAGACGTGAGTTGCTTTATGAGTTGTTGATCAGGGAAGCCCCAGAGGCCCACAATACAGTCTACTGGCAATGCCCTGTGATGCCCACCAGCACTGGATAAGGAGATCTTACTGCTGAAGAGAGCACACACTATTCTGGACATAGAGACATCAAGATGGAGCTGAGCTGGAAGCCTCCTTCTCCTTTCATAGTGGCAGAAGGTGTCCTGCCTGCTGCTGAGTGAGAAAAATTCACCAGTAGTGTCGCTCAGCTGTGATCTCTGTGAGCCACAATACCACCCTGCCAGGTAGGATGTTCCCACTTGTACAATAGTGTCACTGACATATTTCTCCCTCCCCTCAGAGGTGGTATTCACAGCGGGTGCCTTTAATTCTACAATCTAAATATTTAGTATGGGAGTGCTAGGCCAAGGGATGTGGGTATATGCATCTCTTGGTTACTTCGGATTTAGCTTGTTTTCATTTGATGCTGGTTTTGTCTTTTAACTGCAATATGTGATCAGCATTCTGCCTTCTCTCTCTTCCCCATTGTTAACTGTTCATACTTGGGCTGTGGTATGTTTGAAATTCAAGCTGTATTCCTGGCTGTATTTGAAACACATCATATGTTATTTAGGAGGAACAAAGGCGAAAGAGTGGATATTTTATTTATACTTTTAATTTACATTTTAATTTTTTTTGAGAATTTCACACCTGAGAACAATATTTATATCATTCCATCCTTACTTCTCACAAATCACCAAAGGTTACCTGAAGCATCAGTTATCTGTAACTATCCCCTGCCTCTACATTCCCTCTCCCTCGGACACTTTTCCTCTATAATATAATGGGGACATGCACTGTGGGGTCCCAGGCTCACCCAAGATCAGTTACTTCCAAGTCTTATTTGTGTCTTTCTTGTGAGGTCCCCTGACTTAATTCCTTGCCTGACTGTTCTATGCTTTGCCGGAAATTGATGCTCCTCTGAAAAGGAGGCCACCACTGTGTGCGCTGTGGGGAGGCTCAGCTGTTCTGTAGACTCATCACAACACACAGTGGAAAAGAAAAATCAGGTCATCTTGCTCTCTCCAGAATGCTGATCTGGATGCAAAATTCAGATGTCACAGAATTGTCTCGCTGTCTCACTCAAGGAGATGCTGGTAGGGCTTAACACAGCATCAGAGTCCTCCAGCCAAAACACACATTGCCTGCCAAGGATGCCATTGGCAATGGCTGAAGAGGGGAGAAGTACCCGGGGTGGGATGGTCAGGAGGACACTGGGCACTTGCAGAGGTGGTGTGACCAGAGGGGCATTACTGGGGAGCACACAGGAAAGTGGAGTGGAGCCCAGCGAAGCAGGACAGAGGTGGAGGAAGCCGAAACAGTAGCAGCTTTGCCTTTGGGAGGTAGGGGAGATAGAACTTGGGACCTTCAGGTAAGGAGGGGTGCCGTGATGAGGGGTCTGATTGGGAAGATGCTGGACATATTTGAAGTGAGTCATCAGTGGGTTTCTGTCCCTGGGTAGCATCACAGAGCATACTCCAACCAATGAAGATAGAATCGCACTTGGTGGCTTGGCTTCCCAGCCTCATACCTTGCTAGGAGGCTGCACACTGGGAAGTTGTGGGGCTTAGCAATGGCTGAGCAAGGTTTGTTTGTTTATTTATTTATTTATTTTGAAAATAAACCTTTTTGGGGACAAAAATCTGCTTTTAATTATAGCTCATTTGACAAAGGTCAAGTAGAGTAGAACTCTGTGCAGTGGCAGTGAGTGCTGATCTGTGCCAGGGGTTGGGAGAACTGGGGTTTGAGGTCTGTGGGATGCTGACCCCCATCCAATCATGGAGGTTTACTTCCTCTCAGGAGTTTTCTGTCTGAATGTGATCCCACCCTGGCTGCTCTCCAGCCCTAGTCCATCCAGTACTAGCATTTCCTACTTTCTCAGTTTCTAGATTCCCTGGAAAGCTAGAGATGGCTGAGAAAATCTTCATGCCTTGGCTTCTTCTCTATGCCCAGAGCATCCTTCACTCCCTTGTCTCCTTGGAGTCTGCTTCTTTACCCTGGAAGACTCAGCTTCAGAGCTTCTGGAAGGCCATACCTTCTGAAATCCTCTTTGACCTGGGCACAGAGGGATGGAGGGATGTGGATGGGTATCAGTGGGAGAGAGCTGGGTGGCATCCAGAGGAGACGGGTGTGGTCAGAGAAGAGGGAACCAACTGGGACTTAGGTGGGATATTTTTGGGTGGGATATGAAGATGCCCCTGCCTTGGGAGATAACTCTTTAAATCTGGGAAACTGAGTCCCCAGTTGTTGGCAGGGCCAGGTATTCCTTATGTCCTTTATTGTGGGGTTTTGACTCCAGTCTGGACTGGTCCTCCTCTGAGTTCTAGCCTGGCTGCTCACCACCCACATCTCACATCTCAGATTTCATTTTGGAAACCCCTCCCTGTAAACCTACTGGCTGGAGCTTGCCTAAAGTGAGAGCTTTCTTTGAAGTCTCATGTTTTATTTGAAAAATCTATGCAGATTTTTTGAGTTCATTTCCATTTTTTCCAAGTGTGTGCTAATGTAAAAATATTATTTGAAATTACTTAGCTTTGATGTGGGGATAGGAGGGGAGCATGTTTACTCCTGGCTTGCTGTTCTCAGCTTGCCCTTAATGCCAAAGTTTGTGAGGTAGACTGTCTTGGTTGGCTGCTTCCTGGAGTTTGGCTTAATACTTCAGTTCTTGCTCCACTTTTGACCTGGATGGGTACCCTCCCAGGGAATGCCCCTCCTTGTTGCTGGACCCCAGCTTCTATCCTCCCTTTTCTTGGTGGCCTCTGTTGTGCCCGAATCACGATTCCCCAAAAGACCACCACCAAGAGCTGAGTCCGTTGCAAATCACATGAGGATCTTTTTATTATAAATCATTACAAGCTGCAGCTTGAGCTCACAGCCCCCACCACCGAAGCGGTGAAGAGCTGAGAGCCCCGTGCTCAGGTTAGTTGGGTAATTTAAAGATTCTGGTCCAGCATGCCCAAGGTAGGGGGAATTCCTACCTGGCAAGCATCTATTGGTTGAAACATTGCATTTTGAATTGATTGGCTATAGGAAGGTCCCCAAACCATTAATCCCTCCCTAGGGGGATGGGCCAGTTTCCTAGCAACTGTATCTCTAGTGTGTGAGTAAAGAATGTGGTAAGGCGAGTTCTTCCCCTCAGAGCATTACTGGACCTCATCCAACTATTTTAGGCCTTATGCACTAAAAATAGCCATCTTTAATCTCTTGGTCTCTTACCTCTAAGACTTGTTTTACAGGGCCCTGCTGCCAGGGCAAGGCTAGACACCCTACATGAAACCCTCTCTCCCGCACCCAACAGATGTCCAATCTTCATTCCTGGATGGTGTGTGTACTACTGTCTTTGGAGAGCCATGAACTTCCTTCACCTTTGAACTTCTGTTCTTTGCCTTAGATATTTCTAAGGAGCCAAGGAAGATCCTCAAAGAAAATCCTTCCCTCCCTCAGCCAAAACAAACCAAAACCAAAACCAAACCAAAACCAAAACCAAAAAACCCTAAGTGAAATGTAAATGTTGGTTTTATTTTCTTAGATGGGAAGGGAGGGGAATGAGAGCCATACTCAAGGTTTATGAATACCTGGCTTGGGGCTGAGCCCAGAGCATTTCTATCTAACTATCCCTAGGGGTAGGCCTGGAAGTTTCTAGCCTCAATACAACCTCCCAGACCTTAAAGGCTTCAGTTTCCAGCCTCCGCCTGATAACCTAGGCCCAGAATGTTTCCAACCTCTGATACTTACTGCCGAATAAGCTCAACCTTTTTAGTTCTTTCTGTACTCTGTATAACTTGTTCAACTTAGCTGTTCTGGCTCAAACCTTCTCTCCAAGTTGACAGATTCAATCTGGCTTCTTTCAGCTTCTGAGTGAATTACTCTGCTTGGAAAAATTGTCTCCGAACTCCACAAACTGAACTGCATCGATTGCACTAATTGAACAGAACTGAATGAGCCCAACAAAACTCAACTGCGTTCAGCTGAACTGCATTGAGCCCAGCTACACTCTGTTTCCCTACACTGCTCTGAAGTATCTCATGTTCCTATATGTTCTCCTGAGGGTGTATCCTATCTCTGACTCATTCTGTCAAATCTTTCTCTGATTCGTCACTTTGCCTCACAACTAGATGTCATTGTTTGGGTTTAAAGGTGTGTACTAAAGGTGTGCTTGTAATCCAGACAGAAGGATTAAAGGCCTGTATTAAGGGTGTGTCTTGTTTTCAGTTGGATTACCCAAGAGAGTCTTTGGATGTGAGCCCTTGCCAGGGTAGCCATGTTGGCTGGATTAAAATTTCTTTCCAGCTATGGAGACAGAAGGCACTTTCTCTGGTTCTGGTGGCCATCTCTGCTTGTCTAGGGTCCTTACAATTGTTTTTATTAATTTTTATGTAATTTCTAAATACTTGAGAAAATCTTCAAATGCTTAGTTGTAGAATGTTTGTGTAACAGGTACCAGGACCTGAGATAGATTTTCAGAGCTACAGAAGACAACCTTCAGTGAGTTGTTATAGGCAATTCACATAACATCCAGTCAGTAAATAATGGGAAAAAGCATCACTGAGCATCTGTTGTTGGAATGCAGGAGAATCTGGGCAGGCAAGGCCTCACGCCTGGCATCTTCTGCCTCTTTCCTTTCCTTTCACATTCTAACATCAAACACAGACACACAACACACTCCTATACACGCATAGATATATACACATGTGTTGTGAATGTTTTGGTTTATTATATGTAAACTTGTTTTTGTTAAAATTCCAAGTTGGAGATTTTAGCAAACTAAAACACTTGTTAAGTGTTTCGTGTGGAGAGTGGTCTTTGCTGGGTAGAATTAGTTGATGTCTGAGGACTCCGAGGGGTATAAATATGACAGCCCAGAGGAAGAAGGCGCGGCTGCGTGGAGGAGAACCGCTTGCTGCTGGTTCGTCCTGCCGCTGCATTTGCTGTTTGCTGATTTGCTAGTTACCCGGACTTCTGCATTTCTGGACGACTGATATTGGTATTGTCCCCAAAAGAATTCTACAACCCTACCCAGAGGAAAGGGTAGAACTAGCAGAGAGAACTCTGCCCCCTGTCCCCACTAACCTTCTTTCCCTCTTACCTGGTATTGGGGGATTAGAAGGGAGGTAGAAACATTTAATAACCTTAAATAAAACTAGGTTTGTTAAGAAATCAAGGTCAGCACACATATACACAAGGTCAACAGACAGACACACAAACACACACACATAGATATGCACAGACACAAACATATATAGACATACACAGACATGTACAGACTCATGCACAAACACACACACACATACACATATAGACATATACACACAGACACATGTAGACATACACATACCACACAGGGAGATATACACATACAGATTCACAGATATTTACAGACACACAGACACAGACATACATAGACACACAAACTTAGACACATGCACACACAGACACACAGAGACATAGACAGACACACACATGCAAACACACACACATACATAGACAAACATATATATACACATACACTTCTAGACATATACACAGACATACTCAGACACACAGCCACATTACAGATACACATATACACACATAGACACGCAAGACGTACATAAACACACAGACACACACTGAGACATACACAGATACACACAGACACAAACACACACAGACCTACATAGAGAGACAGACACAGAAACACATACACACAGGTGAAGACTAGGACTAGATGTATCCATGCATTTGCTTTGCAGACTTTTTTTTTTTAATGGAGTTTTAATCAGAGAGTTAATGGCAAGACTGGTGTTCATTATATTTGGAAATAAGCATCAATTTAGAGTGGGACTTAGGGGATATGAGTGGAAGATGAAACAGAAATGGACTTCAGACAGTTTCTTCAGGCAGACTGTGATGGGTCATCTCAACTGTCAAGTTGATGAGATTGAGGAGGAACTTGCAACTATCGGCGGCACCATTCCCTCTGCTTGGATCCTGATCTGTATAATAGGAGAGAAGGAGGTGAGTATAAACATTTCTCTCCCTGCCTCCTGCATGCAGGTTCTATGTGACCAGATACGGTTAGCTCCCATTCCCAATGCCTTCCATGCCACAATGGGCTATAACAGGAATCACGAGACCAAACAAATCCACTCTCCACTAACTTGCTTTTGTCGGCGTATTTTATTACAGGGATGGGAACGTAACTAAGACACAAGGTTAGCTTAAGAAACAATAACATGCCAGGAGTCTAACTTACTTCACAGAGGGGGAAACGGTGCAGGCTTGTGTTAAAAACACAAGTTTGCACAGTAAAACCACGTTCAGATTCAAGTGTGAGCTGGGTATTTTCTCATCTGAAAAGGTGGTATTTTTGAGCCAATTCACATTAGTTTTCTGGGATTACCACTGATGAGGTAGCTTAAAGAACAGACATTTACTTTCTCACAGTTCTGAAGGACAGGAGTCCATGGTCAAGGAGCAAGGAAGAGTGGCTTTTACTGATGAATTTCTCCTTGGTTTGTAGACAATTGGCGTCTGGCTGGATTTGCACATGATTGTTGCCCCTGGTCTCTTTCTCCCTGACCTCATCTCTTCTTTTTCCAAGGACACCAATCAAATGGCTTAAGAATTACCCCAAAGGTCTCCCTTCAACTTGACCATTTGAAAACATAACCACATTCTAATATCTATGAGGTGAAAGCTTTGGTGGGTACATTTGTGGGGGACACACATGGTTCATAAAAACTGACCACAGAGGGTTGCTGTGAGGACTAGTTACATGAAAGCAACCACACAGAAACTGCCAAAAGAGCCTTTCTATTCTTCTAAACAAACAAACAAAAAAATCCCAGAGGATATTATTAAATTTATATAAGACGTGAAGACGTTGCAAAATCTCTGTTGCGATGGTATAGATGACAACTGTGGCAAGTTTTCAACTCTCAATGAAGAACATATTCCTGTTAATTACTCTAGGGGTACATCCTTGCATAAAATTCTGGTTGAGTTAGTATACCCTGGAGAGGCTATTCAATGCTCGTGTTAATAAAAGGGGCTATACCAACGGATGCTACCTAAAGAGTATTGTTTGCTTGGGGATGAGATGGGTCTGCTTATGAAAATGGGAAATGCAGGTAGGGGGCAAAGATGGATGCTAATAGAAGGACATCAGGGGACTAAGAAAGCAGATTAAATGTATTAAATTGGCCTCAGAAAGATGCATATTATGTTTTTTCTCATTTATTGTTCCTAGATTTTCTATAGATGAATAAAACTGTGTATGTATGTGTACATCACACAAAAACAGAACTCTAGGGGATCAATGGGAGCCAAAGTAAGAGGGCAGGCTGGGAAGAGAGGATGTGGAGGGGGAGGTGGGGAGCATTTTTAAAGTGAATTCTATTCTAGGATAAGAGTGTCTTTATGTAACACAATTCTCTGAACAATGAGAATACACCAAAAACCAAAAAACTTTTAGGTTTCTTTTGTTAAAGAAACCTAAAAGTTCACTCTTGGTATCGAGCTATTAAAGGTGGTCTTTCATGAACTTATGGGCTGACTCTTTGATCCCACTTGGGGTGGAGAGCAGCCTTACCAGTCCACAGAGGAAGACAATGAAGCAGTCCTGATGAGACCTGATAGACTAGGGTCAGATAGAAGGGGAGGAGGACCACCCCTATCATTGGACTGGGGGAGGGGCATAGGAAAAGAAGAGGGAGGAGAGGTGGGGTTGGGAGGGGAAAGAGGAGGGGGCTCCAGCTGGGATACAAAGTGAATAGAAATAAAATAAAAATTTTAAAAAGGTTGTCTTTGCCACCTTTAATATGGAGGTGATCTAGGTAGTACCAAGAGACCAACACTGTTATACTGCTAGGGGCTACATCCTGCAGATGAGAAAGCCGCCCGTTCTATCAGTGGACTTAAATACGTCACAAAATGTTCTATCTAGTTCTCTGTGTAGCTCCCAAACTTTGGTAAAATGAGGGCTCAACCTTTCTGTGAATTATAGGGCAGTTCATTTCTACCACAGGCTTTCACTACCCTGCTCTGTCTTGGAAAAAGAGGTTGCATAGGGGTCTTGGAGCTGTTCTTTAGCCTGGACCCCATCAAGTCATACTTGCTACCAGAACTCATAGGTTCTGAGGTCCTCTCGGGCAGTCTGTGTCTCACTTTTCTTTAGGGCTTGCCTCTCCCAAGCCTCTAGGATGTTTGGCTTATTAGATGAAGGACACTGTCTTGGAAGTGGACCAGACTGAAGGCTTCGTGTGAAATGCAAACTCTTCCTCTTAGAGCTGTGGGCATTGGCTACTCAAGACAGCCTGCTTTGGGGAAAGTCAAAGGGATTGACAATATCATGGTAAATATACTGCTAATTATTCTCATGAAATCCCTAAGAGGCAAGTGGTACTGCCTGTGTCTCAGGGAAGAAGACAGGTTCAGTTAGATCAACAGATCACCAAAACGCTTGGCTCTGGTGTGCTGCTGAGTTGGACATCAAACAAATTGTGTGTGTGACTCTCAGAGGAACTGTGTAAGGTCTCAGGAGGGCTTGACTTATCCAGCAACCTCTCTGATCTGGGCTGTGTGGTTTTCTACCACAACTGGAATCTGCTTGGATCCCTAGCACCCTTTTTAGGGCTGCCATGCTGAGAAGTGAGTTCAGCTGGTGGTGACAGGCTTTGTCAGGTTGCTTGTGTGCTCAGCATTTCAGATTTTTTTTTTGTGAGCTTTAATGAGAGCCCATCATAAAATTGCAAAAAAACACCTTTTCTCAAAACATATGCTATTGGGATGTCAGAATAATCACACATCTCACACTTGCTATATTTTCATAAGAAGAGTCTTTTAAAAAATAAATATTAATCCATTTTCTATAAACAGCAACCACATCCCTGCTTTCCTGTCATCACACCTCCTCTGCCTTGGCTCAACACAGTCACTTCCTTTCTGTTTTTATGACCAGTCTCCTCTCTTTTCTCTCTATCTCTAATGTATTTCTCTTTTGTCCATTTCCCCCACGAGCCAAAATAATCTTTCTAGAACATAGGACCTGCCATACTGCTTTTCTATTTACAACCCAATTCAGCTTTTCTTTGTCCTAAAATACAATTCTAGCCCCTGGGGCATGGTCTGCAATGGCTTCTGTGTTTTCCTGTTGGGCCACCATCTGCCCTCGCTTTTTATCATTTGGATGTTCAGCCTCTTCAAGGGTGTGCTGCCTCGTGGACTTTATGGTTCCCGGTCCTCTAGCTCTTCTCTTGACCTGCCCAAATCAACCCCTTGTTCAAATTTCTTACCTATATGAATTACCTCAACAGTCATTTCTTTTGAAAAACTGACTAACCAATTAATTAATTAGAAACAGGCTCTCCTTATGTAGCTCAGGTTGGCCTGGCATTTGCTATAATCCAAGCTAGCCTTGAATTCATATGCCTTCTACTTTTGCTTTCTGAGACTTGGATTAAACGCATATGCCACCATGCTTAGCCTCTCTGGAAGGCCTCTCTTATGTAGTAGATTCAGTTAATTTCTCCCTAATGTAATGTTTTTCATGCCTCATAGTAACTGCTTTTCTTGTGGTTTTGGCAGCACACCTGGCATATAGGAAGAAGGGTTTCTTTGGTTCACACTTTGGGAGGGTAGTGTCCATTATAGTTGGGAAGCCATGGCAGGGGTCGTGGTGATGGGGCTGTGCAGCTCAGATGCCTCATGTCGATGAGAACCAGCAAGCAAAGAAACAGGAATGCAGTACTCGTCTGTACTTTCTCCTTTCTCCATTTTTTATCCAGCCCAGCACCCAAGCCTGAGGGATAGCGCCACCACATTGGGGTCTTCCCTCAGTTAATCTTCTCTGTGAGCTCTTTAGATTTTCTCTAAGAGTGTGTCTCCCAGCTGATTCCAAATCCAGCCAAGCTGAGAGTGACGATTGGCTCCCATGTACCTGTAGTAGACCTGGCCTTCTATTTTACGTGATCATAACTTTTTGAAGGCAGCGATCCCTTCATCTTTAGCTGTGTTGCTGTCAGAGCTTATATTTTGATAAACCACAGAGTGGCCATTGTTAATTTCACTGACTGTCCTTTTCTTTTTGGGCTCAAAGCCAATACAACACTATTATTCCAGGGAAGGGATACAGATCCATATTTACTAAGGAAGAAAGGGTGTGAGAAACTATAGAATACTAGGCAGGTGCCCCCTCCTGGAGGGGTTGCATAGATATTTAACTCCCTAGTGATAAAGTGGCAATGCATATGAAGTGTGGCTGACCGAGGAGGTTTCCATGAGTCTTAGTGTCCATAAGGTGCCTGTGTGACTTGCCTCAGTTTCTGAAAGCTTGATTTTGCTGATTAAATTGGGACAGCACGGACCAAGACCCAAGAGCTCAAATAAGCAACAACACTTTTAGTAAGCAGAATTTTGTAAAGACTCAGTTCTCTCATGAGTTGGCCATTGGCTTGTCCTGAATCCAATTGTTTTTCCCAAGAATGTATAGGGTTTGGGCAACATAGGCCTGAAGTTCCCGCTCACTCTTTCTTTGTATTTTAGGATCAATTTGTTAAGTCTCATAAAATACCCTTGCTGGAATGCATGCATTAAATATACAAAGATTTGGGATGAAGTGTTTTTCTTTATGGTAATGATTTTTCATATTTAACTAGTGTTATTCTCCATTTTAAAGTGCTTTATAGCCTGTATAATTTTTACAAATGTCTTAAGAAAGGTCTTTTCCATCTTTTGTTTGATTATTCTTCCACACATTTGTTAAATTTTGTACACGTGCATTTTGGCTGTCATTATCATAGTTTCTGGTTCACAATGAAAGATATAGGGGACTATTAATTTTTGTATGTTGGACTTATAGCCAACAACCCTGTTGGTTTTCCTTTATGCCTTATTGTAAATAAATTCTTTCTGGAGATTTCTTTAGAAAATATATTGGTTTCCTATGGCAACAGTAAGAAAATACTATATACTTAGTGGCTTAAAATGACACAGATTTCCTCTCTTCTGTTTTGGAGGCCATATTAAATCATTTTCAGTAGGCTGTAGAGCAGAGATCTTATTTTTCTGGGTTCTTAGAGAAAATTGTGTATTTGCCTTGTCTAGCTTATAGAAACCACCAGAATTCTTTGGCTCTTGATCCCTGCCTCACACCACCCCAGCTTCTTTTTCTTTTTCTTTTTTCTTTTTAAGCCATCTTATAAGAACCCATGATTACAATAGGTTAGGTCAGGCCCATGATAACCTAGACTAATGGCTCAAACTGGAAACCTTTGAATTAATCACATGGGCAATGTGATTAATTGGTGAAGTGATTATGGATTTGGTGAGTTAGGGTATAGATATTTTGTGGGACCATTTTTTAATATGCAGATAATCACATTATTTATAAACAGGCTTTTTTCACTTTTAAATTCATATAACTTTTATTTATTTATTGTCTGGATTGTTAGGATTATTGAGGACTCCCAATACATATTTAATGGATGCAGCACAGCAAGCCTTTACTTTGGCTTCCATGGCAATATCTGTAACATTTTATCATCATAGTTCTGCTTGCTGTGGGTATTTGGCTGGTATTTAATCAGCTTTATAAGATGTGTTATTACCAGCTCACGATGCTGATTTTGTTGTGTTTATGTTCTCTGAGTTGTTCAGACTCTTTTAATCACTCATCACTGTTGAATAGCTTGCAGCTCAGCTGCTGTGGGCACTATCCCCTTAAGTGCTCATCTGCTGAGGTTGGCCTGGCTAGCTAATTGGTTTGGGGACACTCATGCCATTTGGTTGCTCCACTGGTATGGGAATGCTCAGTGTGACCTCATCCACATTTCTGGCTGTGAGCTGGTCTCATTGGTTCTCTCTGCAGCCTCTTGGGGAGGATGGCTCACATTTCCAGTATTAAGGCAGTTGTGTTAGGAGACAGAAAACTAACCAACCTCTCTGGTTAGCTTGTGATATGTCTGCTGATTTCTTATGGGCCAAAGCGATTCATAGGACAATCCTGAGCTAATCTGGTTGGGTTGCCTAGGAGTCTGCATACAGGAAGTGGGATGCATGGGCAGAATTATTATGAGAATTTACTCCATA
The DNA here is from genome assembly GCA_028658305.1 of Pachyuromys duprasi. Lineage (NCBI taxonomy): Eukaryota > Metazoa > Chordata > Mammalia > Rodentia > Muridae > Pachyuromys > Pachyuromys duprasi. The sequence goes on from CM053755.1 coordinate 19,155,947, forward strand.
CAGTGTTTAGTTTTGGATTACAACAAAGGTTAAGAATTATGTTTTCCCAGTGCTCTATAAGAATAAATATGAAAATCACATTCTTCTTTTTTGTAAAAGAACTACTTTATATTTAGAACACCCCCTTCCCTCCCTCAAAAAGAGTCCCCTCTGATATGGGCTTTGGTGTCTGCTTTGTCATGCATATTACCTTCAAATCTCTGCCTTTTCACACCTCTTCACTGCATAGACCCTTGGCTTGCGAGGGTAGAAGGAATGCAGCAAAACACTTAGTTCTCAGTTTGACTTAGCTATGGGGGAAACGGTAAGATTTCTGTATCTTTTTTCAAACACTGCCACAAGCCTTCATACTGAGCAGTGTCAGTCCTAGTATCGTCTCTCTCACCTCCCTTCATCCAGCTCTACCCTTTGTACTTTTTAGCATTCTTATTATAGGCTAGGGTTATAAAGTGGGATGCTTACCCATCCTTCATTCTCAAGTGTGGTTGCGTTTATGTGCTATCCAGGAAGCCCTGGGTACTTCAGTGATGAACAGAGCAGAGGACACTTATGAGCAACTGCGGAGCAGTTAAAATGATGGATGGAGAAATATGGGGTGGCGTTCAGCCTCTGGTCAGGTCACTGAGGGAAAGGAAAGAGTAATTAAAGTGGCTAGAGAATGTGTCTCAGTGAGAAGCCTCTGCAGGCTTTAAGCAGTCAGCAGGGGCAGGGGTGAGGGAAGGGAAGAGGTGATCTCGAGATGGCTCATTAGAATGAAAATGAAAGAAGAGGTGAGACACTGAATATGAACAGAAGGAGGGATCAGGTCAAGTGCAGCAGAAGAAGGTCCCAGCATCCAGGGAGTAATTTGCACTTCATAGGCTCCAATTTCAGGGTACAATAGCAATCACTCCTGTCCTATTCTGACTCAGAATTAGTTTTCCTTCTCCAAAGCCCCTGAACAAGGAACAAAGCAACTCTGTCCCTGACAGAGACAACCTTGTCTCCTTCATTCCATTGAAGAGATGGGACTCTTTCACTGTCAGAGATGGGTGTGGCCCCTTCCTGTCCCTAACTAGCTCCTGCTACCTCTGGTTTCACTATGTGGTCTATGAGATGTGGCATAGGGTGCGGAGGGATGGCTCTTCTCTACAGATTCACCAGCTCGCTATTGGCCTCATGTTAGTTACTGGTTTTGCCAACAAAATGGACATGCTTGGTGGGCCATATGACATCTCTGTGAGAATCACCTGTGGTGTGCTGTTGACAGTTGATTCGTGGGCTCTAGGCTGCACTTTCTGATTCTATATTCTTGCTGGAACCCTAGAATCTGCAGGGTTTTTTTTTTTTTAGCAATCTCCAGAAGTTATGCTTCTGAGTACATTTAAGACCATTTTTGGGGGGGACACAATGTCTCTGATTTTCTCTCAGTCTGGTTCTGTCCACCCAGTCTCATTCAACACAAATTCTGTGGGGAACCTTGCAGTCCCACAGGGAACCACAAAGTCAGTTCTTCTTTGGACTTTTCTGTCCTGTCCCATTGCCTCTTTTGCCAGAATGAATTACACATTTCTCTTTCCCATCTTGCTTGTGAGAAGCAAGGGTCCAGCCTTCAATTCCTCACAGTGTAGGTGTGCAGTACAGAGGAGGCTAGGGACAGTCTAGATTTTGGGCCAGGCGTCAGACCTATCTGGGGTCTTTCTAAGTGCTGTGAGTAATGGGAATGGACCCCTTTCAGGACTGTGTTTATACTTCTCTGTGTGTAGTTCAGACCTGTACTTAGGTTTCTCCAAAGTTCTCTCTCTGTCTCATCTATCTGTCTGTCCATCTGTCTGTCTATCTATCATGTGTTAAGCTCTTGATTCCATCACCAGTACCACATAAATGAGGTGTGGTGGTTCACTTTTATATGCCTAGCACTCAGGAGGTAGAGACAGAATGAATAGAAGTTCAAAGTCATTTTCAACTATGAGGCCCTGTCTCACTATCCACCCCTTCCCCCCTAAAATAAAACAAAAACCAATCAACCAAAACAAAAGGGCTTCCTGATTCTTGGATAGAAAACATCAAAATATATGGAAAAGGTTTAAAAAGTAAAGTGAATAACAGACCAATCTGCTGCTTTAGCCCTGGGCAGAGTAGGACAGAACTGCTGAAGGTGGACTTCCTGTCTCTGGGATGGTTCTTCTTGGTGTCTGGCAACTGTTGACAGTAAAGAGTCCGCGCTTCAGCCAGCTCTGGAGCCATCAGACTCTTCTCTGTGATGCCAGGAGTGCTGTTGAGCCAAGTTATCCCAGGTGAGAAACTGCAGGTCTGACAAGCTGTGGCTCTTGGCCCCACTTCGTATTTAAATGTTCTTTGTGCTCTAAGAAATTAGCACTTTGTGTTTTCTGAGAGGGGAAGTGTAGCTGCTGTGGATCCAATCAAGGCTGATGTTTTGAGTGTGTGCTGAATGAAATTGCACTCAGCAATTTGCCACCTCTTCTGATGAATGTCTTTATCTCTTGGTGGGAAGGTGAGAGCAGGAAGCAGCTTTCATGATTACAGGCAGAAACCTGGTTTGTTCATCTCTGAAATCATGGCCTGTTGCCCGACCTCCAGGTCTAAATGAAGAATAATTCTGAGTTACTGAAACCCTTACGTCTTTCAAGCTTGTGTGTGAGTGTGAGGCTCAATACCATAGCAAGTAGGAAATGTGTCCTGCTGTCCTTCTTAAACCCTGGGGGAGAATGTGGGAAGTGCTATTTCCTTCGTTCTCATTTAGTTTCCATCCAATATTTTGTCTAATTCTCACAACTGTGAAATGGTAGGTGTGTATTCATCTTCCTGTTTTATAGATGAGACGCTGAGCATTGGAGAGAATAGTAGCTTGCTTAAGTACGCACCTCTATGACATTTTGCTTTATAGAGATGAAGGCTGTGCACGACTCCAGAAAATCAGTTTGTTTCGATGGAGCACAGTCAGCTCTTAGTCAAGGATCTATTGGCTGAGAGATGATTGCACAGTGGTCTCTTGTTTTCTGATTCAACCTGGTTCTTACTGCCTGTGTTACTCCAAGGTTGCTGGACAGCTGTATCAAACCGTGAATGGCCTGGACTCTCTGGCTCATTCAAACTCCCCACATAGTATTTGATGAACAAAAATGTGAAAGCAAACATCAATAACTTATTTTCCAGTTTGCAGAGACAGTCTTGTTGAGGGAAAGCCTCCGCTAATGGTCACACAGGCTCAGAGAAATGACCTTTTCAGGTGTGATGTCCTCTCCCAACACTGCAGAGAACTTGAAAAGTTTAAATGAAAAGATAACTTTGTCTACACCACTCTCAATAACTCAAGGTTATTGTCACTGGCAGGCTGGAGCTTTTCCGAACTGATATCACAAAGCTGACTGTATATAACCCTTCTTTATCCAAGTTCAGAGAGAGCAACAATATGTCCGTTCTTCAACATTACATGATGCGGGTATTTACATGAGAGCAATTGGCACACACTGAACCAGACACAACCAAGGGCTTATTAATTTATTTATATTAGCACATACTGGTTATTACTGTCTACCACATTTTAAGCATGGCATATCTAATTGCTTATGTAATTCATAAATATAAGCGCTTTCTCCAGACACTGAAAAATCTTGAGGGAACATTGAGATGGCTCTGCAGGTAAAGGTGCTGCCCAGCAAGCCCAGACACCTCAGTTCAGATCTCTAGCACAATACAAAAGCTGGGTATGATGATTCTACCTGTAACCATAGCACCAGTGTTGGGTGGAGACAGGCAGATCCCTGGAGCTCACTGTCCTGTCTAGCTGAATCTTTGAGCTTCATGTTTAGTGAGAGATCTTTTCTCAAAGAATAAGGTGGGGAGTGATACAGGAAGACAACTGGATGTTGACCACTGACCTACACATGAACAAGCAAGTGTAACCCACTAACACCAACTCGTCATACAAATCCAGTTACTAACTGAATAGAGATAGCATCAGTTATTTGGTGACTTAAATTATTGGGCACATGCCTTGCTTCCAAGTAATAGGAGTTGTGTACCAATGAGTATATTTATTCATTTAATATGGGGTCCCGGAAATCAATATGCCCAGTAAGTTTGTGGAGCCTTATTACAGGTTACAGAACTAGACCGAGAGAGCTTTTTGGTCCTTGGGTATATATATGCATGAGAATTTCCAACAAGTGGGTTTTTTTTCCCCCATGGGAAAAAGGAGTCTGTGCTGTGATGAGTTGCTAAATCCTGATTGCACATGTTAATCCAATAATGAATTTTGATTGTTGGACCTTTGTGTTTTGTTTCAGGAATGAGTCAGTAGCTAAATAATGGAATTGACCTTGGGGGCTCTCTTTAGGAATGTTAGCCTTTTCTTAGCAAGGGAGAGGGAAAAGGTAAAGGGGCAAGTCTGTTAGTGTTTGTCACGCTCAGGCCTGCTAGAGCCCCTTCCCCCTGAGATACTTGACAGCCGTGGTATGCATGGCTGTGGGACAATCCTCAGAGTCTAGAGGAGAAGCAACCATGAGCCCAGGGCTTACTCGAAGCTGTGCCTGCTGACTCAGGGTACATGCTCTTGAAAAATTGGATCATGCCATATGTATTTATATGACTCAGTCTGTTTGGTTCTAATAGGACCCTGTCAACAGAGGCACTCAGAAATAAAAGAACTTTCTCACATTTCTGGAAGCTGCAAAGCCCAGGGTCAAGGCAGATCCGGTGTTGAGTGAGGAGCCACTTCTGGCCCATAGACAACATTTTTCTTCTATCTCTCCAGTAAGGAACAGGAATCTCTCTAGTACCTTTTAGAAGGGTTTAATCTTATTCTGGAGGTTTCCATTCCTGATACCTTAGTATCCCTGAAAGTCCCACTTTGTTAATGACAACAGATTAGAGATCAGTTTAAGAGGACACAAACCTCAGACCATAGCGGCATTGTCTCCTATGTCCTTTGAAATATTTAATGATACAGATGTTGGGTGATATTTTCCAAGCCATCATTTTCTGTCTAGAATGGCTTCCCTAGGTTGTGCATTATTTCATCATGTTTATACAAACAAACAATTCAAACAGCTAACAAGATGTTCCACAAAGTGACCAGATGGAATTTCAGTGTTTTTGAAGGTGAGAGAGCAAGCCAACCACCATACAAACACTTTAGGAAGGATAGCGGCATGTACCACTGAAGGGCGTGGCAGGGAGATTTTTATTTGGTTAGAGAGAAAGTCTCAAATGAACCAGGAGCTGGGGGCAACTGTTACCACAAATTTCTGGAAATAATGTGTAGAGAAGGGAGGAACACTAAAATGAGCCCAGAGGGAGGATGGTCTTTTAAATTTGGCATCAAAGAGGAATCTGCAATGGAGAAGAAGGACCAACAAGAGAAATGGGAAGATATTTGGAAGAGCTGTCTTAGATGCCAAAGGAAAAGGCCATTTCTAATAGAAAGCAGAAGGGCAAGGTGATCATTTAAAAAGAGAAAGGCAATGCAAGAAAAAAGGCAATGCAGCCCACCTGTGCTGGCTAATTTTAGGTCCACTTCACATTGGTTAGAGTCATCTGAGAGCAGGGAGTCTAAATTAAGAAAATGCTTCCATATGAACTCAATTGCCTGCTCTTTGATCACTTGCCACTGGCGATGCGGCCTTGCCAGGCCACAGAGGAAGAGGATCCAGGCAGTCCTGATGAGACTTGATAAGCTATGGGCAGATGGCAGAGGAGGAGATCTCTCCCTTTCGGTTGACTAGGGGAAGGGGACAGGCAGGAAGAGAGTGGGAGGGTAGGAATGGGAGGAGTTGAGGGAGGGGGCTTCAATCGGGATATATAATAAATAAAATGTAAAAAATAAAAAATAAAGAAAGAAAGAAAAGAAAAGGGAAGCAGGCTGAGCAAGGCACCAGGAGCAAGCCAGTAAGCCATGGCCTCTGCATCAGCTCCTGCCTCCAGGTTCCTACTTGCTTGAATTCCTGTTCTGAATTTCTTCGAGGATGAACAGTGATATGTAAGTGTAAGCCAAATGAACCCTTTCCCTTCCAACTTTCTTTGGTCATGGTATTTCATCACAGCAGTAAAAATCCTAGGACAGGTTGGTACTAGAGAACAGGGTATTGCTATGATAGACCTGACCATGTTTTGGGGAGGATCGTGGAAGAACTTTGGAAATTGGGGGCTAGAAAGTTTGTTGAGAGCTCAGTGGGATGCTCTGCTAGAACTTTGAAGATAGGGATGTTGAGACCAGTACAGATGATGGAGGCCTGGCTTGTGAAGTTTCAGAGGGAAGCAAAGGTTCTACTAAACACTTCTGTGAAGAATCCATAGTGTCTGGTAAGCTGGGGCTGAAGAATAAACTGTGATTAAGAAGAGACCAGTATCATGGAGATGAAGTCTCCTGGGAAGCACTTCCTCAGGTTCATCACACAGAAGCTGTGGTCCAGAGGTGACCAAGATTGTACCCCCTATAGGCAGCTAAACCTGGGTAGCCTAAGAGTCACGCAGGTGATACTGGTTTTGAAGGCAGGAAGGAGTCATAGAAAGTAGCCAAGGCTGGGCACTGTGAGCAGCCAGGAGAGGCCATTGGTGAAGGTGCAGCCTCAGTGGCAGTTGAAGGTCCAGGATTAAAGGGGTCATACAGAGAAGTGGAGGCTTGGCTCCATGAAGAGAGCTTATATGAGGCAATTGGTAAAAGTGCAGACTACTTGCAGCAGAAGACCCCAGCAGTTTTGGAGATGCCAGCACTTGGGATGACCATCAAGGACAGCAGCAGCTGAGGAGTGAAGCCAGCTGGAACCTTAGAACACAAGCCGTGTGTGCTGCAGAGGGCAGAGCTAGAGAAATGACCCATGAAAATTGTGAGTAAGTCCCAGATATTGTACATTGAATCATTTACACGGTTGGAGTTTGGTTTTGCTTTGTTCAGATTATGACTGTGCCCGGTTCTCTTCCCTCTCCTCCTTTTTATTTTTTCGAGACAGGGTTTCTCTGTGTAGTATTGGCTGTCCTGGCTGTCCTAGACTCACTTTGTAGATCAGGCTGGCCTTGAACTCACAGAGATCCACCTGCCTCTGCCTCCCAAGTGCTGTCAACTAAAGCTATCCACCACCACTGCCCGGCTGCCTTTTCCCTCTTAAAGAGAGAAAGTATTTAGCTTATTTTTGATTTTATAGGATTCCACAGCTGAGAGATTTTGAATTTGTAAAAGAGATTTTAGATTTTAAAAGAGACATTGGATTTTTATAGAGACTGAACTTTAAACGTGTTGTAAAGAATATGGAATGTATGTTTTATATTTGTAGTATTTATTAATCTGAGATCTTGGGAATAAGTAAAAAAAGAAAGGTTATATCTTAAAAAGTGTTGTGTGTCAAGATGGCAAGGGGTCAGTTGTGCTAGCTAGTTATATGTCAGTTTGACACAGGTTAGAGTCATCTGAGTGGAGGGAACCCTAATTGAGAGAATGCCTCCATAAGATCTAGCTGTAGGACATTTTCTTAATTAGTGATTGGTGGGGGAGGCCAGCCCCTGGTGGCTGGTGGTTCTGAGTTCTATAAGAATGCAGGTTGAGAAAGCCATGAGAAGCGAGCCAGTAAGCTGAGTCCCTCCATGGTCTTTGCATCAGCTCCTTCTTCCAGGTTCCAGACCTGCTTGAGCCCCCACTTTCGTTAGTGATGGGCTGTGATGCCAAACAAACCCTGTCCTCCCCAAGTTACTTGGGTCATGGGATGTCATCACAGCAATAGTAACCTTGACTAAGACACCACTCCTGAGTGCAGATGCGCCACCCCCCAACCCCAGACTTGTGTCCTCAAAGCACACTCATTGAAGAGTTTGGTTCAGAAGCCACCTTAATTGGGAGTGAACTGAGAGGTCACTGGGTTGGTAGGGTTGTTGCTATTTCCTGTGCATGAGGCAAGGGGGCAGGAGACACTGACTGCACCAGAATTTGGGATTAAACAAAGCTCTTAAGTCATGTCTGAGGAACTTTGCAGCTCTATTTCTGCTCAAGACTTTCAGTGTCTCTGGATTCTGTGTTTACTCATGTGGGTTGTGGTCTTACATTTTTTCCAGTGTTTGCTTGGCAGTTTTTTTTTTGTTTTTTGTTTTTTAATTTGGAAATGGATAGGAAAGAGTTAAGCGCTTGGTTGCTAGCCCGACTTCCTTCAGTAAGCACTATTTGTTGGATGCATTAAAATATTAAATTTGGGGCAAACTTGGGTTTCTTGAGATAACAGGGAGCATAAACATTCAAAAAGAGAAGTGGTTATAGGATGCTAAAGTACAGGACAAAGAGGCTGAGTGAGAGGAGAGAGAAGATGGTCCCTTTGAATCGGAAAAAGGGTGGGATGGAGGCAAATACTGATGAGCTTAGAGACTGTGTACTTTAAAGTCTTGAAGGAATTACTTTCTTATAGTCCCAAGGCTTTCAACATAATATTTGAATAAATTGTCTGCTGAAACAGGAAAGCATGGGTGGGTAGGGGTTGGAAGAGAACCAAGGGCAATGAGATGACATGCTGGTACCCACATCTGGTAGGATCACCAAGCTATGACAGAGGCTCACTGAATTTGGGACCTCAGTGCTGGTGAATGAGGCTAAGATGAATGTTTGTGTTAAGTAATATCTGTACCCTGGAGGTGCTTGTGTTTGGTTGGAGTGTATTATCTCCCATGTGTGGCATGTCTGACTCTTTTCCAAATCTCATTAGCTCACCAGCCTACTATACTCATTGCAGGACCTAACCAGATAGAGTTGCTATTGGCTTACCTCTATGTGGAAGAGTTAAGCCTCAGAAAACACACAAAACTGTCCTGTGCAAAACTGTGTGCAGAAATCTGTTGGATTAGTGTTGAGATAGGAGTCTTTACAATCTGATATTAAACCTAGAGGAGGGAATCACTGATTCATCTTGGTTATTTGCAGTTGACTTGGCAATGGGATGGTTGCACTGTCTACTAAGACTAATTTAGTCTATGATTTTGGATCCATTATTCTGATTATCAGAACTGGTCTAGTCTATAGGATGCAATGCTCTCTAACTATTCTTTAGGTGTGAAAAAGCTCATATGTGAGAAACTTATGGCTTCTGAAATGGCCCCAAGATGAAGAGAGCAATGGCATGCTGGACTACATGGGAACCCCTGGGCTAGGACAGGAGTCAGGAGGTAAGGGGAAACTGAGGCCAAGATCTTTTGTTTTTGGCTCCAGTGGGAAGAAGCTGGTGAGTCAGGGTAAGCAAGGTTCAGGTTGGCTAATTTGAAGTCTCTCGGTAGCTCTGGGGTATATGACAGCCCTTTGTGTCTGGCACAAGTGTTGGAATGTTAGCGGTGGGTTGATGGTGGCCGAGGTTTGGTCCAGGCTATGAGCTGTTCAGCTCTCTGGAAGGAGCTCACTGGTAAGTATTTGATGAGTTCTAGAAACTGGCTAACGCTGAAAGGGGTCAGTGCTTACAGGATCATCGGCGCTCCAAGATGTCAAAACATCAAAATATAGAAAATGAAAGATGTGGTTAGTGCAGGCTTAGAGGAGAAAGACTATCCTTGGAAGAATTTGGGGAGGGCTGCATCAAAGCCCAGTATTCACATTCAAGTCACATTTGCTATTTTGCTTTAGGAGTCTAGTTTATCCAGGCCAGGAAAGCTTCCAAGACGTCTTACTTACAATCAAAGGGATCATGCGTAGCTCTTCCTGACCATTGCTGACAGGTTTTGGTTGATGGGCATTAGAGATGAGGAAGAGAAAAATTCTTCCCTAGTGCTCAGGGCTCATGTGGTGTAGCTCTCTTCTATGTCACAAAAATGCAAACTCTCCCTCCAAAAAGAAGAGACACAGACAGCCAGGTCAAAGGCCTCATGAAGTCATGACATTTCCGTTGTCTTGAACTATTCATTCATTCTCATATGTGATGTGTTAGCCCTGTTCCCAGATGCTGGGGGTTCAGATGTGGTAAGATGGGCCTCTTGCCTTTAAGGGCTACCTGACTGATTATCAGTAGGCACACATAATCATTGTGATGGGAAAGCCAAAGGATGAGGCTTGGAGGCTTCTTTGCAATTTCAATGACTTAATCTTTTGGCCTTACCTAGATAGCTTTTCTCTGCATTCTGTACTAACCTCTATTGACTCTAAGTCTTGTGTTGAATGGAATGAGAACTGGCTGACTGGCTGGTCTGTTTCTCAAGGCCTGGGTCTTGCTGGTTCATCTTTTTAATTTTTGACACATTTGTATTTAAATCTATGTCATCTACATTCCCATTTTATTAGATATAGATTCTTTTCTCATATAGTATAATATCAAAAGTTCCCCTCCAAAGAATGGATAAAGAACATGCGGTACATTTACACAATAGAGTATTTACTCAGCTATTACAAATGATGACACTGTGAAAATTTCAGGTGATCCTGAGTGAGGTAACCCAGACCTAGAAAGACAAACATGGTATGTACTCAGTTATAAGTGGCTATCAGCCTTAAAGTAAAAGGTGCTACAAACCACAGATGCAGAGAAGCTAAGTAAGGAGAGCTCAAGGAGGGAACACTTGAATATCACTGAGAAGGGGATATAGAATAGAAATCGTGGACCACTGAGAAGGGGATATAGAATAGAAATCATGGACATCATTGGTGAATGGGTGGGAGAGGGTGGAGACAGGAACAAGAGGGATCAGGTGGAGAGAGAACTGAGGGAGAGAGTATTGGGAGAGACAATTAGAATGGGGGTTGGAATCTCTAGGACAAGTTAGAAACCTAGGGCAATGGAAAATTCCAGAAATCTATGAGAGTGGCCCATGACCCTAGAAAAGACTCCTAGCAATGGGGTATGTGGAGCCTGAACCGGCTATCACCTGTAACCAGACAAAATTTCCAATGGAGAATTTGGGATACCAACCCAGCCACAAAACTTTTGACCTATAAGTTGTCCTGCTTACAAGATGGAGCAGAAATTAAGGGAATGGCTAACCAATGACTAGTCCAACTTGAGACCCACGCCATGAGAGGAAGCCCACCCTTGACACATTGATGATATTTTGCTATACTTGCAGCTAGGAGAGGTTTCACCCAGAAGCTGATGGAAACTGATGCAGAGACCCACAGCCAAACATTAGGTGGGGCTTGGAGAATCCTGCAGAAGAATGGGAAGAAGGATTGTATGAGCCAGAGGGATCAAGGACCCCACAAGAAAACCTACAGAATCAACTAACCTTGGCCCATAGAAGTTCACAGAGACTAAACCACCAACCAGACAGCATGCACAGGACTGACCTAGATCCTCTGCATACACACACACACACACACACACACACACACACATACATATATATAAAACAGTTGTGTAGCTTGGTCCTTATGTGAAACCTCTAACAGCTTGCACAGATGTTGTCCCTGATTCTGTTGCCTGCCTTTGGGACCCTTTCTTTTAACTGGGCTGCCTTGTCTAGTCTCAATAGAAGAAGATGCACCTAGTCTTACTGCAACTTGATATGCTAAGATTGGTTGATATCTATGGGAGGCCTCCCCTTTTCTGAAGAGAAAGGATGGAGGAGTGAATAAGGGAGGAGAGGGGGAGAGGTATAGTACTGGGAGGGGAAACCGGTGAGGATGTAAAGTAAATAAATAAGAGATGAAATAAAAGATGAATAAAAAAGAGATGAAACTGTAGGCTCCGTCGCTATGAACGGAGCCCCAGCCTCCAATCCTTCCTGGCTATGACGGGCTGTGTTACCTCAGACTGTGAGTCAACGTAATTCTTTCCTCAAGCTGTTTCTTCTCTGATGTGTGGGTGCAACATTGAGAAAAATAGCTAATACACTTTCCCAAACACTATTCATTTTTTCTCCTCCTTCTTGTTCCTTTGACCATATCTATAACCTTGAGCCCTAAATCACAACTATAAGAAAAATATTTGAAGATGGCCGTGGGGATGACTCAGTAGGCAAGAATACTTACTGTGCAAGCATGAAGACCAGAGTTTCAACCCAAGGACACACGTAGGAAGCCATAGCTATGCACACCTTCAATCCTTGCACTTTGGGTAGCAGACAGAAGGATTGCTTGAGTGCTGGCTGCCATGATATCCCTAGGTTCAGTGAGCCCCAGTCTTTATGGTCTAAGGTAGAGCGCTAGAACAGGACGCTTGATCTGCTCCTCTGTCCCTATATGTATGCACATGTGCACGCGTGCGCGCGCACACACACACACACACACAAATGATACAGAGAGAACATAGATTGGCAATAACTTTGCTGTTGTGAATATTATTTGAACAATTCTATGCCATTTCTAGAACATTTATTTTATTTTGCAGCCATTGTATCATCAGAATCTCAGGAAGAAAAGCTGTGAGAATCATCTCTGTTTCTCACTGTACAAAACAGAAGATCACATACTTTGTGGCTTGTCTAAGATCACAAAGCTGGTGAGGAAAGACCACATTTTGCTGACATCAAGCTCTATAGCTGTTAGAAATGATACACCACTGCTTTAGGTTAGGATTTCTTCAGGAATGATTGTTCAGAGGGGCTTTAGGAATGGAAAACAAAACAAGTTTCAGGAATATCTCCTTGGGAGGCACTGTGCTGTGTAATCTTCAGGACCTGTGAGATGTAAATTCCTGTCATGAGTCTTGAGGTGCCATTTCCTCTTTTGCTTTTGAAAACCTGCCCTGCATGGGCATGGAGCACTGGACTGCTGCACCCTGGTGGGAGTCCGAACAGGGCTGTTTCTTCTGCCAGCTCCTGTGGGCTATGGTAGGGAAACAAAAGTACTCGATTTTGTCCCCAACAAGAGACTTCTAGGTTAAGCTACTTCTCAACTAGGCACCCTGTCCCCCCAGCTTCCTTGTCCTCCACTATTTCTAGTTGTTCCTACAACCTTGGGGCTTTCATTCAGGCGCGTTTCCAAAGCTTTCATGGAGGCTGAGGATAAAGGCACAGAAGACGCTGAGCTCAGTACTTAACCCCAGAGGGAAGAGACGCATTGTTCTGATGGGAGCCAAGTCCTGCATCTTGTCTTCATCCAGAACCGAGACTGACGTCAGAGCAGAGGGGTGCATGTGGGTGTGGCAGGGTTGCTACCGGGCAGCTTTCGGCCAGTGGCTTCCAGGCTGCTGACACGACAGAAGTGACCACTAGTTGGGTGTTCCCTCTCAGGAAACTACATACAGATTTCTCTCTGTTGCTAGCTCCTCCCAAGACCTTTTCATTTGCCACAGGTTTCTTAGAATCATGGGGACAGCCCCTGGGGTCCTGTGTCAGAGAGGAGGCCAGGCGAGGTTCTTTTATATATTAATAAATTTTTATATGCAGATACAACTCATTCTGGTTAAGAATCCTCTAACCTTTCTTACCTTTCACCCCTGCCCACTCCTCCTCTCTTACACATCTCTCCCATATTCATTATGTTTTTGTTTTGTGTCCTACAGAGAATAACAAGGGCCATCTGTGTGACCCTGGGTTTGTAACTGTCCAGTAAAGCTCCATGTGCTCACTAGGTATACAACCAGACTCAATCTCCCTCTCTCTCTCTCTCTTTCTCTCTCTCTCTCTCAGAATCTGTTAGCTGCCAGAGGATCAGCAATAAGCAGTAGGGCCCTGTGAGCCCCTTCCTGCTGGGGGAATGTTCATAATGGCTACACATCACAGAAGGGAAAGGAGATGGTTCCACGGGAGAAACAAGGGGATTCCGAAGAAGCCTGGCAGAATTAAAGAAGAGGTCATGCTCATCTTCTGTGGTAGAACTTTGAGTATTTCCCAGAAAATATAATGAACATTACCAGTAATCTTTGGAGGCTGAGCCGAGCAGGGCCCACGACAGTGACTCTCCATCTTGGTTAATCGCAGAAGTGGGAGTGTGGTCCCACGAACGCATTCATTCTCCAGCTTCTGGAAGCTTCTAAGGGCTGCCCCATAGCTTCTGGCATTAGCTACATGTTTTCCCGACATAGTAGCTGAAGCCCTCTCCCTGCACCACATCCCAGCTAACAGTGCTTTGTGTTAAGTTCTCCCAGACAGGGTTCTTTGGTGGCTTAGACCCCTTCAGCACTCTGACAGACTCCACACACAGAATTCTGAAGTTAGACATTCTCCTCTTGTGGAAAAAAAAATCTCTCTCTGGATTTCCAGGAAGTTCATCTTGCCATGAACACAAACTGTACAAGTTCTTCTTCCTTTAGGTGCCGTTTAATCACACTCCCCTTTTACTTGTGGCCTTTCTGTATTCCTAATTTCAAGGCCTTAAATTAGCAATAAATTTGTACTTTTGTTGACCCCTATTCCAAGAATACTACCTTTCTGAAGTTCCGATGGACTGGCAGGGTGTTAGCTGGGCCTTTAGTATGAGAGCCTGGGGGCTGCTTGTCGTGGAGACAGAAGCAGGTTGATCTTTGTGAACTCAAGGGAAACTTGGTCTACACAGTGAGACTATGTCTCGAAAATCAGAAAAACGAAACAGGAGACCCCATGATTTCTGCTCTGATTCCCAGTTTCTTATCATTACCTTTCTGGTCAAGGACCACAAGGTGTTAGTGGTTGGCTCTTCTGGGCATTGCCTATCTAGGCTTTCAGTTTCTCAAGTCTTTGCTCCATGGTTGCTTTCCAATACCTTCTAACAGATTTAAACATGCTTACCTTATGCAGCTGCCTTGGATGGAGTGCTGCTCTGAAATAAATGAAGGTTTTACTGCTGGAAATGGACTTTTATAAATATTCATCTGGAAAACAGAAATGCTTCTTAAGAAATGGGTAGACCTAGACATCCACAAGAAGTTACAGGGACAGGGAAAGAAACATCAAATTCACATGGATTCTCTCTCTCTCTCTCTCTCTCTCTCTGTGTGTGTGTGTGTATCCATGTCCATGTGTCAGTGTCCACAGAGGCTAGAAGAGAATGCGAGATCCCTCGGAGCTAGAGTTAGGTGCTTGTGAGTTGCCTGATGTGGGTTCTGGGGAACAAACTTAGGTCCTGTGCAAGAGCAACAATTGCTCTTGACTATAGACCTGTCTCTCCAATCTTTCATTCAGTTCCTTAAACCCCATCACTCCCATCACTGAGCATACACAGTTGAAATGGCAGATTATGCCTCTTAAGGACCATTCAGGATGGGGGCTACATTCATCAGGAAACACTCTTAGAGCAGATATCTGGTAGCAGGGTCATCTGTGCACACTTGTGTGTGTGTAAGGGAAAAATCATATTAAAGCATTAAAATATGGTCATATATTTAAAAGTCTATAACCAGACACAATCTCAGTGGTTGTATTTACATGTAGTGTAGATCATGTTGGCATTAAAAATTTTAAGGAGTTCTCAGTTCTCTCCCTGTAGTGTGTGACACAGAAGAAGCTCTGACACATGCCAATTGAGGAGCTTGGTCCGTCTACCCAACGACTAGCGTGACTTCTAGGCTGCAACTTGGAAACTGAAAAGGGCAAGCACTCAGGAGCATGTGGGCATCTCCATGTCCAGTCGGTGGGAAGTTCTGAGTGGAGACATAGCATTTTCAGATGAACTATTGACTCTGGTCCTGGTCTTGTCACTAATCAAGCTGAGTTTTAGACTTTGGGAGTAATGGGGAGTGAATAGTTTTGGAGTCAGTTAGAACCCCACTTCATCAGCTGTATGACTTAGAATCTCACTTCTTACAGGTCCTCTGTGATAAATGGATGAGACAACATGGGAAGAACATTCACAGAGCCGATTCTTAATAGATACCATTTGGTCCCCTTCCCAGTTGCTCCCTTATTGAGCTTGCTTACATGTCCCATAGCCTGTAGTTTGCAAATTGGTTTTATTATCCCAGATGCCTCATAGGAACTTCAGCAAACACATCTATCATCTTGTCTTCAGGCTTCAGATCTGGTGCCTTGTTCCCGTATGGGCTTGTTCACCCAAGCTGAGAGCCAAAGGCCATTCTCATAGCCTACTCTTGAATTCACATTGAGCCAATCTCCAGTTTGCACAAGAATGACTTCCGGAATCTAGGTAAAGTCTTGAGCTGTCTGTTCTACCAACAGTGGCAGTGCCCAGGCCCTTGCTTCTCCCTCTTCTGCCTTGATTGTTGTATTAGCCAATCTACTCCTGGGGGTCCCTCCCAGGATGCTCTCAGATTAGTCAAGAATGAGGAACAGAACTATGTTAATCAGTTTCCTGTCACTCTCACACACAGATAGATGCATGCATGCCCGTGAGTCACACTTGCAGCCACACCTGTGGCGGCATATACCACCATCTCAGTACTAGGGGGTTCAGGGGTGCAGAAGCAGGAGAACAGCTATTTAAAGTCAGCCTGGCCTACATAGTGAGTTTCAGGTTAGCCAGGGTAAGACAGTAAAACCCTGTCTCAATAGAGGGGGAAAAAAGATAAAACTGAAATGCGGCTCTCATAGGCAGTAGTGGTTTGTGCAGCGTATTTTCTATTCATTTTTTTTATTTTATGGGGAAAACAAGAAACAAAGCTGCTCATAAATTCAATGTAGGCAGTGACCTGCACTTTGGATAACACTATTAGAAAATTTGCAGTCCCCCCCAGCAATCATTGGATCCTTATGTTTCTGAATTTCTTGGAAGTCCCTGTGGGCTCCTCCTGTTCATGAATTATTCCAGGAAATACCTTCTCTTCATACAGCGTAAGCCTTTAGTGTCATGTGGCCCTCACATCTCTGACTATTGTGTTGGAGAAATTGTTAACGAGACATTTCGTAAAGTGTTTTCTTAGGGTTTTGTAACAGGAGAATTTGCTTTTATTTATCTTATTTACCAGAAGAAATTGTGTTATGCTGATCACTTCCATATGTATTTTTAAGGCTTCTTGGCTGGCTCAAAATTTTATTCTTTAAGTTACAGGGCCATTGTATTCAAATGAAAGGAACAATCATAACAGCAATAATTAGGAGAGCAATAAGCTTTGGTTTCCATGCAAATGAGCATAATTGCAAAAGGACTGAGTTTTTGTAAATGAATTTTGAAACTTCGGTGGAAAAACTTGGAAGATAAATATTCTAAAAGCTAAAGCAGATGCAATCTGTATATGTAAATGAGATCAATTAATTTTAGCAGGCAAATGAGAAAAAATCAATGATTTTCAAAATCTAGTAATTTGGTTAGCCATTAGTTTCATTAGTCTTTCTGTTCTAAACTTAATTATTCAAGTATAGAAGCAGATTGAAGTGTAATTTATGGAGAACTCACCCTTAAGTTAATTACACGCAAGCCTTCCCCAAACAAATGGAAGGGCTGCCGATGAAGTTATAAATGGCCAGTGTAGAGCGTGGAATCCTTTGGTCATGGCTTGTTTGGGTTCAACTTGGGTGACAGTGTGGAGCAAGAATCCTCCTGGCTTGGACTTAACAGAATTAGGACCTCTGCTTTGATTCTCTCTCTCTCACTCTGTGTGTGTTTGCATGTATGCAATGTTCGTGTGTTACTGCAGTGCAGGTATGTGAACCATGTGGCAATTTGAGGCCAACGTCAGATGTCAGTCCTTACCTACCACCATGTTTGATGTGGGGGTCTCACTTCCACGGTGTATACCAGGCAAATCGGCCCATGAGCTTCCAGGAATTCTATTGTCTTTTCTTCCCATAGCCTCACAGAAGTGCTGAGAAATTATAGACCCGAGAACTTTCAAATATGGCTCTACATGGGTTCTGGGGATTCAAACTCATGTCCTCCTGCTTGCACAGTAAGTTTACCTGAGGGAACATCTCAGCCTTTTATTTTAAGACAAGATCTCATTAAGGAAGCTAGCTTCGCTCGCCACTGAGTGCCAGGGTAATGCACATCTCTGCCTTCCCAGTGCTGGGATTGCAAGTGTGCACCACCACACCTAAATTTTTGTATAGGTGCTGGAGAATGAGCTCCAGTCCTCATGCGTTTACAGCAAGCCCTCGAGCAACTGAGTCCCCTCTATCCCCCAGCTTTGGTGCTTCCTAAGGGGTATTCTTAAGGAGCTTTCTTTACTTCCAAGAGGCTTCAGTGCTCTTAGGGATTACACAATACAGTGGGGGCAATTATGAGGATGTGGGGAGGTGATATGCACAGGATTTCAGTTGAGCATCACTCACACAGGGAAGACTGTACCTACTCACTGTCCCACCCGTCTCCTGTTCTCCCTCACCTCTCTGGCTGGCTAGCACAGGGCTTTGGCTGAGGAAATGTTATGTTTCTGGAATTGCTTAAAGGGGTGTGCATGGTCTGGCTGATATTTTCCCTTTAGCTGGCAGTAATTTAATCTGACGGTGCCCTGTGGATCTCTTGCAGTACCAGTTCCATCAAAAACCAAAAATGGGTTTTTGAGGCTAAATCAGTAGGATTGCGGAAAAGGCCACAGCCTCAGATGGAGCAGGGAAGGATTCCTGAAGCCTATTTTGTTTTTATTTCCTCATTGCAGTTTTCAGTGATTGATTTCTGTGACACCAGGCGTTTCCTTCTCTCACTAAATGACTTCACAATGGCAATGGTGGTAATTACTCCCATGGAATAAATCCTATCTGACTTTATGAGAGAGGATTATTGTTGACATTGTCTGGATGGGGACACAGAGGTTTGGAAAAGTTTTTGTTTTGCTTTGCTTTTCATTTTTAAAGACAAGAAGCCTCACTCTGTAGTCCAGGCTGAGTTTGAATTTGCAGCAATTCTCCTGCCCCAACTGCTGGGATTACGCGTGTGAGATACCATGCATGGCTTCATAGAAGTTTTGTGAACTGCCCCAGGTCATCCATCTCGAAGGAGATGATATTAATGTTCATGTGTGCTGCATTCCAGGATTTGAGGTTTACTCCTTTGAATCAAGGCTTTGACAGCACATGGCTAGCGATACTGGTCTGCAGGTAACCTTGGGCAAAGGCATGCCATGCCTTTTACAGGGTTGTTCCTTTGGAACTTTAGGAGAGTGAATTGATTTGGAGTCTGGAATTTCTTTTTTGGCGGCTGGAAGACTGGTCAGCAAATGAAAGGCCACATAGCTGCAGAAAACAGAATCATCTGACCTAAAGAAGGGAAAATGACTAGAGGCAACAGTCAGGAAAATTGCCCCCGCCTTCCCCAAAAACAATGCTCCCAGAATAGCAGAGAACGAATTGGAAAAATGGAAGCAGATTGGAGGATTTAATCTAACTGATAGGAAGCAAACTTTGCCTTGTTTGTCAAGTAGAGAATGCGTAAGCAGTGGTTTTTTCATGGGATGGAATGCTATACTTTGGCAAAACGAATTAACCAAATCCTGGAGAATCAGCAACAGTAGACTTTAAGAAAACATGATGCTGACAGATGAAAACAGTGGGTCTCATGTAACCCAGAGCATACCATCTAGCTGAGAATGACCCCCCAGTTCCTGATCCTTCTGCCTCCCCGCCCCCCGCCCCTGGGTGCTGGGATTATAAACTTGAATCTCCACATGTAGTTCAGAGAGGGGCAGGGAAGGGACAGAGGAACAGGTATCCTAACAACTGAGCTACATTCCTACCTACATAAAAACAAATTTCTGAAGACTGTAAAAAATTGATACTCTTCATATGAAGTCATCAAATACATTAAAGCTTTACATTGGCGCTAATTACTATTAAGTTACACCCTTTTTACATGAACAAGCAACTGTTAAACTCAAAATTTAGTATCACATTTCATTTGGGATGAGGGAAGAGGCCCTTGGGGGACTTGACCGAAACCCAAACAATCTATCCCTTGACATGGGCCCTGGGGGCAATCATGTATAATTCTAGTTATTTCACATATGCTTTTCATATACATTTTTGTATATGGTATTTCCAATATTAAATAACAAGTGAATTTTAGAAAGCCTCATTAATATGTGTCACCTGACCTAGCATCATCCTACATGGAAATTAAAAAAACGAGCTCATGTTGAATAAACAGAAAGAACACACATGGGTCTGTAGAGGCCAGAAGACGGTGTTTGATACACTGGAACTGGAGTTATAGGTGGTCGTGAACTGCCATGTGAGTGCTAGGCACCCAACCCAGGTCATCAGCAAGAGCAGTAAGTGCTCTTGAAGGCTCAATAATCTCTCCAGTTTCAAGCACAGAAAGAAAAAGCATTCTGCACAGATGCCTCAAGAAGAAAATGAAACTCTATAATATCCCCTGTGCTGGCTAGTTTTGTCAACTTGATACAAGGTAGAGTCACTTGGGAAGAGGAAACTTCATTTGGGGCCTTCCTTTGATCAGATTGGCCTATGGGCATGTCTGATGTACATTTTGTTGATTGCCACTCTGGTGGCAATCCCTAGGCAGGTGGGCCTGGTCTGTACATAAAGGTAGATGAACAAGCCAGGGGAAAGAATCCGGTAAACATCATTTCCCCATGGTCTCTGTTTCAGTTCTTGACTCCAGGTTTCTACCTTGAGTACCTGCCTGGGTTTTCCTTGATGTTCTATCTAAGCTATAAGCCAAAGAAATCCATTCTTTCCAGTTGGTTTTTGGACAGTGCTTTATCACAGAAACAGAAAGAAAACTGAGACAGAAGTTGGTATTAAACAGTGAGGTACTACGGTGATAGTTCTCACCATGTTGTTTTGGGGAGACTTTGGGGAAGTGTTTGGTACTCAGGGCTTGGGAAGCTGTTATGTGGAAGATAGCACTGAGAGAAAAGTATATAATGGAGACCTGGCTTGGGAAATCTCAGAGGAAAGTTTACTAGTTCCTCTAAGATGCTATCATGGCTGTTCATGTGATAGTTTGAATTAAGGAGTTGTGGCTTCTCTTCCGTTGGGGCTGAAGAATCTGCTGTCATTAACACGAGATCATCACCACTGATATGAAACCTTTGCTTTCCTGGACAATAGATGCTGGCTGGCCAGGACTGAGAAATAAGCTTTGAAGAAGAAAAGAACAGCCTCACTGAGTAGAGAACTTCTGGTAATACATTCTCAGTGTTGGCACACTGAAGCTGTGGTGCAATGGGCAAGGCTGTGTCTTAATCTGGTAGCTGAACTTGGTAATGTGTAAGAGTCTCCCATTTGGTACTGAACTGAAGGCATGAAAGGGTCATGGAGAAAACCAAAGGCTTGGCACCATATGGGAAAAATGGAGTCCTGGCAGAGAGACCAGAGAGACTGTTGGAAAAGATAGAGCCTTAAATGCCATGGAGAACCCAAGACTAAAGCTGAGGTTGGGTACAGTGGGAAGCCAGGAGAGGCCATTGATGAAGATAGCAGCCTCAGCTGCAATGGAGACTCTCCTAGCTGATTGGAGATCCCAGGACCATGAAATGATCTCCAAAGACAGTAGCAGGTATAAAATAGAGCTATCCTGGCCCTGCAGGTCAAGCTGTGTCTGCTGTTTATATTATATCTGGAGAGGTGTGGCTATCTGAGCCTTTTGGAGCCCAGAAGATTGTAATCCAGACACTGAGCTATTTATACCATGGGGCTGATTTTGTTTTGATCTGATTGTTGCTGTACGCTGGTTCTTTCCTCTTGGAATAAGAAAGGATGTGAGTTGTTTTGTCAGAGCCCTCAGCTAAGAGCCTTTGGATTTTTAAAGAGAGCTTGGACTTTTAAATGTTGAAAATTCAAAGACCATGGAGCTTTAAAAGTTGGACTGTGTTTTATATTATGACATTAATAGAAAATCTTGTGGATAAAAATGGAAAGGTTATGGTTCAGTTATGATGTCTCTATGTCAAGCAGACAAGGGGCCAATTGTGTGGATTAGAGAGACATCAGTTGAGGAATTTCTTCCATGCTCTGTGGGAGTGCCTATGAGGCGTTTTCTTGATTGAATATTGAAGTGGGAGGGCCGAGACCACTGTGGACAGGGCCATGCTTGGGCAGGTTCACCTAGGCTGTATAAGAAGCTGAGCAAGCCAGAGTAAGCAAGCAAAGAGGCAGTGTTCTTCCAATATCTTTGCTTCAGTCCTGGCCTTCCCTTCCCTCAAGGATGTACTCTAACCTGTAAGTGAAATAAATCCTCCCCTCTGCCACCCACATTGCTTTTGTTGAGTTTTTTTTTTTAATATTACAGCAACAGAAATCAAATTAGGACACCACCCAACAACCGCTTTTGGAGTAGTTGTCGCATGTGAGCACCTGGGCTACAGGATGGAAATCCTGCTACCCATGCAATTTTCTTATGAACAGGAGGTAATGAAGAAGCCAAAAGCCACATGGTGGGATAGATATGAAAGCTGTCTTGCAAGTAGAGTACATTCATAGCCGAGTTAATATTAGCAAAGGAACTTGGGTTTGGAGAGGCCAGGGACGAGGCAGAATTCATAATCAAAAGCTGAGCATCAGGCTGATAAATAAGTTACAATCTTCTAGCATAAAGTTAAAATTTAATTACCATCCCAGGTAATTATCACCTAAGTGAAATTGGGAGTATATATTTTTGCACACTTGCAAATTATTTCTTTGCCAGGAGAAAAGGGGAGCCTATCTCTGTTCTCTATTCTCTGGCTGTAGCTCCTTGATGAATAGGTTGTCAAGGTATGTAACTTCTTCCCAAGCTTGGTGGTGCACACCTTTAATACCAGCACTCATGAAGGCAGAGGCAGGCAGAGTGCTATGAGTTCAAGGACAGCCTGATCTACAAAGCAAGTCAGGGCAGGCAAGGGCACCAGAAAAACCTGTCTTGAAAAACTTAATTTAAAAAAGAGTTAACTTCTATATGTTTTAATGACCTCATGTTGCCATCTTGACTGCACTGGAATGCTGTGGCTGTTAAAGGTGACTGATCTGCCCACTTATGGTGGGGTTTGTGTGGCAGTGGGCTCTCAGGTCTAGGGCATGTTCTCGTAGCTAACTTAGAAACCCAATCCCCAAGTTTGATGCACCCTCTCCTGTGGTATCTAGGCTTGATTTGGTTGGCCTCAGTGGTCAACTGCTTTTGTTTGGTAAAGAATTCTCAGATTAGGATTCTGAGCCAAGACGCCCATTCAAAGTTTTTGCAAAGAGGGAAGAAATCCATTGAGATAAAAGTATTGAAAACAATGTGACGAGCAGCAACATGTGAGTTTGACAGCCTGTGTTTAAATCTGCAGTTGTGTTAATTATTTAACCTTTCTGAGCTTTGCTTTCTATGTCTTTAGACATTTATTCAGTCAATTAAGTATCTACTACACTTCATCTCTGGAGATGCCACAAACAGCAGTTAAGGCTTCCAGCTTCATGGGACTTCTTGTCTAATAGGGAAGAGGGACCAAGAGCAATGTGGCAATGTGATGAGGAAGGGTAAGGTGCCATGAGAATGGACAATGGCGGCACTGGTACCTGAAATGACAGATGAGGTGCCAGTATGTGTGTGTACATGTGTTTATCTGTGTGTATATATGTGTGCACATGTGTATGTGTGTGCTTGTATGTTTATGTATGTGTGATATTTTAAATGAGAATGGCCATTATAGACTCATCCCTTGGTCTTTAGCTGGTAGAATTGTTTGTGAAGGATTAAGAAGGGTAGCCTTGTTAGAAGAGGTTTGTGAGTGAGAGTGGGCTTGAAGATTTAAAAGCCCATGCCATTCTCAGAGTCTCTCTCTCTCCCTCTCTCTGCCTCATGGCTGTGGATCGAGATGTAAGTTCTCAGCTACTGTTCCAGTGTCATGCTTGCTTGCTTGCCTGTAGCCATGCCCCCTCCATGATGTTCATGGAATCCTGCCCTCTACAACCCTGAGCCCCAAATTAAATGTTTTCTTTTTATAAATTGTCTTGGTCAGGATGTTTTATAATGGCAATAAAAACTAAGACGGTGTGTTTGTGTGTGTATATGTGTGTGTGTATCTCTCTTTCTCTGTGTATCTGTGCTTGCATGTATGACATACAGCCCTCTCTTAGCTTTGAGAAGCTTAAATGACATAGCATCCGTGTCAATGCCAGTGTCTACTATTATCTGTTATGTAAGCCATCCATATTATGGTCAAAAGAGCTCTGTGAGCTTCATAACTAGAATGACCACTTTTAGATCATCTAGAACTTTCTAGCATTTCAGTCTAGTGACAGGTGCAAAGCTTATTTACTAACACTTTTCCTGTAATAAAATCAGCCTCGAGGCAGACGCCTGCTCTAGTTGAATATAAAAAA
This sequence comes from Pachyuromys duprasi, assembly GCA_028658305.1. Lineage (NCBI taxonomy): Eukaryota > Metazoa > Chordata > Mammalia > Rodentia > Muridae > Pachyuromys > Pachyuromys duprasi. Next base: position 19,179,953 of record CM053755.1, read on the forward strand.
CACAGGTGGTGGGATTTCCTCTGAGGGTTGTAGTTCATTAGGTCTTGGCTGGGAGTCCAGGTCTCTACATTTTTAAAGAATGTTCAGGTGCTTCTAATGCATGTACCCTACTTGATCTACCTAGTTCCAAATTATAAGGGAGCAATATTTAGATTCAGGAAGGGTGAATTTGGGTAACTGGAAGGCTGGCCAAGGGAGGATGCTGTGGGATTAAGAGGATAAGCCTGGGGCAGAGGGTAGACCAGATGTCCTAGGCACAGAGCTCTGAGTGCTGATTGAGAACAACGTTATTTTATTTTCAGTCTTGCATGTTCTCTGAGCATGCTGGGTGCTGAAACCACAGCACAGAGTGAGTGAAAACATCACGGTTCCATTAGCATCAGTGGCAGGATCCAGCCCTGGACGCAAGGACGGGATGGCTAGGCTGCCAGAATGACTTGGGGGTTTGCTCACCCTTGGCTAGAGAGGAATTGAAAAGCTATGCTGGGAAATTGCCATGCAATCTCTTCCTTCTAATTCAATTCTGCACTGATATCCAGTGTGTCAAATCACTGTTCAGATGAAATGACAACATGGCAATTGTGTTGGTGTCACAGTCTGTTATTTTCAGATGTGTGTGAAGATCTGTAATTGTGTTGACACCCATTAGGTGTCCCTCCCAGGGCAACTCCATGAGCTGTTTAGACATATTGTAATTAGGTTTCCTTCTCCCCCGACCCCTTCCTATCTCAACGATGCAGAGCATGATGCCTGGCAGAGCCTCCATTGCCATGGTCACGTTTGTGCAACAGTCAACCAACCAGATGTGCACCCTTTCCCTGCCACTGTCCGCATCTGGATGATTTAAAATGACATAGGCTTTTGGGTAAATGTCACACTCTGATTGGCTGAGAAGGCCATCAGCTGTGTCTCCATGACTTCTGGCATGTAGTGTGCTAACAGTACCCATTCTGTCTGTGAGGATGAACTTGAACAGCCAGCTTAGTCTCACTTGCTGAATTCACCAAGGTAGAATGGAAGAGGAATGACATATATATATATATATATATATATATATATATATATATATTGTCCAACACAATTGAAATCAGGGACTGATGAAATGGGTCAGTGGGTGAAATGGCTTGTCTTGCATACCTGACAACCTGAGAACCCAGAACATAAACTGAAAAGAGAGAATTATTGAAAGTTGTCCTCTGACTTCTATACACATACTAGCGTGTGTGTGTCCCCACCTCACACACACACTCTCACTTCCTGAAATAATAGAACAAATTTTTGAAAGATTGAGAATAGGAAAAAGAGATGAAAGTCCATCTTGCCTTTCATTAAACATAGTGTTCAACACCATTATTCCCTTTTCATGTTTCTAAGCAATATTATATATGGGTCTGACCCCATCAGCCATTTCTAGTGGACCGTCATTTTTCTTTAAAAGCAAACTTAAAACCTGATAATGACTGCAAGTGAGGATGCTACATCGAGTTAGGGACTGTTCGACTTTTAAAATGGTATTGTCTTACTATGAGCTCCCAGAGTTGTGGTGTTTCCTTCAGCCGGATTTTGTTTTCTATGATGCCACAAGCGATATCAAATTTAGACAAGAGCAGTGTAATAGGAAATATTTTTAGAGTGGGAAATTACATTTAGTACCATGAATGAATATGAATCCCACCATTACCTCTGTTGGTTAGATTTTCCCTTTGTGCCCATCATTCTTTAGGTAGAATTTCCTTGTATTGCAAGCCCTACAAGGCAAAGAGGAAGGCATTATTGTACCCAGTTTTCAAAGGAAGACAATGATGTTCAGAATATTAAGTAACTTCCCTGAGGTCAACACTAGAAAGGTAAAAGTAGCTGCGGAGCTGAGAGCGGAGGGTTGTCTGTCTTTACATTCATTCTTTTTCCATATATATATGTATATACACATATATGTATGTATATATACACATATATACATATGTATACATACATATACACTACACACACACACACATATATATATATATACTGTGTGTGGATATGTGTGTATGTATGTGCATGTATTTATGTGTGAGTGTGTGCTATGCATGTGTAGTTTTATGTTCAAATGTGTGCAGGCCCATGGAGGCCTGAGGTTGTCCTCTGGAATCACTGTGTACTTTACGTATTGAAGCTGATCCCAGGGCCTGGTGTTCTGGTTAGTCTGGCCAGCCACCTCGCCGCTAGGCTTCTCTGCTTCCTGTGTTTGCCTCTTTACCGACATGATTTTGACATGGGTTTTGGGGACCAGAACTCTGCTCCTAGCATTTGAGCCTTCTCTTTTACCCACTGAGCCTTCTCTTCAGCTGCAACATCATTATTTAAAAAAAAATAATGTTTTTTATTGATTATTTTTTGAGAATTTTATGCACACACATATATTTTAATCATATTCATTTCCAAACTCTCCCCCACTTCTTCCAGATCCAATCCCCATTCTCCTACCTTCTCAAATCCATTCTTTAAATAAGCAATACTAAAACTATTACGTGATTACTTCAGTTTCAAAATGCTTTTCATATTTCCTAGTAAGGAGCTGGCAAGATGGCCCAATGGGTAAGGACACTTGCCTACAGCCTGGCAACCTGAGTTCGATCTTTGGAACCTACGTGGTGGGCGGAGAACTGACTCCTGCCAGCTGTGCTCTGATCTCCACACATGCTCCTTGGCGTGTGTGGCACACCTACACACAAAATAACAAAATAAAATAAAAAGTACAACTATTTTGAAATAGGCAGAACAATTTTTTCCTTTCCCACCCCTTCATTCTTCATTTTTCTGATTTGTAAGTACACCATGAATTAATAATAACATTGGGTGTTTACCTCATGGAAAATTAACTTTTGGGCTTTAGTGTCTATCTGTGCATATTGGGTGTATGACAGGCCCACGCTAGTAGCCTGCTGCTGATAATCGTGCAACCGGCATTGCTATTCACAGTGTGTGCTCAAAGCAAAGGTAGATCTCTGAAGCTCTATGCATGGTCTTGGGTTCTCATCCCCAGGGCTGTGGGGAACAGAAAAGTGTCTCCAATGCAGGAATGGCTTGATTCAGTTCACATCTTTGAGGATGACTCTGGCAGTACCTGGGGTGCCTAGGGACAGGGAGGTTGATAGAAGGTGGGAGGTAAGCTGTGTTCTGGGCTGGGAAGGAGCTGAAGCCCTTGGCCGTGGTTAGACAACAACAACAACAACAACAACAACAAGGAATGCAGGCAGGAGGGTGGTGTATGACTTGAAGACTGAATAAACATCCCCAGGGGAGGACAAAGTTCCACTGGAGAAGGCAGAAGGAAAGGCAAGTGTTTCTAAGGTGGGGCCCAATCTCCAGCCCCACATGCCCATCCATTCCTTGTTCTTTCTCCTCTCTGTGAAGAGGACTGGGGCCCTCAAAGCTGTTTGAAGCAGGATCATTTAGATTTGACAAGGGGAACACACTTGTAGAACAATCATGCACAGGAAAACATTAACTGGTTGAGGAATAGAAGTTTCCAATTTCCAGGCCCATTTTGGTTTCATGCTTCCATAGTTAACCAGCTCATTAAACAACTGTGAGTAGCCATCTCCTACATGCACTGTTGTGCTTTGACGCTGCCTCCATGCTCAGGCTTCTTATTAGCCGCAGCCATACTTACTCCTCATTATATGTCAAAATGTGCAGGGACCCATTGACCACAGAGATCCCAGGAGTTTTTGTGTAGCTCCATGTCTTATATAAACCCAGGGATTTACACCTAAGAATTGTATATACCTGTGGTGACATTGCCCTCAAATGTTGTGCTGAAAATGCCTGGGACTGTAATCTTTGTTACATTCCATGGTTCTGATGATGCAGGCCCTTGGGTAGATCCTGATATTGTTATTTTGCTAAATGGCCATGCTGTCAAATTGCCTTCTGAATATTAATAGACATGGCCTAATAAACAACCTTGTTTAGCCGTGTATACCTGGGCAAAGTTTTGAGACTGAGAGACTGAGGGCTCATTCTTAAACATGACATTATATCACCCCACCCCCACCCCCAGGTTTAGAGAACATCCCAGAAGAGGAGGAAAGCATTTAAGAGCTGGAGTGCTGTGGAATGCTATTTTCTGCACATGACATCCCCCTGACACAGCTAGTGCAGCCATCAATGATCATAGCGGTGGTGACTGCATGTACAAGATCTCTATGAGATCAAGCCAGCAAAACTGCTGGTGTAGAAGGATTAGGCAGTCTCCTTCCCAAAGAGCTGGTGGCAGTTGATGGGGGGGGGGGTGGAGAATCATTCTTAATTTTGAGGACATGGTAGAATTGCTATGTTCTAGTGTGTGCCCCCACACCATGAGCATGAATGGATTGAATGGAGTAGCAACAAAAACAGAAAAAGACATGAAGTTGGGAGAGGGATGTGTTGGGAACTATGGGGGAATTAGAGGAGAGGAGAGGGTAACATTTAATTACATATCTGTCAGAGGTCTTAAAAAAACTAAAATAAAGTGTAGATTTTTAAAAAAGGACTCTCATAAGATGCCCTGCACTCTGCCCAAAGGTTGGCCATAAGTCTCAGCACCTGCTTTGATAGGCTGCAGGGCAGAGCCTTTCCGAGGCCCTCTGTGGCAGGCTCCTGACTTGTTCCCTGTTTTCTCTTTCTTCTGATGTCCATCCTCTTTGCCTTTCTGGATAGGGATTGAGCATTTTATCAAGTGTCCTCCCTCTTGATTAGTTTCTTTAGGTGTACAGATTTTAGTAGGTTTATCCTATATCATATGTCTATATAAGTGAGTATATACCGTGCGTGTCTTTCTGCTTCTGGGATAGCTCACTCAGGATGATCCTTTCCAGTTCCCACCATTTCCCTACAAATTTCATGATATCTTTGCTGAGTAATATTCCATTGTGTAGATGTACCACAGTTTCTGTATCCATTCCTCAGTTGAGGGGCATCTGGAGAGGGCAGGAACTCCACAAAGAGAGCAACAGAACCAAAAAATTTGAGCACAAGAGTCTTTCCTGAGACTGATACTCCAACCAAGGACCATACATGGAGATAACCTAGAACCCCTGCACAGATGTAGCCCATGACAGTTCAGTGTCCAAGTGGGTTCCATAGTAATGGGGACAGGGACTATCTCTGACAGGAACTGATGGCCTGCTCTTTGATCACCTCCCCCTGAGGGTGGAGCAGCCTTACCAGGCCACAGAGGAAGACAATGCAGCCACTCCTGATGAGACCTAATAGACTAGCATCAGAAGGAAGGAAAAGACGACCTCTCCCCTATTAGTGGACTTGGGAAGGGGCATGCGTGCAGAAGGGGTTAGGAAGGGATGGATTGGGATGGGAGGGAACTACAGGGGGGATACAAAGTGAATAAAGTGTAATTAATAAAGAATTTAAATAAAAAAGAATTTTGAAAAAAAAAAGGACTCTCTCCCAAGGTGATTCTCAGTTGTGTCAGGTTGATAGTTAAAGCTAGTGCGTATGCTTACTGAATTCTACTGGAGAAGTTGAGACATGAGCTCAGGGAGTTTGGTTAGGTCTGCATGAGGAGGCAATGGGATATAAAAAGACAAAAAGATGGGGAGAATTTTGGAGAGAGAAAGAGACCCAGGCTTTCCCCTGGCCCCCTCATCAATTTCCCTCTTTCAAGACTTCACCTAGCAGTTACACTTTTATCTGCTTTTTAAAACAGTGTTTTTATTTAAAAGTTGAGATGCCATCTTACTTCAGAGCTGGCCTCAGACTTGTGATCCGCCTGCCTCTGTCTTCTCAGTGCCAGGAGCACAGGTGTAAGTTACCGCACCTGGCTGTAATTGTAGATCTTGTGATAATTTCATTTGAATGAAGATTTCTCTTGCTGAGAAATAAGGCTGGAAACCCCTGCCGCTGTGATGGTCCTCCCAGGTGGAATGGCCCACTCTTCCATTTACTAGCTTCTTTTTTGGTTCATGTTAGTGTGTGTACACACACATGTGCCTGGGGGTGAGGCCAGAGGCTGATGTTGAGTCTTCCCCAGCCACTCTCCTCCTCATATTTTGAGGTAGGGTACTTCATCTCAACTGAGCCTGCAGCTCACTGATTAGCTAGGCTGGCTGGCCAATGGGCTCTAAGGATACTGTTGTCTTCTGCCTCCCAAGCAAGGGGATTTTGGGCATATGCCATTATACCAGGCTCTTTATGAGGATGCTGGGGATTGTACCCAGGTCCCAAACTTGTGTGACAATTGCTTTATTGACTGAGCCATTTCACCAGTCCCTCATTCAGCCTGTCTTGAGAATAGTAAGATGTCCTATGGAAGGTCAAAGTATAATAAAAACAGTTCCTAAAGGCTGAGTATGCAGCTTCGTTCTTTCCTTTTATCTTCCCATGTCCTCTCTCCCCACCTCTTCCCCTTCTTTGCTAGTATCTCAGAACTCATCTAATACTTTCCATCTTAAGATCTGACAGATTTCACTCTTGGACTGCAGTTACTGGCTCCAGGCAAAGACAAAACAAGATTAACCATGGTGCCCTGACCATTGGTCAAGCTGAATTCTTTGACTCTTCCGAGATCCAGGGACTATCAGTCTCTCCAGTTGCTGCGGCAGAGCCAATGAGAAGGTGAATGGGACCCATCTTATCATCAGCCCTGTTGCTAGGACAACTTCACTCTGGTGGTCGCATCGTCACTATTCTTACTGCGCTTCCCTAGTCTCATGGTCCAAGAGGGAGGTCAAGGCTGCTTGGATGATAGTGCTACTCCCCCTTCTCCCCATAAATGTGGTTCGCTGCTCCAGGTGCAAACCCAGCCTTTGTAGCATGGCACAAACGTTTTCCACCAGTTATTATGGCAAAATCCTAACCATTGGATGATTAATACAGCCTCTTACCCAAGGAAAGAGGTTTTCATACATACCTAGCAACCAGAGAGAACATGTAGAAAATTCCTTGTGAGGGAACACGATTCATCCTTGAACTTCACCCCATGGCCACCACTGTAAAAACTCTCTAGTGCATGTGGCCTCACAGTTTTGAGGACTAACCTCCCAGAACGGTTCGGCTGAAAACATGCCTGGGTTACAGGCTCTCTCCTTTCCCTAGTGTCCACTTGTCCTTACAGTTTCTACTTCTCTCACCACCACTTTCCTCGCCATTCTAAGTAGGCTGGGAGGAGTCTTTCTAACTTAGCCTGAAATGGGCTCAGTGACTCTCACAGAGCCTGAGGCAGGGATGACTGATTCCAAATATCGACCTAGGGTGCTTTGAACAGCTGCCGCCATTTGGTCCAATCGGAAATTGGCCATTTGGAAGTTTCTGGGCAATCCCTGTCCAGAACAGATTGTACCAACACAAAGGATCCTCTGATACAGGAAATGTTCAGTAAAATAGCCAGATACGGGAACTGGGAGATGGCTCAAGGGAGAAAGTGCTTGCTTTGTAGACATGAGGACCTAAGTCTGGATGTCCAGAACACATGTAAAGCCTAACCAGAACAGTATTGCATCTCTAAAATTCCAGCTCTCTTAAGATAAGATGGACGGTAGAGACAGAATATCTGAAAGCTTGCAGGGCTGGCCTGGTACACATAGCAGAGAACAACATGAGGATCTGTCTCAAAGTATGCAAAGGCCAGCATCCAAAGGTACCCTTTCACCTCCACACACATACTGCAGTACACGTGTGCCTGATTTCACATTTCTGCACACACACACACACACACACACGAGTTAAAAGATTATACATGCTTTATTAGAAGTAAATTACACATGATTCTGCAGGAGTAAAAACAGACGAGGCTAACTGATGATGGGAGAAGCCAAGATGATGGTTGTTGTCTTCATACAGCTTTGGGATTGACCTGACTGGGGTGATGTGGAAATGAAGAAACAACAGGAACATGTGCAGAAAAGCTGGGACCAGGTGGGCCATCTGCACTGATGGACATGTACCAACAGCAGCCTGGAAACTCACTTATAGACAGTGCCAAAGGAGAAGAGAGAGAGGGCTTAGCTCATCTGGTCTCTGTAGGGGAGAAGTCTCAGGTTGCTGTGATCCAGCAGATGCTGTTGATAGCCTGGGCATACACTTGTTTTAGCTAAAGGTGAGTCATTGGTAAGAATACCTGCTCCAGCCCAAAGAATGCTTCACCATTCTCCTGATTCTGGCCATTTCCATGGGATGAGGGCATTGGCCATGCATTTGTCACATTCACTCAGGACTTCACCGTGTCCCAAAAGCTGGTTATGCTGGGGTGGGTGGAGTAAGGGAGAGAAGGTGTGAGGGAAACTTTTGGGTTCTGATGGTATGCTGTTTTAGGACTTTAGGCATGAGTCGCATGAACAAATTCACTCTTTACATGTTCGCTGAGAGATCTACAATTTGTCTACCAGTCAAAAATGGTGTGTCAGCAATGGGCTGAGCACTATTTGGATTATATGCCTAACAGAAGTCCAGAATAAATGGTCTGTTATCTTCACAACTTTAATAACTAATAGTCACAAGCTTTTGAATTTAGTTTTTAAAATATATTTGACATATAAAGCAAATATGTAAAGTGAGGCTCAGAGTATACTTACCCAAGACTGTGCAATGGGTAAGTGGTGGGCCAATAGTTCAAATCCAGAAAGCCCAACTCTTCAACTGCCGGCATTTTTTCTGTGGCTTCCTGAAGATACGGCACTTTGTAAAATGTTCAGTAGGACATCATGCTTGATCAGCAGCCGGCCTTTGGAGAAATGTAGGCTGGTGGAATATGGAAATTCTGAGCACAGTAATTTTCAGTAGCCACGTTGAGCTGTGAAGAGGAATCACAACTGAGAAAGTGCCTCTATCAGATTGCCCAAAGGCAAAGCCACACGACCCCTGGTCAGTGCTCTCTCTGGGAAGGTTGTCCTGGGTGCTATAAGAAAGCAAGCTGAGTACATTATGAGGAGCAAGTCAGAAGCAGACTTTTTCTATGGTCTCTACTGTGGTTCTTCCCTCCAGGTCCCTGCCTTGGTTTCCCAATATGTTGGATTGTAACCTGTAAGCCAAATAAATCCTTTCCTCCACAAGTTGTCTTTGGTCAATGTTTTATCGTAACGAGAGAAACTAAACTAGAACAAGTTGGAAATAATGAGGCTGATCATAAAGAAACAAGCTTAAGCTGGGATGGGGTTCAAAGAGTTAAAAATCTGGGTAGAGGAATGTAGTACCACCTGGGGCTAATCTCTGCACAAAGTTAGGTAACATTTTCTAGCGTCACTGGATGAAAGACCTTTGGAGACACGAAGCTCAAGACTGTAGAACTAGCCTTTTGTTATTGACTGGACAGTGAGTTCAGCTAAATACTTTGTTTTTCTTTTTTCTTTTTCTTTCTTTCTTTCTTTCTTTCTTTCTTTCTTTCTTTCTTTCTTTCTTTCTTTCTTTCTTTCTTTCTTTTTTTTTTGGTGTGGGTACATGTGTGCATGTGGAGGCTGGTGGAGGGTAACAAGTATCATCCGCAGGGACACTGTCCACTTTATTTTTGAGATGGGGTCTCTAGTTATTCTGGAGCTCTAGCCAGTGCTCTTCAGGGAACCCCTTGCCTCTGCCTCACATGCTACTACATGCTACCACACCAGGCTTTATTATTATTGTTATTATTATAAATTTACTTATTTACTTTACATCCCAGTTGCGGCCCCATCTCTCCTCCTAGTTCCACTTTTCCACCCTCTTTCCCCCTCTCCTTCTCAGAAAACGGGAGCCTCCCCTATACCAACCCACCCTGGCACATCAAGTCAAATCAGGACTAAGCTCATCCTCTACCACTGAAGCCAGACAAGGCAGCCCAGCGACAGGAAAGTGATCTAAAAGGCAACAGAATACCTCTTCCCTAGGGTCCTCCTAGTTGTTTAGCTTCCTTAGGACTACAGATTTTAGTATGTTTATCCTATATTATATGGCTAATATCCACTTACGAGTGAGTATATACCATGTATGTCTTTCTGGTTCTGGGTTACCTCACTCAAGATGATCTCTTCTAGTTCCATCCATTTGCCTGCAAATTTCATGATTTCCTTGTTTTTAATAGCCAAGTAGTATTCCATTGTGTAAATTAACTACAATTTATTTATCCATTTTTCAGTTTAGGGACATCTAGGTTGTTCCCAGATTGTGGCTATTATGAATAAAGCCATTATGAACATAGCTGAGCAAATGTCCTTGTTGTATGGTAAAACATCTTTTGGGTATATTCCCAAGAGTGGTATAGCTGGGTCTTGGGATATCGCTATTCCAAATTTTCTGAGAAAGCTCCAGATTGATTTCCAAAGTGGTTGTACAAGTTTGCACTCCCACCAGCAATGGAGGAGTTTTCCCTTTTCTCCAAATCCTCTCCAGCATGTGCTGTCACTTGAGCTTTTGATTTTAGCCATTCTGATGGGTATAAAATAGAATCTCAGAGTTGTTTTGATTTGCATTTCCTTGACAACTAAGAACACTGAGCCTTTCTTTAAGTGTTTTTCTGCCATTTACTATTCCTCTGTTGAGAATTTTCTGAGTATCTCTGTACTCCATTTTTTAATTGGTTTATTTGGTTTGTTGGTGTTTAATTTCTTGAGTTATTTATATATTTTGATATTAAAGGGTTGGTGAAGATCTTTTCCCAGTCTACAGGCTATTGTTTTGTTCTGTTAACAGTGTCCTTTGCTTTACAGAAGCTTTTTAGTTTCACGAGGTCACATTTATTAATTGTAGATCTTAGATCCGGATCTGTTGGTGTTGTGTTCAGGAAGTTGCCTTCTGTGCCAATGAGTTCAAGGCTCTTCTCCACTTTTTCTTCTAATGGATTTAGTGTGTCTGGTTTTATGTTAAGGTCTTTGATCCACTTGGACTTTAGTTTAGTGCACTTTAGTGATAAGTATGGATCTATTTGCATTTTTCTACATGTAGACATCCAGTTAGACCAGCACCATTTGTTGAAGATGCTGTCTTTTTCCATTGTTTTGTTTTGGCTTCTTTGTCAAAAATCAAGTATTCAGAGGTGTGTTTGATTCAATTTCATTGATCCACTAGTCTGTTTCTATGCCAGTACTATGTAGTTTTTCTTACTGTTGTGCTATAGTTCAGCTTGGGCTCAGGGATAAATACTTCTAGAAGATCTTTTATGGTACAGGATTATTTTAGGTATTCTGTTATTTTTTGTTTTGATTTTTTCATATGAAATTGAGAATTATTTTTTCAAGGTCTGTAAAGAATTATTTTAGTATTTTGATGGGAAATGTATTGAATTTGTGGATTGCTTTTGGTTAGGATGGCCATTTTTTACTATGTCACTTCTAATGATCCATGAGCATGGATCTATCTTCTGATATCTTCGTCAAATTCTTTCTTCAGAGACTTGAATTTTTTTTTTCATACAAGTCTTTTACTTGCTTGGTTAGTGTTACACCAAGATACTTTGTTTTTCTTTTTTTTCCGTGACTATTGTGAAGGATATTGTTTTCCTAATTTCTTTCTCAGCTACTTTGTCTTTTGTATATAGGAGGGCTACTAATTTTTTTCAGTTAATTTTGTATCCAGCCACTTTGATGAAGGTGTTTATAAGCTGTAGGAGTTCCTTGGTAGAATTTTTGGGGTCGCTTATGTATACTATCATATCATCTGTGAATATAATACTTTGACTACTTCTCTCCTGATTTGTTCCTTTCCTCTTTTTGTTTCTGTAGTACCTGGATAATCATAGCTTTAAATTCATTTTCCTGTGTTTCTGCTGAATTAAAATATCCATTGGTTTTCGGTGTTGCTGGTGGGACAATGGTGTCCTGATTTTTGTTGGGTGAATTCTTAGGTCGACCTTTGGCCATTGCTCATATATAATCTTCGCTGTTTGTTCCCTGAGTCTGAACTTTAGACTGGAACCATCTTACTCTGGTGTCTGTAGAATTCTTCAGGAAGATCAGGGAGGTCCAGCGGTTTGAGAGTGTGTGTTGTTGTTTCAGTTGTACCTAAGGGAGAAAAAGCCACTGGTGCAGAATTGTAAGCGTGTTTGGGTGCAGGGATGTGTGTCTTGAAGGGGAGTGCTAGAATGTGTAGCTGCTTGGGATTGTGGGTTGGGAGCAAGCTCAGGAGGAGATGTGGATGCTAGTGCAGTTAGCAGGCGCAGATTTCGGGCATAACACACCTGTGCAGGTTTCCTGAAATCTCAGTGGTCTACAGTCTGTGTGTGGGGGGAGGGGTCCGTAGTCTGGACTCTGAGGTCTGTGGCTGACGCTGCGGTGGGTGCGTACTCTGTTGCAGGTTCTGTGAGTCAGGCCCTGTGCTCTGTGCTAGGAGCTATGAGTGGTCAGCAGGTGCAGATTGTGGGCACAAAGTGCCTGAGCAGGTTTCCTGAAAATCCAGTGGTCTACAGTCTGGGGGTGGGGTGGGGGCAGCAGGCTGGACTCTGAGGTCTGCGGCTGATGCTGTGGGCGGGACAGGTACTCTGTTTTGGACTCTCTGAGCCCAGCCCTGAGTTCTGTGCTGGAAGCTGTGAGCCAGGCAGGCTACACTCTGCTCCTTGAGTTGGGAAGTGCTATCTGCTTCCTCAGCAGTTACCCTCTCAGACAAGGCTGTTGGGGAATGCCAGAGATCTGTGCTTGGAGTGTGCAGCACTGTGCTCCTTGCAAGTTGCTGTGTGCACTTCAGGCTATCTCCTCTGCTTCCTTTGTCACAGGTAGCCAAGCCTGCCTTGGGCATAGCCAAGCCTGCCCCGGTCATAGCCAAACCTGCGGCAAAGGAAGCAGGGAGATACCGCAGCCAGCAGGAAGGCAGCAGCGGTAGTACCCCAACCAGCATTGAAGCAGACATCTCCATGGACTTCTGGGGAATCGATTCCCAGGCACTTCCCCTTAATGGGCGGAAGTCCACAGAGATGTCTGAGGTTGACCTGTATCCTATTGGACTCAGATCAAGTTTTGTCCCCCTTTTCTCCGGGCTCCTCATACGGTTGTTTGGGGTTCCACAACCCCTGAACTCACCAATTCGGAGTTTCAGCTCCTCTGAGTATGGTGCACGCTGGCCGTCGCCATCTTGGATTCCCCTTCTTTCCTGATTTGTATCCCCTTGATCTCCTTCAGCTGTTTTATTACTCTAGCTAGGACGTCAAGTACTATTTTGAAGAGATATGAAGAGAGTGGGCAGCCTTGCCTTGTCCTTGACTTCAGTGGAACTGATTTAAATTTCTCTGTTTAGTCTGATGTTGGCTATAGGCTTGCTGTAGATTGTCTTTACTATGTTTAGGTATGTGCCTTATATCCCTGATCTATCCAAGACTTTTAGCATGAATTGGTGTTGGATTTTGTCAAATGCTTTTTTGGCATGTAAGGAGATAATAATTTTTTTCTTTCAGTTTGTTTATGTGGTGAATGACATGGATTTCTGTATATTGACCCACCCCTACATACCTGGGATGATGCCTACTTGGTCATGGTGGATGATGTCTTTGCTGTTTTCGTGGATTCTGTTTGCAGTATTTTATTAAGTATTATTGTATCAATGTCCATAAGGGAAATTAGTCTGAAATTCTCTTTCTTTGTTAGGTCTTTGTGTGGTTTAGGTATCAAGGTGACTGTGACCTCATAGAATGAGTTTGGTAATGTTCCTTCTCTTTCTATTTTGTGGAATAGTTTGAAGAGTATTGGGATTAGCTCTTCTTTGAAGGTCTGGTAGAATTCTGTGCTGAAACCGCCTGGACCTGGGCTTTTAATTTTGATTTACTTATTTGTTTATTTATTTATTATTTTTAATGGAAGACTTTTGATGACTGCTTCTATTTCCTTAGGGGATATAGGACTACTTAACTTCTTTAACCTGATCTTGACTCAACTTTGGTATTGGAATCTATAAAAAAAAAATTGTCCATGTCATTTAGATTTTCAAATTTTGTGGCATATAGGCTTTTGAAGGAAGACCTAATGATTCTTTGGATTTCCTCAGTGTCTGTCTTTATGTCCCCTTTTTCATTTCTGCTTATGTTGATTTGGATAGTGTCTCTCTGCCTTTTAGTTTGGATAAGGGTTTGTCTATCTTCTGGATTTTCTCAAAGAATTAGCTCTTGGTTTTGTTGATTCTTTGAATTGTTCTCTTTGTTTCTAATTTATTTATTTCAGCCCTGAGTTTAATTATTTTCAGCTGTTTACTCCTCTTGGGTTTGACTGCTTCTTACCCTCCCTCCCCCCCCCCCCCCGCCCAGGGCTTTCAGGTGTGCCATTAAGTTCCTTGTATGAGATGTCTCCAATTTCGTTATGAAGTCACTTAGTGTTATGAACGTTCCTTTTAGCACTGCTTTCAATGTGTTCCATAAGAATGTTGTGTCTTCATTTTCACTGAATTCTAGGAAACCTTTAATTTCTTTATTTCTTCCCTGACCCAGTTGTTGTTGAGTAGAGAGTTATTCAGTTTCCATACATGTCTAGGCTTTTTGCTATTTCTGTTGTTGTTGAGGTCCAGCTTGAGTTCATGGTATTTTGATAGGATACAAGGTAATATTTCAGTCCTCTTGTACCTGTTGAGGCTTGCTTTGTGGCAGAATATATGGTCAGTTTTGGAGAAGGATCTGTGAGGTGCTGAGTAGAACGTATATACTCTTTTGTATTTGGGTGAAAATTTCTATAGATTTCTGTTAGGTCCATTTGATTCATGACATCTGTTAGTGTCATTGTTTCTCTGTTTAGTTTCTCTTTTATTGAAGTGTTCTTTGGTGAAAGTGGTGTTTTGAAGTCTCCCACTATTAATGTGTGTGGGTTGATTCATGGTTTAAATTTTATTAATTTGGGTGCCTTTGTATTTGGGGCATAGATCTTCAGAATTGAGATGTCTTCTTGGTGGAATTTTCTTCTGATAGGTATGAAATGTCCTGCCTCATTTCTTTTGATTAATTTTCTTTTTTTTTTTATTTTCTCAGAAATTCTTTATTGCTAATAATGCCTATATAATCAATATTTTTAAACTTTCATATATGTATGTCATATTTACTTCATTTTCCTGTGTCTACCTGCTCCCTTACAAACTCATGGCTATGTTAATAATTTATTTTTTTTTATTTTTAATTTATTTATTTTTATCTCAGTCACAGGTTAGGTACTTTGAATCCCAGGCGTAGCCCCCTCCCCCATTCCCTCCTACCCTCCCACTCCCTCCCTCATCTCCTTCTTCCCCGTCCCCTCCAAGTCCACCAACAGGGGAGGACCTCCTTCCCTTCCATCCAACCCCAGCTTATCCTGTCTCCTCAGGGCTGGCTGCAAGTCCTCCCCTGGGATCTAGCCAGTCTGTCACTCCCTGGCTTGTATGGGGGAGGGTCAAAGAGTCAGCCATCAAGATCATGACTGAAACAGTCCCTGTTTCCCTGAATAGGGTCTTCAG
>CM053755.1:19195794-19271681 GCA_028658305.1 Pachyuromys duprasi
GATCTGTTCGCGCCCGCAGCACACCCGTGGGTTGGTGCAGGACTGGGGATCCTCCCAGATCCGCGGGCGGACTCACACACTGACTGAGATTTTGCTGGCGGAGCGTTAGGCTTGCGCCCCGGCAATGTGCGGACTGGTCAAAATGGTCCCCAATCCACTCAGTCTGGTGTGGTTCTGATGATCGGACCGAACCAGCAGCACACCCGTGGGTCGAAGCAGAACCCGGGTGCAGTGTGCGCTCGTAGGGCGCAGTTCAGTGAAAACGGCACCTGGTTCCTCCTGAGACTGCCCGGGAGACAGTCTATAATGGCGGGTGCGGGCGCCCAGCGCAGCTGCTCCTCCAGATCAGAGCTGTGCGCCGCTGGTCACAGGGAAATTTCTCCAGGTAATAACAGGGTGTCCCTAGGGTTTTCCCACTTGATTTTCTCACCGTAGGAGTTCCGCTCACCTGGCACTCACAATGCTGGCGTTTTAGGTCCCAGAGTTCAGTCTCCTGGTCGCTGCGTTGTTTCTGCTCTCCTACTCCTCAGACACAGTGTTCTCTCGTGGCAGCCATCTTGGATCTCCCCTTGATTAATTTTCATTGAAAGTCTATTTTATTAGATATTAGAATGGCTACTTCAGCTTGCTTCTTGGGTCCATTTGCTTGGAAAACCTTTTCCAGCCCTTTACTCTCAGGTGACGTCTCTCTTTGTGGCTGAGGTAAGTTTCTTATATGCAGCAGAATGATGGGTCCTATTTATGCATCCATTTTGTTAGTCTGTGTCTTTTTATTGGAGAGTGGAGTCCATTGATGTTGAGAGATATTAATGACAAGTGACTGTTAGTTCCTTTTATTTTGGTGTTGGTTATGGTAGTGTATTTGTGTGCTTGTCTACTTTTGGTTTTGCTTTAGTGAAGTTATTTATATCTTGTGTTATTTTTAAGTGTATTTAACATCTTTGGGTGGGAGTTTTTCTTCTAGTATCTTCTGTAGGGGTGGGTTTGATGCATTGATATTGTTTAAATTTGGTTCTGTCATAGAATATCTTGTTTTCTACATCTATGGTGATTGAAAATTTGCTGGGTATAGTAGTTTGACCTGGCATCTGTGGTCTCTTAGGGTTTGCAAGATGTCTGTCTAGGCCTTTCTGGCTTCTATGGTCACTGCTGTGAAGTCAGGTGTGATTCTGATAGGTTTGCCATTATATGCTACTTGGCCTATTCCCCTTGCCACTTTTAATATTTTTTTCTTTGTACTGTACATTTAGTGTTTTGATTATTATGTGGTTGGTGGATTTTCTTTTCTGGTCTAGTCTATTTGGTGTTTTGTAGGCCTCTTGTGTGCTTATAGGCACATCTTTTTTAAGATTGGGGAAATTTTCTTCTATGATTTTGTTGAAAATATTTTCTGGTCCTTGGAGAAGGGAGTCTTCTCTTTCTTCTATTCCTATTATTCTTGGTGTCCCTGCTTTCTTGAATGTTTTGTATCAGGAATTTTTTGGATTTAACATTTTTATTAATGGATGCATTGATTTCTTCCACTGTGTCTTCTACACCTGAGATTCTTTCCTCCATCTCTTGTATTGTGTTGGTAAGTATGCAAGTAGTTCCTGTTTTCTTTCCTTAATTCTCTCTTTCCAGGCTTTCTTCAGTTTGTACTTCCTTTAGTGTTTCCATTTCCATCTTCAGATCTTGAACCATTTTGTTGATTCCCTTCACCTGTTTGTTTCTATTTTTGTGCCTTTCTTTCAATGATTTGTTCCACTCCTCACCTGTTTGTCTGAATTTTACTATAATTCTTTCAGTGATTTAATTATTTCCTCTGTAAAGGCCTCAATCTGTTTGACTGTATCTTCCAGTATTTCTTTATGAATTTTATTTGCTTCCTTCATTATTATCTTCATAAGCATACTTTTTTTTGTGAGTGTGTGTTTCAGTTGTGTTGGGATATACAGGGCTTCTTGCCTTGGGTCCTGGGGATGACATATTTTTCTGGCTTTTGTTGATTGCATTTTTATGCTGATCTTTAACCATCTGAATGTCTCTGGTGTAGGCTATTAGAGCCTGTTGCCTACTGGGTGCGGGAAGAGCCTTGGGTAGGAAGCTGAATATTTCTTCAGGAGCCCTTCTCAGAGTGGTGGGAATGATCTAGGACTGGTGGATGGTTCTTGGGGAATTACCCTTGTATCTCCTCATAGGTTTGATCCTGGGGACCAAGTGGATTCTCAGGGATTCAGGGATCCTCCTTTTGCAAAGGGATGGTCTAGAGTCAGCTGCTCTCCACTGGCTTTCTTGCATTGAGGTTAGTGAGCCCAGGTAATGTGCTCAGACACTGTGTGTGCTGGGTGCAACCTTTTTAGAGAGCCTGTGAGCATAGAGGTCCTGGTTTGGTTTTAGTGCCCATGGCAAGCCATCTCTAGCCAGGCTGCTTGTACAGGGCTGTGATTTCTCCATAGAAGGCAGGGATCCAGGAGGAACCTTTATTTTTTCACCAGCCAAGCCTCACCCCTGCCATCAATTATGTGCCAGTTCCGGACATCAGATCCTCATCCAACTCATGCAAACCACATGACTCTGGGCAGTCGAGGCTGCAGAATCCTGAGCTGAGATCAAGCAGTTTAAAACCAAAAGAAAACATTCCCAAGGCTTTGGTAGTGAGAAAGTAAGCCAGTGATGGTATTGACTCCCCCAGCTTGCACATTGATTTCCATTTGGATAGCTCTTGATGGAACATGGTGCCTGAGTGCCCCAACCCACAAGTTTATGGTCAAAGAGGTCAGTGTTGTACACAGACCAAGCAGACCTAAGAAGTCAGATTTGGATCCAAGAAGCATTAATAGAGGGATTTTTCTATGCCAAGTACTGGGGTAATTTGTTTGGAGAGATCCCTGTGTTTTTCTTCATGACTGATACATGTATTCTGTAATTTCTTTTCTTTTCCTTTCTTTCTTTAAAAAGAGATTAATTTTACACAATTGAGTGCTCTATTTGCATGTACACTTGCATGCCATAAGAGGGGATCAGTGTAGATGGTTATGAGCCACCATATGGTTGCTGGGAATTGAAGTCAGGACCTCTAGAAGAGCAGACAGTGCTCTTAACCACTGAGCTGTGTCGGTGTACCTTTTATTTTATTTTATTTTATTTTATTTAAAAAGACTCTTTTATTTACATTTCTTATATCTTCTCCTGACTCCACCCTAATCCCTCCCAACACCCCAACACCAAGTAGGAGAGAGAAAGGGTTAATGGGAGAGGGGTTACAATTCTTTTAGCTGCTTCCTGCTGGTTAGGGCCGTAGATTTCCTTGGAACCAGTCCGAGCCTTGTTCTAGGAGATCTTCAACTTCTTGTCTCATAATAGCAGCCAGGAGCAGCAAGGGGGGAAGCAGGAACAGCCTTGTTCTTTCTCTGATCTCCATACTCTCTGGGCTTTGGCATTTATTCTCTCTCCAGACTATCTGAATCAGTCCCACATCCTACACTTGGAACCAAAACAAAACCACCTTTATATCCACAACAGAGCTGTCTCTACAGCCCTTAATTTTGTTATTTCTAGTTTTAGGTTTTAGATGTCAGAATGAAATATATGGAAGATAGAGGGAAAAGGTGTGTGTGTGTAAACATGTATGTGTAGGCCAGAGATTGATGTCTGGTGTCTTATTCCATCTGTCTTGATTGATCTATGTTGAGGGGGAGTTTTTCAGTTAATTCTACTTTGGCTACACTGCCTAGCCAGGTTGTTGGGAATTCTGCTCCCATGCTGGTATTACAGGCAGACATCTACCATCATCCAGCACTTGGGTGCTAGAGAGTCAAACTCTAATTCTCATGCTTGCTTGGAAAGTGTCCTACCCACTGAGCCATCACTTTCGTCCAGAAAAGGGATATTTTCTTGACTCTAGAAGATGGCTGGGCCCCAGATCCATATTCTGCTTCAAGTCAAAGAGTTTGGAATACTGTTCTCAGGTTCAAATGCTTCCTGTGTATTTCCTGCTAACAGTGGCAGTGATGATGAAGGCTCCCATTGGGTTGGGGGGGGGTGTAAAGAGGGACATAGGTACTCTCAGGGCTACTTGGCACTGTGGTTTCCCCTTTTATTCACAGATCTTGCACGATTATATTATCTGTGCTCTGTTGTAGTTCATCAAGGCTTGAGCCTGGACTAGGGCCACATGAGCAAAAGTGATCTGTACTTGGGCAGTTGCTCTCTGGGAGGCAGATCGGCCTGTAGGAAGGTTACACAGGAGCGCTGTTGGGTCACAGATTGACTATATGTTCAATAACAAGGCAGGAAAGAGAGAGGTGCTGACCTCTGTGGCTCTGAAGGACATAGGACTTCTTGACACCTCCTCTCCCCCAGTGCCTATCAGGTCAGGGCAAAAACCTGGCCTTTATTGCTACCAGAATGAGCTGCTGAGGAGACTCCTGCAAGGGGAAGGCTGCTGAAGATGGCTTGCTAGCAATACTTCCAGAACTTGGGAGTAGAGCTTGCCATCTTGGCAGGGGATCAGGGCATCAAACCACAGAATCTATGAAACATCCAATTTTCAGTTTTTGCTTTAAAACACACACACACACACACACACACACACATATATATGTGTGTCACTTGATCTCCTCTCTGCCCACATATATATATATGTGGGCAGAGAGGAGATCAAGTGACACAGATCTGGGAGGTCTCTAAATGCCCTGATAGTGAGTGTCTTCATGGAGCAGGCAACAGGACAGTGAGAGATCCATGTCTTATATCCCATAGATGGGATTACTCTATCATATTCTCTTTCTGCAAAGCTCATGGAAGAGGAGGGTGGGAAGGTTGTAAGAGCCAGAGGATGGATGGACTGGTATCAGATAGCGGTTGCTAGAGTGACTTGAACTCACAGCGTTTTTGGTTGCCTGCACAAGACTTACATAAACATTCCAGTCAATATTCCAGTATGGAGGGGGAAGGGAAGGGCACAAGAGGCCCCACCCTTAGCTGAGGTGTTATTGGCACCTGATGGCTGCTGGGGGCTGGAGAGTTGATTTCTTCAGTGGTGTGTGCCCAGGGAGGTTGACTGTGTTCCAGCGAATGACCTCCCACCTGTAGGAATATGGGCAACATTAATTGCACTCAGTGGGAAACACACACACACACACACACACACACACACACACACACACACACACACACACACACACAAAGAGAACTACTTCATCTGGCTGTGGTGCCCCAGAGCCAGAAAGGT
Organism: Pachyuromys duprasi; assembly: GCA_028658305.1. Lineage (NCBI taxonomy): Eukaryota > Metazoa > Chordata > Mammalia > Rodentia > Muridae > Pachyuromys > Pachyuromys duprasi. Next base: position 19,201,010 of record CM053755.1, read on the forward strand.
GGGCTTGTTTGTCAGTCAGCAAACATGTTAGAGTGAGGGTGTGGACCAAGGTGGAAGAGTTGGAGAAAGGGCAGGGAAGGGAGAGCTGGGAACAGCAGCTAATTCTAAAACTGGGGGAGAAGTACAGAATGTTGAGTTATGGACTAAGGGTGAGTCTAGTCTTATTGGAGTGGAAATTTCTGGGGGCTGGAGAGATGGCTCAGTGGTCAAGAGCACTTGCTGTTCTTGTGGAAGACCTAGGTTCAGGTCCCAGAACTCACGTGGTAGCTCACAACCATTTTTAACTCCAATTCCAGGGGATCTGATGAGTATGCCAGGTACACAAATGTGTATGAAGGCAAAACACACACAAATAAATAAAGAGGTAGAGTGGAAACTTCCATGGCATTCTCTGAGTGCCCGTCAGGATGGACTCTGCACTTTCCTCACTCTATTCCATGTTGGCAGCAATGAGAGGAGACAAGATGGCCATACAACATTTCTTAGCCATCTTCCTCTATGCCCTGGCTCTCTTGGCAGCAATTCCAGCACATCAGTTCTTCCTCTCTTCCTCGGTTCCGCCTCATGAGCCCACCTGGCTGAGCTTTCCACCATCTGACAAATATTCAAACACCGTAGCCTCTTGGGTACCATCCAAGCACAGCACCAGGTGGCCTGGACAGTTTGACGGTTGGCTTTGATGTGGCAGTTTAAAGGACAATGACAGGACTGGGAACAAGGCTTACCAGACACAGCAAGTCAGATTGCTGTGCCTTAACGTACGTGAAATTTCAATTTCATGTAAAGAAGGTATATATTGTTAGGATGTGTATATACTGGACACTTCATAAGGGTTAAATTTGCTTGTTGTTTATTGGAATTCAGAATTGACTGTGCATCCTGTGTTTTACCTGGCAGGTGCCTGGTTCCCCTGGCCAGGTTTGGCTGGACATAGAGGAGTTTGCTAAAGACCTGATAGGCAAGGGTCAAGTAGAATGGAAGGAGGATCTCCACTATCAGTGGACTAGGGGAGGAGCCTAGGGAGAGAAGAGGGAGGGAGGCTGGGTTTGGGAGGAGACGAGGGAGGGGGGCACAGCTGGGATACAAATTGAATAAATTGTAATACCTGATAGTAATAATAAAAGAAGAAGAAGAAAGAAAGAAAGGAAGGAAGAAAGAAAGAAAGAGAGAAGCTGCAGACCCCAGCCAGGCAGGGCCTCTCCTAACGTCAGGTCTTTGACACTTACTTTCATTCATAAAACCCACCTAGAAGCCATGGCGATGGGGAGGACAGCTGGACCTCATTCATCACTCTGCCACTAATGAGGCTGGCTCCCAGTACACTGTGGTTCCGGCACATTAATGATCATTATCGACCTAATGAAGATTGGTGACACTGCCAGTGTGAGGAGCCTCTCTACCCATTGTTCTGTCAGGCAAGTGGGAGGGGCGCCTTTGGGAACAGCTTATGGGAAAGGAGGTTGGGGACTGGAAGAGCCAGGAGGGGCAATTGGAAGGGGAACAGGGCAGGCAGAAGCTGCAAAAGCTGAGGGCAGAGGTGTAGGAGTAGATGAAGGAGGCTACATCCCAATGGTTCTGACCAGGGGAACAGAGAGAGAAGACAGGTACCAGGCATAAGCATGGGGGATTATCAGTTTCCTGGGTCTGTAGGGACAAATTTCATTGCTGGTGGCATAGATCAATAGACTATATCTCTCTCAGTCCCAGGGGCCAGAGTCTGAAGCAAGTTTTACCCCTCAGATTTTGCAGTTCAGTTATGGGTGTCGCTATGCTCTCCTACCACTAAAGGCTCCGATGAAGAATCCATTCCTGCTGTCTTCTAGCTGCTGGTGTTCCCAAACCTTGGGTCCTCTTGACGCCATCTCTCTCTGTAGTTTCTTTGTTTCCTGCTCTTATGTCTCAAAGCCTTCTCTGCTTCTGGAGTCCAGGGAGATGGCTAGGTGGTAAAGTGCTCAGCCGCAAGCTTAGGGCTTAGTTTAGCTACCCAGCACCAATTTGGAAATGTGGGTGTAGACATGTGCTCTTGAAATCCCAGCACAAGAATCAGAGGATCCTTGGAACTTGATGATCAGACAGGCTTGACAGACTCGTAAGCCCCTGACTGAGTGAGAGGCCTTGTCTCACAAAATAAGATGGAGAATGGCCAAGGAAGACACCCGCATCTTAGCTACTTAATCACTGGAGAGTTACCTGAGGAAGCCATCTGAGTGACCTCTGGCTTTCACACACACTGTATGCACATATTTGCCCACCCACATGCACAGGTGTATGCTCAACCAAACACACACACACACACACAAACCCATACCTGCTTCAGTTTTACAGGGACACATTATTGTCCAGCATTTAGACTGCAGCATGGCAAATAAAGACCAGCTCCCTCCTCTTGGCATACTAAACTTAAGTCTATCTTTTGTCATGTAAAGTAATACTTGTGTTGTCATATATGGCATTTATTCATGGATCTAATGGTATTTATTTTCGAGACTTTATTTAGTCAAGTTCTAGGTATGAGAAAATGTTGAGCAGGCAAGGCAGGGAAAGGCGCTTCTAGGACTCACCTGGAATTCCTGGCCAACTTTCATTCTTCTGACTCCATCTCCTTGAAGCAGAGGCAGAGCAGTCACACTTCTATGTTAGGGAGTGCGTGCTTTCTTTGCCTTTGATTTGTACCGGTCACACACACCCCTTGCCAGACTGCCTTACCTCTGTCTTATGCAAGTGTTAGGGTATGTGGGCTCTCAGGGTCCTTTGTATTCAGAGACTGGATGGTGAAGTCCAATCACATTTTGCATGAGAGAAACCAAAATTTCTACAAACAGAGCCCTTGGTCTTCCCAACAGAAGCAGGACAGGGATCCCCACCTGGCCTGTGCCACTTGGTGAGCTCTTGCCCGGAACAACTTTCTCACTCAGAATTGAAGGTTATGTAGAATCCAGCTTTGCCAAATAAATGCCAGTATGCTTTCACTATGCATCTTCAATGACAAGAGCTCTTGGACCTAAGGCAACAGATTTTGTTTTCTTGAGGAGGAGACTAAATTGTAAAAGAAAAGGAGAGCCTAGCTGAGGTCCTGGGCAGAAAGCATGACACAGGGGAGCAGGCTAGGTTTTGGGGGCAGACAAATTCATGCTCTGATCCAGTCCATCATTTACTAGTTGCTTTATTTCATTTGTCTCGGTTCCCTCATCTCTACAGCCAGAAGACAATTCTGGCCCTACAAAGATGCTGTGAGGTTGAAGTCATTTAAGGTCTCTACATTCCAAACACTATACCGAGAACCTAGTGGTAATACCAATCGCCTCCCTTACCCTCTGCTGACTCTTTATTTCCTATAGGACATCTTAATTTCAATGTTCCCTGACCCATCTGTCTCTATGCAGGTAGAGGTACAAAATTTTATGGAAATGCATGGCTCTTCTCCGGTACCATCCCAAGCAACTCACCATTTCAGTACGCACAAGCACCGTATATCCCTGTGGAAGGCCATTTGTTAATATCCATCAGACAAGGAGATTAGCAGGAAGAGGCATTGTCTCACTTGGCAGCACTTGAATATGTTACATGAGAGGAGTGAGAATGATTCTCTTCATTCTCTGCCATCACCTTTCTGTTAGATTTTTGCACCCCAGGTGTTCCGAACCCAGAGTGAAAACTTCCTCTCTTCCATCTGACATTTTCAAATGTGTTGCCACATCCCCAATGGAGCGATGCCGCCAGGGATGGTGCCGCTCCCAGCTCCCACCCAACAAACTCACTCCTGAGATCTGTCTGTGATGGTAAGTGTTCTGGCTCCATAGCTTCAGGGACTTCACAGGCACACCTGCAGTGAGGAGCACAGTGTGCCTCTCTCGTTCGACTTTTCCTTTCCGTACAAACCAATTCTGGCAGCTTGGGATCAATATCTTCCTCGCGTATGTTTTGTATTCTCCGTAAACTCTAATGGGAGACACCCTGCCTCTCAGAACTTCTCAGTGTGAATACATTCAGAAATTCTTAAAAGGTAACCTGAAAAGGAAGGAAGATGGCATTTGCCCGAGCATCTACTCTGTGCCCAGGTTGGGCTGTGCACCTTTGTGACTCCCATCTCCATTCATCTGCATGGCAGCAGACTCATGAGGAAGGTAACACGGGGCTCGTTTTTGCAGAACAAGAGATTGAGGCTCAGGAAAATGAAAGCTGTTATTAATGTAACTGGATGTAAAGTCACTGTCCCAACTCCAAACTGTTCTCCTAGGCCACTCAGCACCCCATCCCAAGTTCTCTAGTCCTGCAATCTTCAAGCTTCCTCTCATTGAGAACATGGACTGAATCAGCATGGAAACTCGAAGCTCTGTGGTGAGATTCTGAAAGAATTTTCTTGGTTCAAACTTTCCCTTGGATGGCATCCATTTGATCCTTGGTCCAACAGCTTCAGCATCCCCGTTTCCTTGGGTGTGAACAGGAGCAAAGTTGGACAGAGGTGTCCATTGCCTCAGACTGAGGGAGACTTTGCCTCTATTCTAGGAAATGTGTGTCTTTCTCCAAGTGTTCTAGGGGAGGGGGACATTTTCTACTGATGATCTGACAGCCCTCTTACATGCCTGCCAACCCAACTCCCGGCCCCATGATCTGTGCCATGGTTCTGTCAGGGGAGATTTGGGCGTGTCTCCCTCTTCACATTAATCTTCATTTTCATCTGCTGCTATGAAGATACATCTTGAACCATTCATTAAAGAGGTGGAGGGGGGAGTTTCTCCATATCCCAGACAGCATGCTTCATGGATGGCTGTTTGTCCAACTTGGCTAGCTTGGGTGTTACAAAATACCCCATGGGAGGAAATGGCTTTGGGAGTTTTGCTTTTCATTACATCCCCCTCCCCCTCTCCAAATGTGTCCAGAGCAACAATAACCCATTTTATTTTTTATGCCTCCCTGACCAAGATGATGGAGATGTCTCCTGTGGCCCTTGAGAGTTGGATGATTCTTTAATCCCATGGTGCTTCCCATTGCCAGAGTCGCCAAACAACACACCTACAGTATAGACAAGTAACAGCATCTTCATTTATGCCCACCCCAGCAAATCTACAGGCATTTTTATTTGGCATCCATACCATTATATGTCAACTTTTGGGAAAACCTGCTTGGCTTTGGGACTCTAGCTTCTTTGGACTCTCAAACCTTGATTAAAACATCTTGCTTTTATTGATTAGCTGTCCACCAATTTCTCCCGGGCTTCTCACAGTTAGAAAGTTGGCTGAATAATAAACATTCCTCAAGCAATAAAAAGCTCTTACCCTTGAGAATGTAGTAGGTGCCCTGATTTCACCTTTTAAGGAAATATACTCATGTGGAGTTGCATGGTGAGACTAACATTATTCAGCCATTGCTGTTGGGTTCTTGCGACCATGGCCTTTGCTATCTACTTTATCAGTATCATTTTTAATTTAATTTCTGGTAACTATTTCTGTATTATTTAGTGTCAGGAATTCAGATTCAGAGAATCTAGCAGAGGTTAATATGAGACTAGAAGATCCAAGCATCCCTAATTTCAAAATTTATGCTCATCATAAAGACCTGTTTCCCACTTTCCTGATCATGTGTTTCGGTAAAGTCTGAGCAATCAGTACCTATTACATAAAATTGGGACTTTTTTGATGTTGCTTTAAATTGATTTAAGAGATTGATTGCAATTCATTAGAACAAACCACTAGGCTTATACTACCCTATTTATTCACTTTTATTTATTGGACACACACTGTATTCAAGGTAATATAGACAAGAAATAAGATCTTATCCTTTTCTTTGATGCAGGCCCAGAGACAAGCATGGACACTGTAGCTTCATGAAAAACCAAAGAAATTATGTAATGGTATGTGATTACAAAGAAGAAAGGCTTAATTCTGGCTTGTAAAAACAGAGATGGCTGTAGTAATATTTTATTAAATTTTGAAGGTTTGACAAAAGTTTTCTAAATAAAGAAATATGGTAGGAGATATCTATAAGAAACGTGAGAAGCTTGAGATTTTCATGTAAGATTATTAATGACAGGTCTAAGCAACCTTCACTGGTAGAGCTCTACTGAGACGTTTCTCAGCATGGTTGGTACTGAGAATTTTTCATCATTTAAGGTCTGACCTTTAGCCCTGCTAGGGGATTATCTCACTAATTGGCTTCTATCTCTCAATCATGGCAGATCCACATGAACCATATTCAGAAGTCCGATGTGCACCCCACACTACCAGTATATTAAAGGAGAGAGACACAGCTCTTGTCCTGGATAAAATATTTTAGTTGGCAAAAATATTATGTTTTCTGTGGGTGAGTTTCACAGGAATGTAAATTATATCTGAACATTCCTGTGTGAAAATATACTCAGAGCTTGATTAAATAGTTGCATGATCTAAGGTTTCCCATCGCATTGGGCCATTGTGGCTTCTCCATCTATTCTTATAACAGAGATAAATTTTCTTGGCGACAGGATGGGTTGAGTCCTTGGCCTTGAGCTCTTTGCATCATTGCCATTGTTGATGATTGCACTGCTCTTCTCTTTCCTTTTCTCTGTTTTCAGGAGTGCCAGCACTTCCCATTTTTAAATTTTCCATGACTATACTACCTTTTGATCTGAAGCCCATCTTGTTATTACCAGATTTCTGCTATTTGGCTTATTTCTCTAATTTCTGAGTTGTTGGAAGTCCCCACTGGGATGCAGAGGTAAAGTCCAAACTTTTGGGCTGATGGAGTAAAGACCATTTGGATGAAATGACTGTGCTGTATATTCAGGAAGGGCTTGGCTTTGAGGATGGGACAAGTTGAATCATATTCTCTCCAAGTTTGTCTCGCTAAAATACAGTACCTCAGAATATGACTGTATTTGTAAATAATGGTTATTTATACAAGTATTTTGTGAAATCAAGCCATGTGAGTAGACTCCAACCTAATTAATGCCTTTGTAAAGAAGAAGGGGCAAACAGCTGCAGACTGTTTGCCTAGCATGAGAAAGACCCTAGGCTCAAGTCCATTTACTGCCAAAATAAACGAAAAGAGAGTAGGGCTCAGGCACATAGAGCTTGACATTGGACTTCTGTCTACAGAACTATGAAAGATAAGTTTGCATTGTTTAAGCCACCTAGTTTCTGATGTTTCATTGTGGCAGAGTCCTACCTCCAATCATGCCATTTCTAAAGCCAATTTGGTAATTACCTGGAGGAAAATTTAGCTATGTTACTTTATGGTTAGTAAAAGATAAAACTTGAATACTTGATTGATTTGGTTATTGCAAAGTTGATATTATTTAGGTTTGAGTTATGTTTCCACCTTTTTAGTGTGGGTGTGGTGTATATATGTGTGCATATGTGCTTGTGTATGTGTGTGGGGTGCATGTGTGCTTGTTGCTAGTGAACAAAGAGTTCTATGAGTGTCACACAACTGTGCTTCCCCTGAGCTATACTCCCAGGTTCCTAACTCTTATATTTTAAAATGTAAAATCATATCATCTCAAGATTACTTCCATAATAGCCTAAGGGGTTTTTGCTGCTGAAGATCATATGTAAAATGTGTTTCCTTTTAGGAAGCACATCTTCCTCTTCCCATAATCAAAAAATTACACTGTGCTCTCAAGTGAAGAGATTCTTGGAAACGAAAGTCAGCTTTCAAATCCAACAAAGCTTCCTCCCCACATTTTCATCTCCAGTGTAGACTTCAGACTCCCCTAACTGAAAGTTTGCCTTGAGACACTGTCTGGAGCCAAACCTTCCGAAGTTGGCTGTCTTCCACTGAAAGGAGCTGCATGACCCAGGAGCCTCCCCTTCACTACCATTCTTGACCTCCTCTCCTGTTGCCATGAGCATTCTGAAGAATTTAGCCTGGCAAGGCTCCCTCCTTCAATACTGATTTTTCTGTCTGGGTGCCAACACTCAAGCACAGATATGTAAAAAAAAAATACTGAGAATTCCTTGTTGACATCTCATTTCCGAGCTGGAGTTACCGTCCCGAAGAAAGGAAGTAGCAGTGAATGTGTGAAGAAGGACCATGCCAGCATTCAACATAGACTTGAAGATCAACTGAGTGGTGGTGGTATACAGTAGTTCATGAACAGTAGTTCAGAAATAGGCCTTTCTGGAGAAAAAGAGAATTTTGCCTGCTTTATACTTTACTCTTTTAAATGTGAATGCTATAGAAATCACAACCATATGGGTACTGTATTAGGCAGAATTCATTTTTCCCTCATTTGATGATTGAGCACCTGACTGTAGGTCCCTTTAAGAAACATGAAAAAGAGTGTTAGAACCCACAATAGCTGTATATCAAGTGAGAGTGTTTCTGCTTTGCCTAGAATGTCATTTCTCTTAAGCTTCCTCCCACAAACCAACAAAGCAAATGTAGCCAAATCTTCATAGATCTTGGCTACTTGGGCTTCAGGTAACTAACAGGTGTTCTGTCATTTTGGTTGATGGCTTGGTTGATATGCAGACAGTGAGGTGGATTTTGGGGGCTTCAGTTTTGTCATTGACTCATTGCCCGCCCTTGGGGGGTATCATTCAAACTTTGAGCCCTAATTTTCAATAATATCTGCCTCAATTTTTGTGTGTGTATATTCAATGAGATAATGGATGTGAATCCAGTCTATAAGCCTTAACTGGGCTATGCAGATGTTAGTCATTATTTTCAAACTGCATCTGTGACCTCGTTTTGACTGTGGTTTACTTTTGGAGAGAAGAGCAGTATAAAAAGCCTCTCGGCTCATCTGGAGCACGCCTAATCCACTGACTTAATACCCGAGATCATATTAGAGGCAAGTGCCCTTCTGCCAAAATAGACCGAATCCAAGGGCTGTTCTTACCTTTTAGATTCTTAGTTGCTAATTAATGGCAAGTGGCATTTCCATCGGCACACCATATTTTAAAAGCCCACTTAAATAAAAACCATACTCTCAGATGGAGCATCACCTTCAGAGTCTCCTACCATGTTCAGCTTAGGAAAGCAAAATGTACCTTGGAACTTTTCCATATTCAACTCTTCATCATCTATAAGGAAATGGCTTTCACCATTTATATGTTGTCTCTCGGAGAATTTTCCTAATAATCCTCTGATGTGTGTATTTTCTCTTGGATGGTTTTATATCAAGATAATGCTTATGTAAACTGCTCAGTGGATATCTGGAAGAGATTAGTCATTTTTAAAAGGAAGAACACCACGATTGGTTCATAATTCATGTTGGATAGAATTCTGTAAGATGACTCCAACTTTTCATCTCAAACAGTTTGTTCCACCATCTTATCAGGTGACCACAGAGTGGCTTTGGTTCAGTGACTGATTTCTTGGAATTCAGAGAAATTTGATGAAGATGCCTCTGAAGCCATCCAGTCTGCTTTGGCATCCTGTGCACAGCTTAACCCAGACATGTGTTGTCCACGACTTTGTTTCTTCTGCACTTCTGACTCCACACACTGCTTCTGTCACACACTTTTACTCTTCTCCCCTTGGTGGTGAGACGCTAAGCAGTACTTTGGTGGGGTGGTTCCCTGTGGAAGGATGAGCTCATGGTACAGAATGAAGGGCCTTGGTTTTGGTCCAAGAGGCCTGGTTTCCCCATCATGCTGCAGCCGCAGCTCAGCTCGAAAGTGGAGCCTTGCTTTCTGCATTCTCGGGGCCTTGGTTTGCTCATCTGAGAAATCAGTGCTATGAACAAAATATCTTCCCAAACTTTTCCAGATCTGGGTTTTATATTGCTATCAGGTTTGTGAATATGGAAAGACTATGGATGCCAAAATTTCAGCAGGTCTGGTCTCTGATTTGGGGGGAAATTATTGAAGGTCTGTAAGCCTCAGTGTTCATCCAGTATGAAACAGTGATGATGATGTTCAGGCATGATGAAAATGTGCTCATGTGTATGTGTATGCAATGCCATATTCTACCATGAAGTCAATTTTCCATCTCTTTTACTATGTCTTTAGGAAAACACTAGTCATGTGGCAACAGAATAAGATGTGGCAGGCATCAAAGCAGGGATTCTGTCTGCACACTTGGCTCATCTTATCTTGTTCCAGGAGTATGTAGGGCTGGAATGCAACTTGCAAAATCTCTAGTTTCGTCTAGCTTTGTATCTCCTTGTCACGCCATGGGATTTTTCATGCAACATCACTCTAATCATTAATATTCTTTGCAGAGAAAATTGGCAACATTTACTGATAAAGGACATTGGGGACATGAAGATGCAAAAGCAATGTGAGGCTGCAAATACTGAGAATAAGGGGCCACGATTCCTAGGACACTTATATGACATGGATAGAAAAGGAAGCTGACAGAATAGGAGAAGCTGGGGTTGTTTGAGGAGAGTGGATATGTAATCGACACACCTTGATGACTTCATTGACTATAACAAAACAATGTCTATGTAAACCTGACTCCAGAGCAACATGAAAGAAGAGAACGCCAGCTGCCTTTAGAATGCTGGCCTCATCCAAGTTCTGCTTGGCCTCCTCTAAGGTTTCCTGATTTCTGAGTGTAGAGTCTCAACAGGCTGCATTCTTCACAAAGGAAGACTCTGGCAGAACAGATCGAGGGTTGGGGTCAGAGTGCAGGACAAGGGAAGGAATGATGGTAAATGTGCTTGCACATTTAAGTGCAGTGAGAAACCCATTGTACCAGGCCAGCCTGCTGCTATGGGCTACCCGAGAGCAGTGGTTAAATATATGGCCCAGTGTGCCTTTTGTAAGACATGGCTGTCAAAATAGTTAATTGGATGTTAAACTATATTAGGAGGGGGAAAATGATTTTTCAAAGAGATGCCCTTTGGTTTGTGAGTTTGATGTTCAAGGTTGTCAGCGCAGTACTTTTTACAATGTGTGGGTTTTGGTTTAGAAGGAAATGAGTCCTCTTTACCTTGACCATTGAGGCTTTGCCCATATCATTTTAGAATGTCTGACCTTTGAACAGTTACTGCTATTTTCTCCAGTTCTACAAGGGCATTGGCACCCTGATACCCTGGGTTTCTGCACCTATTACACATTCATCTATAACTCTTGGTGTAGGTGCGTGATGCTCGGCTTTTTAAAAATCTTTTTTTAAAAGATTTTTTAATCATTTATTACAATTTATTCAATTTGTATCCTGGCTGTGGCTCCCTCCCTCATCTCCTCCCAATCCCACCTTCTCTTCCTTCCTCTTTCCCCCCATGCCCCTCCCCTAGTTCACAGATAGGGGTGGTCCTCCTCCCCTTCTATTTGACCCTAACCTTTCAGATTTCATCAGGACTAGTTGCATTGTCTTCCTCTGTGGCCTGGAAAGGCTGCACCCTCCTGAGGCAGTGATTAGAGCCTGACAGTGAGTTCATGCCAGAGAAAGTCCCTATTCCCCTAACTAGGGACCCCACTTGGAGACTGAGTCTATGGGCTACATCTGAGCAGGGGTTTTAGGTCCTCTTCATGCATTGTCCTTGGTTGGGGTATCAGTCTCTGCAGGGGACCCAGGGCTCAGTTTTTGTTTGTTTGTTTGGCTCTGTTGGTCTCCTTTTGAAGCTCCTGTCCCTTCCAGGTCTTTCTGTCTCCCCTTCTTTCATAAGATTTCCTGCAGTCTACCCAAAGTCTGGCTATGAGTCTCATCCTCTGCTTTGATACCTTGATCAGTAGAGGCTTTCAGAGACCCTCTGTGGTAGGCTCCTGTCCTGTATGCTGTCTTCTCCTGCTTCCGATGTCTATCAGTTTGCCCTTCTGAATGAGGATTGAGCATCTTAACTAGGGGCTTCCTTGTTGTTTAGCTTCTTTAGGAGTATAGATTTTGGTATATTTATCCTATATTATATGGCTAATATCTACTTATGAGTGAGTGTATACCATGTGTATCTTTCTGCTTGTGGGTTACCTCACTCAGGATGATCTTTTCTATTTCCTATCATTTATCTGTAAATTTTATGATTTCCTTGTTTTTAATACCTGAGTAATATTCCATTGTGTAAATTGTGCTACACTTTCTGTATCCATTCCTCTGCTGAGGGACATCTGGGTTTCAGCTTCTGGCTACTATGAATAGAGCTGTTATGAACATGGTTGAGCAAATATCCTTGTATAGTTGAGCATCTTTTGGATATATGCCTAGGAGTGGTATAGCTGGACCTTGAGGTAGCACTATTCCTAATTTTCTGAGAAAGTACCAGATTGATTTCCAAAGTGGCTGTAAAAGTTTACATTCCCGCAAGCAATGGAGGAGGGTTCCCCTTTCTCCACAAGCTCTCCAGCATGTGTTGTCACTTGAATTTTTGACCTTAGCCTTTCTGATGGGTGTAAGGTGAAATCTCAGGGTTGCTTTGATTTGCATCTACCTGATGACTAAGGACGTTGAACATTTCTTTAAGTGTTTCTCTGCCATTCGGTATTCCTTTATTGAAAATTCTCTGTTTAGCTCTGTACCCCATTTTTTAATTGGATTACTTGGTTTGTTGGTGTTCAACTTCTTAAGTACTTTATATATTCTGGATATTAGCCCTCTGTCAGATATAGGGTTGATGAAGATCCTTTCCTACACTATAAGCTGTAGTTTTGTTCTGATGAGTGCCCTTTGCTTTACAGAAGCTTTTCAGTTTCATGAAGTCCCATTTATCGATTGTTGCTCTTAGAGCCTGTGCTGTTGGTGTTCTGTTCAGGAAGTTGTCGCCTGTGCCAATGAGTTCAAGGCTCTTCCCCACTTTTTCTTCTAACAGGTTTAATGTGTCTGGTTTTATATTGAGGTCTTTGATTCACTTAGACTTTAGTTTTGTGCAGGGTGATAAGTATGGATCTATTTGCATTTTTCTACATGTAGACATCCAGTTAGACCATTTGTTGAAGATGCTATCTTTTTTCCATTGTATTGTTTTGGCTTCTTTGTCAAAAGTCAAGTATACGTAGGTGTGTGGGTTTATTTCTGGGTCTTCTGTTCGATTCCACTGATTCACTAGTGTCTGTTTCTATGCAAATACCATGCAGTTTTTGTTACTGTTGTTCTGTAGTACAGCTTGAGATCAGGGATGGAGATACCTCCAGAAGATCTGTTATTGTACAGGATTGTTTTGATGCTTGGCTTTTAATTGTCATCTTGATACAACCCAGAGACTCAATCAAGGAACTGTGTACAGCTGTTTGGCCTACAAGCATGTCTATGAGGGATTGTCCTCATTGCTACTTGTGCATAGCTAACTGTGCCCAGCACAGTGCACACCACGTCCTGGGCTAGGGCCCAAGCTCTATAAAAGTGAAGAAGGTTAGATGATAATAAGACCGCAAGAATACACTTATGTCTCTATGCTCTTGACTACGGATGTCATGTGACTGGCTGTCTCAAGCTCCTGCCTCCTTGAGTTCCTTGCAGTAATGGATAGCATCATTGGATTGTGAACCAAATAAACCATTTCTTCTCTGAAGTTACTTTTGGTCTGGGTACTTTACCACTGCAATGAGGATGTGCAGGATGGTACCTCTGTGAGCCCTGGATTGCTTAGGGACACAGTGTTTATTGTATAACTTGAACATAGATGAGAATGCCATCAGTGCTCTATGCTTGCTTAGTGGATGGATTAATGAGAAGCCGCCACCCATTTACTTGTTTATAGTCTTGCCTGTTGAAAATATTATTATATTTCTGCTGTGCTCATGATATTATCTTGCTATGGTACTAGGGCAGCTAGCGCCTGAGATTCTGAGAGGCACATGCGCTCTAGTTGTGATCTCTCCTATGAAGGATGGCAGAAGGATTTTGAAACATGTACCTGAGCAGTGAGTCCCAAGGCACCTGGAAGTGATGCTTGGTATTTAAGAGTTGGACTAGGAAGCAGACTTGGCTGGGGTGACTCCAGAAAGCAAGAGCTGCTGAGATCTAGAGCAAGAAAGAGTTCCAAGAATTAGAGGAGAACAATGCAAGGATGCAATGAGTGACAGTGGCAAGCAGCACTTCTGCTGGAATGACAGCGATAGGGGTCATTTCCGTGAGGCACATCAGGCCAGCAGGGGCCATGATATCACATGCCGACACATATGGACAGGCATGGACACACACAGACACAGGCGTGCACAGGAGAGTGCATGCGTGAGTGTGTACAGACACACATGCTCATACACACACACAGAGGAGGGGGAGTGTGGCATGCCTCTCTTGGGGGTTCCATTTGATCCCCAAGGCCACAGGTTACTGTTTTCCCTGCCAAAGTATTTTTCCAAGTTTGACAGAAGGAATTTTTGGACAGAAACTCTACTTTTTTTTTCTGCCAAAAATAGAACTCAAAGGCAAAATGGAAATTATGCTTTTATTTTGTATTGAGAAGGGGTTTGTAGGTACGTCTCTGGTAAGATCCAAGAAAGCCCCAGAGCAGCTGCTGGTTCATGTGTTTCACCTCGGACAGAGGTATAGCATATTTTATGTGGTGGTTATATGTGTGCACAGTATCCTAAATTAGCTTAAAGTTTCATGTCACTTCCATGATAGAGGGAAGTCGTGTGTGTGTGTGTGTGTGTGTTTGTGTGTGTTATATGGTGCATGCTGCATTAATGTATGTATATAGTATCTATTTATTATGTACTGAATTGAGTACATGTTTGTGTCCTGTTAAAACCCATAAACTCCTTAGTTGATAGTATTAAGGGGTGACTCACAAGTCGTATATCATGATATCACAAGTTGGTGACTCATAATTATGACTCTACACCTGTAACTCTAGCTGCTAGCTGCCTCCCTCCTCAATATGAAAGTACAGCCTTGGAACCAGAAATTAGGCCAAACTAGGCATAGGATATACCTTGATCTTGGTCTTCCATTTTTTATAAAACTGAGAAACAAATCTGTAATTTACAAGCATCACATATATGGTGCTTTATGAAAGCAGCCTGTATGGTCTAAGACACTTAAATCCTTATACATAGGCTAGAGTATAGAAAGATATGAGCTATCATGTTGAGGGAGAAAACTTTGACTATTCTAGGCCCTTTTCTGGCTGTGTATGACTTGCACACAACCCTCCCACCCCATGGTGAGATGAATAAAGAGTATTATGAAAAGGTTACAACAAAAGGCAAAATTGGACTTGAACCTGAGTTTGTTTGGCCTGGAAGCCTGTGCTCTTCTCCTGTGACCATGACACAGTGGTTGGGAGAGATACTGAGGGCCATTTCCCTTGAAGGTTTGCATCTAGCTGTGCAGGCTCCCCTGGTGCTGAGGGGAGGCTGGTATAGCCGTTCCTACTGGGACTGATTTGCTGTGTCACCTAAAGAGGACTGTGGCCCTCTCTGAGCTGGTATATAACAGTTCCATAAGACAGTGCTTTCCTTAGGGGCCACTTGACACCCACATCATATCTGAGGTTCCTTGTTTTATTCAGAAAACACAGTAGTAACCGACAGGCAACTCGCAGACCAAGCCACAGAACCTAGCATTGTGTATCTTCCCTCAAATCTGTGAAAGTCCATGTTCACGCTTGTGAGCCTGACTCTGGAAATAGTGGTGTCTGCCTGTTTGGGCGGCTCTTTGCTATTGAACTGGCGCCTGAGGGATTTTGAAGGTATGGAGAGTAGTTTATCCTCTGTCATGAGTCCTATCAATGAACATTTCACTCCCTGGATTGGTTTCCTGGCATTTCTCTATACCCAGAGACACACAAAATATGTTATTTTAGAAATTCAGGGGGCATGCTGTAAAGTTGAATGGAAACAGTGTAGAATGAGATATCTTTGTTTATTTGGAGAACTTGAGAAACCGTAAGTTATTTTGAACTTAAGGGTCTGGATGACAGTCTGCTACAAATCTAATTCATTCCCATTAAAACATTTTTTTTTCCTTTTTGGCAAAGATTGGAATTTTGAGCATGTAAATTTTGAATATAAAAAGGAGTCTTTATTCTTGCCTCATTTCACATTATCAATTGTAGTAGGCCCAAAAAGGATGGAATTGATAAAAGCAATAAATTGCTCTTGTTTTCACATCTCAGAAAAAAAACACATTTGTAATTTCTGATGGCTATTTCATAGGAAGATTTTCCCAGAGCTTTGAGGATCATGACCAGGGCATCAGTGGCAGTAATTATGGGGATGCTGGTGATGGTCATTAGAACATAAACATATTGATTTTGGGGGTAACATGCCAACTCCTGAAGAATACCAGTAGCAATATTAATAACATGCACAAAGCAATCTACTTTTTATCATAAACATGACATGTGTAGGACAGGTGTGTGGTAGTAAAAACACTTCTCACTAATATTTTTGCACGCCCGGTTTGAATGAATCTATAGTATGTTTGATGGTTTGATGGGTTGTATCCATCACTCAGCATATTGACAATCACAAGGACACTTCCTGCCACTCATCCGTCAGCTGTGGTCACTTCTTCACTCTCTGCCCTGTTACGAGGAAGATCTGAATTTGTAAAGATCAGGTGTGCGGTACCTGATCGAATCAATTCATTGATTATTGAATCAATTAATTCAGTCCTACCCTTGGAGGCATTCATTGTGCTTGCTGTGTTCATTATCAACTTAAAAATGCTAAGATGCGAATTTGAGCTTTTCAGTTGCTTGATGGGTCCTGTGGTGATGTCTGTGAAGGTAGCGTGCTTACTGGGCAAGCATGCAGACCTGAGTTTGGATCCCCAGCATCCAAGTGAAAACTGGGTGTAGTAGTATGTGTCTATAACCCTGACACAGACAGATGACAAGGCAGAGACAGGAGGATTCCAGGGGCTCACTGACCAGCCTCGCAGGCTGAAACAGAAAGCTCCAGGTTTGGTGAGAGATTCTGTATCAGAAAAAATGGTGGGGAGGGACCGACAGACATTGACCTCTGACCTCCTCACATGCATGCACATGAGCACCCTGCACACATGTGCACACACACATGCATGCACCACACAGACAACAAAAGAAAAAAAAATGTTTGACAGGAGTGGACTTTACGAACTGTAATGATCAAAAGTGATTGTGTTTTAAAGACATTAGGCTCAACCTTTTTCTTGAATGGGATCCCGCTAGAGTGCCACCTCCTTATACCTTTGTAGGCCTGGAGTTCATGTGCACTATTAGCTTAACTGCCTTTCTTATTCAAGATGTGTAAGAACTTCGCTAAAAAGAGAGGCAATTATAGATTACTGAGTTTGGGTGATGCCCGTAGACTGTTCTGAGCTGGGGTAATGCCCATTGGATTAAAAAAAAATGATTCCGTGGTGAGTTCTATGAAGTCTTCTTTGCAAACATGAGCCCTTGTATTGCTCACCTTTGGTTGTCTTAGCATAAGCGCACATGACTGAGGAAAGGACAATACCCAGCACTCACAAGGGTCTGAACCGACCTTCATGTGCAGTCTTTGCCTTTCCTGACACTGTCTGCCTGCAGTCGGGCTTTCCTGGGGAAGGCTACAGAGCACTGTCCAATGGCAGCTGGCAGGTACCCTAAGCAGATCGGTGCTGTTAGTAGTGACATCTATGCTTCACAGGAATCCTGTGAGACATTTCCACTTAAAGACGGATAATACATAAAGACACTTCCAAGTCTGAGGGCCAGACAGCTTCTTAAATGTAATGCTCCATTCTCAATTACTGACTAGTAGAAGAGGCCAAGTTTGCAAAGAAAAGATGGACATCCAGAAGAAGGCTGGCTTGGGCTATAGAATAAGTTCAATGACAGCCTGGGATGCTTAGAGAAACTTTCTTAGAACAAAAGGAAGAAGAAGGCTGGGGTGTAGTTTAGGAGCAGAAGACTTGCTTTACAAGGGAGAGATCCTTGGTTCAGTCCCCAGTAACACACACACACACACACACACACACACACACACACACAGAGAGAGAGAGAGAGAGAGAGAGAGAGAGAGAGAGAGACAGAGAGACAGAGAGACAGAGAGACAGAGAGACATACACACACAGGGAATAAAGGAGAAAGGGAGGGAGGAAGAGGAAGGGAGTAGAAGAGGGAGGGGGAAGGAAAGCTGGCTTCCACTGTTAATTGAAAATACCCATGTGTCACTGTTTAGATGCCATCTCTCTTTACCAAACTTCTCATGTCTTTCAATCTCTCTTTCAAAGCTCTTAGAGCCCACAGATGAGCTGCTGGTGGAGCCTCAGGGCTTGGATTTCCCCTGCTGAACTGTGGTTGAGGTGCTAATTAGCAGGGAAGGAGCCAACTGGCAAGCAGCCAGGAGGAAAAGCACAGAAGTCCAAAGACCTGTGCAAACCACAGACTGGACAACCTGCGGGTTGCACAATGGAGGCCTGCCTCTCGCAAGCTAGCAGGGGGGTCCCTCAGCTACGTCAGAGCAGCATCAAGTTGGCAGTCTGACCATATCCTCACCAGTTAGATGTAATAATAGGAACAATCTTCCCAGCTAGCTCCAAGTTTTAAATATCAGTCAAGGGCAGTAGACTAGGAAGCTCTCTACACTGAGCAACTACTTAGCAATACCATTTAATTTTCACCATGACTCTATAAGACAGGCATGGGGGCTAGTGTTTTATGGGTGAGTATTTGGAGGAGGAAGAAGCCTGTTAAGTGCTACAGAGCTGCCTCCAAAACCTGTGTTCCTGCACTGGAGTCCACCTGCAGAAAAGCTTGGCATTTCATGGCCGTTTCAAAATTATCTATTATTGTTGGAAAGAAAAGAAAAAATCTCCGTGTTATGAATTTAAAGAAAATATGTCTAAAGCTGCTGGGCGCCTCCTTGCCCTGGTTTCCTGTGTCTCTTTTACCTGTATCAGCTTAACCAATGCATGGGAGTATTTTTTATGTAACAAGTTCATGGGTTTTACTGATTTAACTTAGGTTACATAAATCTAAATGCTGCTGATGGCCAGCAATCTTCTAAGGGAAAGGAGCTGAGATTCCCCGGGAGGCTTGGGACTGGATGGCTTTGGCTTAGCCATTTGCTGAGCTCAGCTTTCATGAGAGTAAATTTGCTACAACGCCTCAATAATCCAGTGGAAACCTGGATTCTCAGCAACCAAGTCCTGAAGAATGTTATAAACATAAATAAAAGAGAAGGCCCAAGAAGACCCAGGCAAGGCTGGCGTCTGCATTCCATCAGGGTGATACAATAGCAGGTTGAAACTGGGCAGCAGTTTGGTTCAAGGATCCTTTGGTGCAATGGTTCTCAATCTTTTGGGTCACTCTTTCACAGGGGTCACCTAAGACCACCTGAAAACACAGATATTTACATTATGATTCATTACAGTAGCAAAACTACAGCTCTGAAGTAGCCATGGAAATAGTTTTCTGTCACCACAACATGAGGAGCTGTATTAAAGGCTCTTAGCCCTGCCTTAGGGGAAAGAGAAATTAACCTAGCAGAGATGAGGTATAGCTCAGTATTGCCTCCATTGTATTGGAGGATTCTGAGGCCAAATGTATAGCCAGGTGCTACATACAGAATTTCTGTAGTGGGTGGACTGCATGGGGAATACACACATACACACATATACATACATGCTTGCATAGAAACATACATATCTAGACTAATACAAATATACACATGCACACACAGGCACACACACATACACACACCGATTATTTCTTCTTAATTTGTTAGTATGTTAGTATGTCTTACAGAACCTGATCTAAATTAACAAATGAGTGAAGATTTGGGTTTCCTTTTTCAGTATATTTCCTTAGGGGGAAAATGTATTTTTCTGCTTGGCTCTCATAACAAAATGATAAAGTGGGTGGTGTGAACACCCAGAAGCCTCTGTTTTCTGTAGTGCTGGAAGCTGGAATTACCGACTAAGGTGTGCTAGGGTAGCTTGCTCTAGGCTCCTCCTTGGCCTGCAGTTGGTTGTGTTCTTGTGGGGTCCCCAGGCAGCCTTTGCTCTGCCATAAGCGATCTGTATCCAAGTTTCTTCTGAAAGCACTGGTTTCGGAAGACACCCTGTTGTGGATCAGAGCTCCATGTAGGAAGCTGGGGGGAGACACAATTCAGTTCATGACACAGTGACATCAGATCACTGCTTTTCTATCTATGTTAACTTTCCCGGAGGAAGGTAATGGTACATTTGGCCCACTGTAGGGCTTTGACACTGTCTATGCTATGTTGTTGCTATGGTAACCCTAGCAAACCAATACATCCCCCACCTAAACCATAATGACTTAAAATTAATCATCTACTATGTCTCACGCAGTCAGTGTGTTAAGTATTCCGTGTCACAGACCTCAAGTCTTAATCTTAAATTCCCATGCCAAACATGATAAATTGGGATTTGAATTAAAGACTTCTATTTTTTTCTTCCCTGCTCTATCTCTGACCATAAATCACATTTCAAAAATCATAAATATGATTATTCTGCCTTTCAGTGCCTGGACATCCTCTGATCTTCTAAACATGCTCTGTGATTAGCAATAGAGTCAGACTGAGCTCCAGCACTGTGAAAGAACACATCTCTCAGGAGAGAAGTGTGGGTCTTTTCAGCGTCCTTTTCCCAAGTATGGTGTCATAGACAAATGCTTTTACATTTGTAGTTGTGAAGATAAATAGGCAGCTAATGGTTGCTGGTGAGAGGAGAGGCCTTCTTTAGTGGGGTAGCTACTGGTAAGTTATCCATGTTTCTGGAAGCAACTCTCTCCAATTAAAGTCATTGGGTCACCAATATACAAACATACACATGTATGCATGCATACATACATACACACATATATGTGTAACATGTATGTACATTGTAGTCAGTTTATGCATCACTTGGACTGCTGAAAATATTGTTTGTAACTAAATTTTTAGACAGTGGTCAGTTTTAATGTATTTCTTTCTTTTTACTCTTGACATCAAAGCTGCCTGCTGCTCACTTTTCTACAACTTAGAGGTACACTTGCTAGAACTCCCAGTCTTTTGGACTAGCATAGCTGGAAAACTCCACCTTGTCAGCTTGGAAGAGGTCATGGAATCCGATTTCTACCATTACAGAACTGGTCTTAATGTGATCATTGGGAAGCCACAGACAATAAGCAAGCATGGGTATTTGACCCGACCATAGTTAAAGTGAAGAACTTTAAGTTTTCACCAGAAACTGCAATGATCCACTGCCTTCTTTGAATGGATCATTTTGGGGGCCAGACATGATAGTGTATGCCTTTAATCCAAGTACTCAGGAGGCACAGGCAGGTGGATCTTTGAGAGTTCAGCCAGCCTGGTCTACAATGATTTTCAGGCCACATGGTGAGACCCTGACTTAAAAACAAACAAAAACCAAACAAATCAATGATAAGAGAAAATTACGCCTGGAAAACAAAGACAATAAGTACAGAAGTTACAAAAATGCTGTTCACTCGGAAGCCCTTGATGACTGCTTGGATTTCCCTTTTATCTATAACACTGTCAGGTGCAGTGTCTGACCTTGGGTCTCTCACATTACAGTACAGCAAGCTGCCCTCCAGGTGTTCTGTCCTCACTTTGGTCGTCTGGCTTCATGTCCTATTTAGTGTTTCACTGGTTTAACAAGAACTGTTCAAGGGTGGTGGCTGTTGGGCAGATCAACCTCTCTGAACACACTTTGCTAGCCCCACTCCACCCCCAGTGCACAGGGCTGATATCCCACCGTCCCACCCACTCTCTCCAGGGTATGTAACGAGGTCACCAGAATCCTACAGCCAGATGCTGCCGGAGGATAGCCCAAGGCAATGGCTCCCCCATCAATGTTGACAGCTAGCTTTATGCCTGGAATTGGTCCTACTCCTATGAGGAAAGGCTCCACACCAGTGTGTGGCCAGGAGACTATTCATGCTAAAGGTCTCAGCATTCGACTCTCAGCTTCGATCTCCTTCATGAGAACCATGGCAGTGGCACCATTGTTCATTCCTGATGCTTTAGCTGGGGTGACCGTTCCCATCTTGTCAGTAAGAAAGGAAGGGTTTAGCATGCCCATGGCTTCAATGATACTGTCATGATAAGGAAACTCATCAATGTTCATTTCAGTAGGACCTTTTCTGGAAGACACCAGTGCAGGCACAATCTCCTTCTCAAAGTGGCCAGCTTTCTGCACATCCTCTGCCCTGTTCTGGGACAGAACTGTAACCTTGTCTTGGGCCTCTCTACTCACTTGCCATTTTTTAAAACTACGTTTTCATCTGTGATGTCCACACGATAGTTGTGAAATGCATCTGTAAGACCATCACGGCGTTTGCTGTCTGCTAGTGGTACCTCACCCATCTTGAGTCCTATTCTTAGGTGAGCCAAGCGAGGGGCCTTGCTCATGTTCTCAATGCTTCTGGCCACCACAATACTGAAGTCACCTGTGGCTACGGACTGGGCTGCAAGGCACATGGCCTTTAAGCCTGAGCCACAGATCATCCGGTAGCTCCATGCTAGAACTGAGTAGGGAATCCCTGCACCTACACTGGCTTATGGAGTACGACTTTGCCCATAACCTGACATCAAAATGTGTCTGACTATGACCTCAGACCCCTCTTCTCGAGCTACCTTGGCCCTCTGCAGGACTTCTTCGATGACAGTTGTCCCCAGGTCGTGGACAGGCACAATGGACAGGATAGCACTGGAGGAGCCTATGGCTGTCTGTGCCGCCGAGATGATGACCACGGGGTCCCAAGCCTGCATTCATCCTGGCACTCTGCTCTTTGCAGCCCGGCATGGTCTGCAACATGAGAGCTTAGTCTTTAAAATCAAAATAAAAGTCCCCTTCACTATGCTTTATCTGATGGGCTAATAATTCTCCATGTTAAACCCGGTATAACACCCCACCCCCATGTTCTTGTATTGGTCTGGGTGTTCAGCTCATGTGGATTTTTGTGTGATACTCTATCTCCTTCCAGCCCCAACCCCTCCACTTCTAGCCCTCTGTTCCCTCTGCCCTGACCTCAGCAAGCAACTTGACTTTTTTCCTAGCATGGGTCTCTGGGCTCAGTGAAATCAAACAAGAACAAGATGATAAATGCATGCTGCATTCCACAGATACTAGAGTGAGAACAGTCACTGTTATGCTTTGGGTATGAAGGCGGCTGGCTCTTTTCTCTTGGGGACCATACTTCATGTCTGTGAATGAAGCTTCGTGACTGTAGATTTTGACAAAGTCTCTACGATTTATTACCTAGAAAAAAATAATTCTTGGGAAGGGTCTTCTACTCGTAATTTTTTATTTTCAACAAGATGGATACGGATGGGGAAACTTTCCAATCCATGCTTCTGGTGCAGCATATTTCTGAATTGGTGGTCACAGGAGACTGGATGCATTATCATCTTCTCTTAATTCCCAGAGACTGCAGAGTAAAAGAATTACACAATTCTGTGTGTGATGGTTAATCTGCTGTTAACTCGATGGGCCCCAGCTTCATCAGAATGTAACCTGGGGTCAGCACTCTGTTCATTCGGTTGTTGATAATGGTGGCGGCGCTGGTAATATAGCAGGAAGGACAGAGTCTTACAGATATTTTCGGGTAAAAACGTATCTGTAATAGCAAAGGTCAGTGTGCCACACTGAGGACAAAATCTTTGTATTCTGATGATTAAATGGAAGACCCTCCCTGGTGAGGAGAGACTTTTGGGAGAGAAACTTTGGGAGGGATGTTGGAGGCTTGGCAATTTTTTAGGCCAGCTTCCAGAGCCTCAGAATCAAAGACAACCTGCCTGCAGGATAATGTCCTTGCCAGCTGGCACAGCGCCCAAGGTCCTTTTCAGTCTGGCCTGAGTCCGTGGTTCTGTGCTCTTTCTATCACTTCCGCCTCTGCTTGTGCATGTCCTTCACTGTTTCTGCCTCTCTAGCCCATGCTAGTACTGTTTTCTTCTAGGATGTTCATACTTGTCCCTTCTAAGTCTCCCCACCACTGTAAAAACATCCATAACGTCCATGCTCACATGTCTCCTACGAAGCCTCACCTGGACACAGTCCTTGCAGTATAAAAATTTTAAGGACAGAGGTCATGCTCTGCTTTGCTTCTCTCTGTCCTGAGACCTTAGTGCCACGCATAGTGCAATGTCATTTGAAGCATCTGCTGCAAGTGAACATATCCATGGTCAAGCAGGGAGGGGAACCGAGGACCTATAAAGCCAGACCAGTGCAGACAGACACAGTTTTGTAGTCTGACCCCCAGAGAGTTGCTACGGGCTGGATGATAATGGGTAAATCAAATTCCCATGTTTGATTTCCTCATCTATATAGTCAGGGGTGGGGGAATTTGTCTTGATAGCTCAGTCAATGAAGTGTTTGCCTCGGAAGCAGGAAGATCCACATTCAAGTCCTAGAACCCACATGAAAATGCCTGACCTAGTTAAACATGTTTTAAATCCTAGTCCTGGAATGGAAGAGACATGTAGATTTCTGTGGTTCACTGGCCAGCCAGCCTAATGTACTTGACAAGTACCAGACAAGTGATAAATCCTGCCTCAAAAACAAACAAGCAATGACACCAGAGGTGTCCACTGGCTTCCACACAAGCACACATACAATCCCACATAACTTTGCAGTCAGGTACACCTGTATACACCTACCCCTCCCCAACATATAGAGGGTGATGGTAAAACCATATTCACCAAGATTTTGAGATCAGAAATAACTCAGGCAATGTAAACAGTGAAATTGAACTCCGGATTGGCAGCAGTAAAATTAAATGCAGTAGCACAAATGTAAAGACTGACCGATTCTACCTCATCCAAACTAAGAAGTCATCCTCTCAGGACACAGCAAAGGAAGTAGAAAGACAAGCTACAGAGGAGAAGGGGATAAGGTGTACCAAAGACTCACAGCATCCTACCAGTAAGAAGTCCTCAGATCAACACAAAATACTCAAAGCCAAGGGAGAAGCAGCTACATTCCAGATAACAGAGTTCAGGAGAGCTAAGCACATGGAATTGGAAGCCAGTACCACACTGGATTCCATTTTATATCCATTTGCATAGAAACATTCACGGTGCTTCATAATTCCATATTCCAGAATGGATGTGGATCAACCTTGCTGCTTCTACCTGGATATGAAAATACAATCTTTTGCGATCACTCCGAGAATAAGTTTGTGATTCTTTTGTAAATTTTAATGTTCACTTTCACTGCTGTTCAGCAGTTCCTTTTCTAAGTATGTGACAAAGGTGGAGTTTTAAATAGCAGGAGACCTGTGTAAGAATAGTCATGGCAGTGCTTCCTTTCAAGAAAAAAAAAAGCAAGTAACCTACGTGTCTATTGGGAATAAGAAGGACTAATAAATTAGAATGTATGGACAGCTGAAAATGCAAGTGAATGCAAGTGACCATCTGGAGAATGACATTAACATAATTGTGAATGGGAAGACAAGCCTAGCGCATGGTTTATGATGAGTTTAAAGATTAAGAAAACAGAATGACATCTGACTCTATACACATAAATACAATTCAGCGATGTTCAGAACATTCTTCACTTTGGTTAGGGGATGAGATAGAAGGGAAGATAGGAGAGACATAGAATATAGAGTTGCCAGATCATCCTAGCTCTTGGCTCAGCTTCTAAGGACACAGAATTCTTCACATTTTTATTATTTAGGAATTTATATTTAGGTTTTAAAACAAAGTGTTACTTAGTAGCCTTGGCTGGACTCCAACTCATGGAGATAATCTGCCCGTCTCTGCCACCACGTGTCCTTCTCCACGCGTGGCTTTTCATGTTTTTAAATAAATAAATATACGTGGTATGTGTGAGTGAGAGAGAGACAGACAGAGAGGAAAAAATGCAGAGCCTGGCATGGGCTTTTGAAGTTTCAAAGTTCACCTTCAGTGACACAGCTCTTTCAACAAAACCATACTTCCTAATCCTTCCCAAACAGTTCCACCAACTGGGAACCAAACATTCAAATGTATATGAGTCTATGGCAGCCATTCCCTCTCAAACTACCAATTTCCCAAAGCATACATTATCACTCCAGGCTGACTATGTGTTCATCTTGCGTTTGCTTGTTTTTGTGTTTGGGAGGTAGATATGGGGAAAAAAAAAAGAGAAGACAGGAGGGGTAAGGGACTCTGGACAAGTTCATAATCAACACTTCCCCCAGCACCATATGACTGTGGGGAAAAACATTTCCCTTCTGACCTCAATTTCCCACCTCTGATAACTGACATGGATTCCATAGCTTCTCTTGACTCCCATTTTTACTCTGTAGGCATCTTCTGAAGGTCCTCTTCCCCCTGGTTTTGTCTCCTTGGTCACTACCACAGAGAAAACATGTCCTGTGTGGCCTGGAAGATCAGTGGAGAAGAAGATTGGAGTTGTCATATGCTGGATTCTGGCACCAAGGCCACACTGGCATTGATACTTCCTGCCACAGCTGCCCTACCACATTTGTGATTGCATAATTTACTGCTCTGTAAATACAGCTCCTGGTTTGTTTCCCCACAGTGGCCTCCCCACCCAAGAAATAGCAGCGAGCAAGAGAGATTTGTTTCCACTATGAACCAAATATGAAGGTCACATGATTTTATGATTTTTTTCCCTTACCCAAGAAATATGGGAGGCTTAGGCAGGCCAACCTTCCAATTAATCTTAAGAACAGATGCCTTGGAGGTGGGTGAGCCAGAATATTATTCACTTCCCTAGACATTTATCAGGGAGGGTGGAAACCCTGTGAACTGGCCTGCAGTAGCTTTAATTGTATCTCAACTGGGATGACCCCACACTCATAGGCATGATCTACATCATGGACTGTGCCCAGGTTTCCTGTCACATGGACATTACTGGTCCACACATGTGGTGTGTACCACCCTGCGTACTCACACGGCTGCTGGTTCCTCATGCTGTTCACACTGCTCTGAGCTGCTCATGCACAGTGGCCTTGCCCAGGAGTACTTAAAACCCTTCCTGTTTCTCTAGGCTGCGTTAGCATGGCTTGCCTGGCTTTCAGCTCTACTGAGCAGTTGGCTTTCCCTGCTGTTGTGTGATCAGATGGTGGCCAACCTCACAAAAGAACTGTGGCAGGAGGGCAGAGTCAAAGCGTGATGACCCATCAAAGCAGCCAGATTTACTAACTGATGTGAGATGCGGGACAGGAAGAGAAGATATGGCTTCCTCATGGGCCAGGTCCCAGGCTAACCATGCCACATCCATTGCTCAGCTCAAATAATAACCCTGGGAAGCTGGTGGTATTAGTCCTGTGTTATCTATGTGGTTCTTGCTGTGTGGATGTTCCGAATACTTCTTTGCTGCCCCCCACCTCCCCCTGCAAGCAAGCTCAATGCCTGCTTGTGTAGAGTGAGCTAATGTATGGGAGGCTAGAATGGGATGAGTCTGCTTATTGCCCACCCACTATAAAGATTTCTTCCATTGTGTTTTCCACGATTCTGGAAGCACTTCACTAGTTTTACTCTGTCAGAACCCATTTGCCTTGTCTCGTGGATTTCCCAGGAGTAAACCTAGTGAAAAGTCTTTGACTTTGGAAGTGCTTTGTAGTGACATGGACATTACACCAAAGGTGGTCATGTTGGAGGCAGGGAAAACTGAATATTTGTCCCCACCAGAAGCTCTGTGACTTGGGCAGAGTCACTAGCTTTCCATGACTGTAGCTTCCTCTGCACAGTGATGCCAAAGACTTCCTTCCAGTAACAGAAAAGATGTGCAAAACTGCCAAGGATGTATCCAGTAACCTCTGACCAAAGGAGGAGTGAGTGCATAGCCCTGTCTCAACATGTCACTTGGTCCTTATGTATTTGGATGTTACCTTTTAATATATGGCTCTTCCCCTGTTCAGTTTGGTCCTCCATGCACCTTCATTTCCACGTAACATTTAGGCTGATTTGAATTCATATTGAAAGGTTGGGGTAACTAAATACGTAACAAGAGGTGACTCACTGCAGGCATGGCTTATGTTGGCTCACAGTTTAGGGAGGGATACTTTCCGTTATGGTTAGGAAGGATGAGGCAATAGGAGCTCTCTATTCATATTGTGTCTGCAGTCAGCAACACGAGAAAGATGAATGTTGGTGTTCAGCCTGCTTTCTTCTTATTTAGGCCAAGATCCTGGCCTATGGAGCTATAGTGCTCATATTTAGGGTGTCCTTCCATATCAAATATTCTAACTTAGAATGTATGTCACAGAATTGTCCAGCAGTTTTTCTATAGGAAACTCTACATCCTGTCAAGCCCACTGTGGGCTGAACCATTCCTAGGCAGGTGAGTTCGGGATATGTCAGAAAGCTAGCTACCTGTGAACCAGGAAGAAAGCCAGGTAGTAGCATTCCTCAGTAGTTTCTGCTTTAAGCTTCTTCCTTGATTGAGTTCCTGTCTTAATTTCCCTCAAAAACAGACTGGAACTTGTGAGAAATAAATCTTTTCTTCCTCCCAAGTTGCTTTTGGTCATTATGTCTATCAAAGTTACTGAAAATCAGAGTGGAACAAATAGGTATAGGCTCAAAGCTCTGCATTCTGTTGGAGCTAATCCATCAGACTCTCTTGCTTGATGGGGTATGAGTTCCATCAGACAAGAGGGGTGCTGCCATCTAGGCTTTGTGGGAGCCAGTGTGAATTCCAGCTCTGCTTCTCCTCAGGAGGGACAAAGTGTTGAAAATTAGAATCAGCTGCAAGTGTTTGCGGCCTCACATTCAGAACTACAGATCAGAAGTTGCTAGAAGCTATTTTTGGAGAACTCCTAATAAGTACAGAACCAAAATACAGACATGGTTGTTAACACTGTGGGAAATGCCAAATTCAAGTTGGAGCACAGCCAGTGGAGAACAAGAGTCTAGAGAGCTTATCTCCCACAGATCTTTATTATGCGTGAGACAAGAGGCTCAGATATGTGCTCTTTCTGTCTTTCTCTTGTGTGTGTGTACATACATATTCCTGTGTATGAGTGTGTGTTCGTGTGTGTGCATGCACACACACGTTGGCCGTGGTGTCGGTGTCTGGGTGGAGGCCAGAAAACAACCTCAGGTGTCAAGTCTCACTTTCTACCTTGTTTGATGTAGGATCTGACTTGTCATTCGTCACCACACGCACCAGAGTAGCAAGCCTGCTATCTTTGCTCATATTCGCCTGCCTCTGCCAAGCATTTCCTCATACAAGTAGGGAATTAGACCCATGCTACCTCTTCTTTCTTTCTTTCAAATACATACACACACAAACTCTCTCTCTCTCTCCATATATATATATATATATATGTATATATATATATATATATATGGATATATATATATATATATGTATTCATTTTTATTTCTGTGCATGAGTGTTTTGCCTGCATGTAGGCATGTGCACCACTTGTGTCCCTGGTACTTACAGTGGTGAGAAGAGGCATCAGATCCCCTGCAACAAGAGTTACAGAGGGTTGTGGGCCGCCATGGAGGTGCTGAGAATGGAACCCAAGTCCCATGGAAGAGCAGCCAGAGTTCTTAACCACTGAGCCATTTTTTCAGCCTCCCTCTTGTTGCTTTGATGTGGGCTCTGGGGAAAGCAACTCAGGTCATCAGCCTTGCTGTGCCTGCATTTTCCCTGCTGAGCTATCTCCCAGCCCAAGGAGCCTTTCCTGCCCTTTGTACTTCTGTTAGAGCCTAGGACCTCAGGCAGCAGGCAACACCTGGCATGTTCTGCACCTTTCTCTCCAATGAGCAGGTTGTTCTTCTCCTCAGTGTCTTTCCCCACATCTCTAGCTGTCCTCTCTCCAGCCCATTAGGAGATCTCCTTCCCGGGCAGATATAAACAACGGCTCAATGACAGACTGAAGTTGGATTTCACCAAAGTTTCTTTGGGGGAATCAGTGAGTTTATGAGGTTTCTTTACAGTGAATGGTGACTCTACGCCAGCTAATCCGCCAGCCATACAGAATTTTCAGCCTATGTGGATGATGGCTTCCTGACAGCTGTATAGACAGAGCCCTGACCTCTAGCAAACCCTCATACTCAGGTGTCTCCAGAGACCGTATGTGACCTTATTCAAGTAGGCCAGAAACACAACTGGCCAGAAAGTGTAGGACAGAGTAGCTGGAAATTTAGGTGAGGTTCCAAGGATCACCCAATCCCTCCTTCAATGAGGGGGGAACGTCAAGCATCAGCAAGCTGGATCCTGAAGGTTTCCTGGAAGTAACCACAGCTGCTCAGGTAATGTTGACAGCTGTTCTGTGCACAGGATAATGTTATATGACAGAACCCCATTTTTCCTCTGGTGTACCTCATTTATTACAGGGATTTGTCCTACCCACATCCCACACAAACAATTCCTCATTCTATACTTCTAGCCTTGAACTTTATTCTGAACATCATACTGCCCCTTAAAGTCCCCCTACACCCACGGTGCCTAAACAATGCATGATATTCTCTCACTCTGCTCAATGTCAGCTGTAGGCTCAGATCTTTTCCTCTCTAGAACAAAGCTTTCACTGCAGCATCCTTGATAACTGAGACTAAACCACTCATGCAGAATATTCCTTTCTGAAAGTAACAGGATATATTCACACGGCATGTGGCTGCCTTGCTACCAGCGTTAGCTGGGAAAGTGTGGGATACCACATACTTGTGCTCCTACTAATATCATGCTTGTCATAGAGATCCAGGGCTGTCATCTACACAGTTCATGCCCTTTGCTCAACAAGGTTTCATTAGGCTTTAGCTGAAGCCTTTTGTAGCTGAAGCAGATGCAGTTTCAGCTCAGCAGTGTATCGGGTGTGGATCTTCAGACTCTATTTTACCTCTCTGCACACTGGAATTCAACTCTCGTTTAGGTTGCTAATTAAGTTGTCCCCACTCTCCATCTTCTGAAGATTCTTGTGAATTGTTGCCAGGGCATCAACGGTGCCTCTTCTAGAACATGTTCTGGAAGGGGGAGGGGCTTTGTGTCCCCATCGAAGCTGATGGTCTAAGTGCTTTAGGGGACATCCTAGTGCTTCAGTTTTCTCCAGGGTCCTGATTGCTGGGAAGGGGCCTAACATGGTCTTCAAAGGGCCTGCTTGTGGGGGTAAATACATGCCAGGGCACCGGTCCATCACCTGCATCCGGTTTGATGGAATGGCTCTAGTTGCAGAGTTGCCACAACAGACTGATTCCCCACTGCCCAAAGCATCAGCCTGGTAGGACCTGGTCCACTTAAAACATACCTTGTTTCAGTGTGTGTGCACATGTGTGTGCGTGTGTGTTTGACATTTGTGGCTAAAAGGGGGAAAAACATCTACTGGTTGATAGCATTTAGTTATGGAAAACTTGGTGGCCCTTCATTATTAATATATTTTTATAAAACATGATGTTGGCAGAGTTCGCTCCTGTTGTAGCGTTAATCAGCAACTCATTCCTTACAGTGGCTGAGCAGAATCTCATTTGTGAAAATAGCATATTCTTTCTATAGAGTCATCTATCCTTAGGGCCTATTGGGCTGTTTTAGACAACCATGTTTTGGTTATCTATTTGTTTTCTTTTGTTATCTCTCTCTCTCCTCTCCTTGCTCTTCTCTCTCCCCTCTCTCTTTTTCTCCTGGTGCTGGCCAACCATCCCCATGCTTTGTACATGCTGGCCGAGTGCCATACCATCATCCTCTCTTCTGCCTAGGTGTCGGTGTAAGAAAACATCCCTTAACCCTAAAGCCCCCTTTTCTCTTCTGCTTCCTTCCAAGGGATTTTAGAGCCTTTTATGTTTAGATCTCTGATTAATTTTGAGTAGGTTTTATGTGTACTGTATTGCCTTTTACCTGTTGATGCACACCAGCTTTGTATCTAGTTGTCTCCCTGTCACTTAGGCAAGATACTATTCCTCCCTCCGGTTGACTCATCTCAGCTTGTTCAAACTGGATGGATGCGGGTATTGTGCCCCTCATTTTAATAGCTTGACATAATGTTCTTGTTCACTGTCTCACTTTTTATCCACCACAGGCAACACCATGGCTGACGCGGTGGGCATGCTGTTGCTTAAACAGAGCTGAGATAGCCTGCCTACAAGATTGCATGTGTTTATTTTTGAACTTGGAATAGAGAGGGGTTTTCCAAGCATGAGAGAAAATTTAGAATCTGTAAAGGAAAAAGATGGAAGCATATGAGTTTGTAACATTTTTTTTATAACTGTTTGGCAGAAAGGAGCTAAAACAAAGCAAAGCAAATAAATCTGGGGAGAGAGTAGAGTCGTCAGGGCACGTGGTGGGTGGAGGGTTGATAGCCACAATCACCAATGGCACGGAGGAAAGTCACAGAGAAGTCTGGTGGACCTTGAACTTGTCATTGGAAGGAAAAAAGAGTGGACACAAAATGTGTTTACAGGGCTTTGTGTAGCTCTTTGTTCTCTCCTGTGTGTGTGTGTATGTAAGAGCATACCCATGTGTGGGGGTACACACAGATACATGTACATGTGCCAGTCAGCAGCCATGTCTTCCTGGGTCATGGTTTACCTTATTCATTGAGGACAGACTCTTAGAACCTGGAACTCATAGATTCAATCCATGTGGCTAGCCAGCTTGCTCTGAGGAGCCTTTGTGTTTACTTCCTGACTGCTGTGACTAAAGACTGGCTGTCAGGTGTTCTTAGCTTTCATGTGGGTCCTGAGGATCTGAACTCTGTTTTTTTAGGCTGTGCACAACGTGTTTCCTCCATGGAGTCATCTTCCAGGCCTTCAGTGCAGCTTTTAAGTAAGGGTTAAATGAGAACTAGGAAGGTAAAGATGAATATGCCAGGAAAGGGTTGCTGAGATGTGGCGATGGTGTGGGGCAGGTGTACTTAGGTGCAGAAAGGGATAAACTGTTGCCAACATTATGGCCAGCGACAGGCTGGTGCCCATTAAAAATCAAACTGCTTAGATTCTGTCTATGAAATCCATTGCTAGGAACTCATGCTAGATGCCCTCCCCCAACTGAAAAAAGCAAAGCCTAGAAAACAAGCTCGAAAATACTTACATGTCTAATCCAGAACACCCAACAATCACCAAACAGCTTGCAGATCCCAACATAGAAAAAAACCCCAGAATGTCTTCAAAGGAAATACATCAAGAGCTGAAAACTACCCAGCATATGCAACAAGATGCAGACACTTTGTAAATATGAAATTTAAGCATGTAAAATATAGCATAAAGGTAAATATGCTATGTGAAAAATTAAAAAATATAGGTACACACAAATGTATCGCCATATTGGTCTAAGCATGTCCTGCTGTTATTTAAAGAATTTGCTAGGCAACTGTTAGTAGTGACCTGTTTGGGACAGAGAAGGAGTGAATATTTACACAGGGTTGTAAATATCTGTTTGCGTAGAAAGTGTGTACCTTCCAAAATCCCCGGAAGGTGTAGCTGTGAAGTGTTCTCTCAGGCTTCTGCAGTCTAGGAGGTGATGGTGTTCTGGGACCAAAAGCCTGATGGAGAAGGCTACCACGTGCTCACTTCCATCTGTGCACTTCCTTTTGTGTCTGTTGACATGCATCTCACCAAAGGCAGGGTGCGTTGTTTAGTGGCACCGAAGACGCTTGTGCAGCCATTATCACCCCATCATCTTCTGAAGTCAATAACTTGCCCACACTTTCTGCTCCAGATGCCAGCGTTCGTTGTTGGTCTGGGAATCTGGCCTTTCTGTTCTTCGCTATTCACCTGTTTCACAGATCATCTGAGCTGTAGCTTGGAGTTTTCCCCTTTCCAAGGCTGACTAATATCTCATTGTATGGCCGGATCCCATTCTGCTTGTCCATTCACACACTTCTAGGAAAGCCGACTAATGCGTGGAAGGGTGCTTTGAACCCACACAGGTGCCGTTCTGAGACCCTACTTTTACTGCTTGGGATGTCCAGATATCCAGGGGAGGAATTTCTGGATTGTATGCTAATCTTGTATAACATTTAAAAATGTCTTTATTTTATTTGTATTAGTGTTTTGCCTGCCTGCGTGTCTGTGTACCATGTGTATGCAGGGCCCGTGGGGGCCAGAAGAGGGCGTTGGGTACCCTGAAACTGGAGTTACAGGCGATTGTGAGGTGCCATGTGGCTGTTGGGAATTGAACCTTGGTCCTCTGAACCTTGGAGCCATCTCTGCAGCCCCTGTGTTAATTTTTGAGGTACCACCTCATAGCTTGTTCCAGTGTCTCCACATTTGTCACAGAGTTTTTATACACATGCACATTTTTACATAATTTACTATATATTTGGATCCTAGTCACCCTATTAAATGAGGCAAGTATTAAATTTGATTGTGTCAGGGGCACACATGCGTGTGTGTGTGTGTAGACCAGAAGTTAGCATTGGGTGCTTCCTTAGTCTTGTTTCACTTTATTCCCTGAGGTAAGGCTCTCTTGCTGAACCTGGAAACTTGCTGTTTTGCCAGTCTAACTAGCCATCGCCAGCTCGCCCCTCAGGGTCTCCGGTATCCACCTCCCAGCACTAGATTTAGAAGTAGACCACAAGATCAACCTAGCCTTACATGGGCGTGGGGGATTAAAACTGTGGTTCTCACATCTGCACAGTGAACACTGCCCACTGAGCCACCCCCCCCATAGTCTCAGCATGGAGCTTTTAAACAAAACTTGTTAGTGTTGACTTTCCTCTCCGATTTTCTCTTCTATTCACCCCTTAAACTCTTCCACTGCTAGTAGCTTCCTTTCCACTGTTTCTTTGACCTGCAATATCTCATTTGTATGTTGAACAGTTTTTATAAAAGTTGTAAAATGACAGCTATGAAGTAGCAGCAAAAATAATTTTACGTTTGGGGTCACCACAACACGAGGAACTGCATTAAAGGGTTGCAGCGTTGGGAAGGTTGAGAACCACTGGTCTTGAGGGAAGCTCCCCATCTGACAGCCCGGGTGACGTGCAGACACAGAATGCTACGGCACTGTCCTGGGTGCAGTGGGATGGGACAAATGCAGAGCCATCTGCCACTTCTTCGAATACCAGTCGGAAGTTCCGGACAGGAAGAACATTGCAGACTGCATCTTAATGTTATGTAGTTCCTATTTAGGGTAATGAAAATGTGCTCTACACCCACAGTGGAGTTCTGCTCGGAAAGATGAAGTTAAAAACATTTTCAGGAAAATGGGTGACCCTTGAAATTATTATATTAAATACAAATATATATATTATTAATTCAGAAACACAAATAACATATTTATCTATTTGTGTGTGTGTGTGTGCAGGTGTAATTGCATGTAGAGGCAATGAAGGTACAAGGGGGCCAAACGAGGAATAAAAGGAGGCAAGGAGGAGGGAAAGGTCAATAAAACTCATATGACTTAAAAGCAGAAAGGAGTTTGCTGGGGTGGAAGGTGTGTTCATGGGTGGGTAAGAGGAGTCAAGTCAACAAAAACAAATTGTGTTTGAAAATGTCATGACAAAAGCCAGTACTGCACATGCTGCTCAAGACCGAACTTCAGACACAGAAAACCGCTCCTGTATATTTCATCATGTATCCCACATGCGAACCATGCGTATCTAGGGAGACGACAGACAATGGAGGGGAAAATGCCGATCTGAAATACTGTGTCAGGGAGCAGGGAAGGGCAGTGGGAAATGGGCTCTCGGCAGGTGCTTAACTCTTCAGAACTTTTCTTTAGTAAACAGAGGAGGTGGTGTCTGTGCCAAAAAGAGGTTATCTTTTCCACCCGAATTTGCAATTGGCCATGTGCTACCCACACCTGGCGGGAAGTATATTTAACAGTATATGCAAATACCTCTTGCCCAAATGGGCTTCCATTTTCCTATGTACTTTCTACAGCTTCCTTGCTTTTGAGCTTTATTTACCAGTTATGTATTTTAAAAAATCTTTATGTGTGTGTATATATGAGTGTGTGGTGTGTGCATGTGCGTGTGTGATGTGTATGTTGAGTGCATGTGGTGTGTGCATCCGTGTGTATGTATGTATGTGTGAGTGGTGTGTATGTGAGTGTGTGGTGTGTAGATAGTGTGTGGTGGTGTGCGAATGTCTCTGTGTGAGTACGTATGTGAGAATGGTGTGTGTGTGTGAGTATTTTGTGTAGTTCTTGGTATCGAGAGAGAATATGTCTGTTGTGTTAAGTTACCTGTTGTGTGGCACTTTGTCTCTGCAACCTTAGAAAACTCAAACAATGGCTCCCAAGACACAGATGCCTCCTAGTACTGCAGAGCGCAGGGTGAGCAAGACCAACACTCCTGGCCTTGCAGGTCACACTGGGTCCTGGCACAGAGGGCCGGTGGCTTTGGCACCAGACTCCCTTGACTTCCAAGTTGCATCAGGTTTCCTCATCTGTCTGGAGTCTTGGCCTTCTCACATCCATGATGTAGGGTGGTAATGATGTCCTGGTGTACCGGAAGGCGGATTTGGGCAAGTTCCGCCTGTGCCTGGCCTGCTGAGGGCCCTCTGTTGGATGGTTAACACTTGTTACCAGCAGC
This sequence comes from Pachyuromys duprasi, assembly GCA_028658305.1. Taxonomy (NCBI): domain Eukaryota; kingdom Metazoa; phylum Chordata; class Mammalia; order Rodentia; family Muridae; genus Pachyuromys; species Pachyuromys duprasi. Next base: position 19,237,188 of record CM053755.1, read on the forward strand.
CCAGGTGTGCCCTCTCTCCTTAAAGAGACTGCACCTCTAGCGTCAGTGCTTGAACACAAGTTCACGCTGTTCATTTTTGCCTTCCCATTGTGTTTGTTTAAGGAACCATTCGTTTGGGTGAAACCTCCCAGCGTTTAGGTTTTGGCTGAGTGTGCTGGAACACTCCGGAGAGTATTTATAGCCAGAAACATTTGTGCTCCTCAGACCACACGATTTGACATCTCCTGAAACCTGAGCAAGCTCTGGTTTGCTTTGGGTCTTTAAGCCTTTCTGTGGTAGAGAGAAGAGCGAACTTTCCAACAGCTTTCTCTGGTTTTGTAACTCTCTCAGTCCCACTCCAGTGAGCTGTGGTCCTCGTCAGTTGTCACACACGCATCTTAAGTGTTGCCACGGAGGTGGACGGATGGTGGCAGACAGTGGCAAGAGGTTTCAGGTCTTTGGATTTTATGTCAAATGTTTAACACACAGCTTCAGTGGAGGTAAAAAGCCAAAACCAAACCAAACCAAAACAAAACAAAATTAAAAAATCCACCCCTAAAACTCAACTTGTTTTTCAAATTTGGGCCTAGGCAAGTGAGTTCTCAATGCAGGAAGAAAACCACATTTTTTTTTCTTTCTTCTATACACCTGTGTGGGCACAAGGTAGGATTTATGAAACTTTTCCTTTTTGAAAAAAGAAATTATTTGATTGCCAGCCAATACCATGACCTTAATGTGCATCCTGGCAATGCCTTCAAAACAGTTTGAGAGCAGGCCACGAAAAAAAAAAAAGCGCCCAGGTTTGCTGATGGCGAGCTGAAGGCAGGCTGAGCAGACCACGCGGCGGGAAATATTTGGAGAAGCAAGAGCTGAGTTTTTAGTCTTTTGTTGCCAGAAAGCCAAAAGCAAAGCTGGAATTTTGTGGTTCCGGCACTTTCTGTGCCTCCCAGTCATTTTGCACAGATGGTTCTGTTTTAGGGCCATGATGCCTCATCTACTAGAGGGAAAGAAGCCTGGCAAATGCACCCAAGCCTCCCATTCTCATGCCAAAGTACACTGTGCTGCCGGGTGGGGGTGGATGAGAGCCGGGAGAAGTCACTTAGAAAGCCACCAATTACGGTGCAAGAAGTTGAATGGTTCAGTGATTGTGCAATGCTGACACCCACACTTTCCTTTGGATTATGTCACCTGGGGGTACTGACAGGGACTTTCCTCTGCCCAGGCAGTCACAGTTGCATGATACGGAAAGGTTTGGACATGTCTATTTCTGTCATTTGAAAAGATCAAGACAGAGACCCTGAAAAACCTAGGATCTTGCCATTGGCCAAGGGTCTGGGATACAGTGGGAGATTCCTAAGTGGGAGTTTGCATCCACCTCTCCGTTCCTGAATGTACAAAATCCTCAGTTGTCTCTCTTTTGCTTTGCACTTTCCACAGTTGACCTTTCAGCTCTGACTTCCTCTCTTGCAAAATTCTCTTCTGCCTGCTCTTGCATTGTAACTGTTAGCCTTGTCAACTTAGTAAGATCTAGAATTATCTAGGAGACTGACCTTCCCGGGAAGGGGTTCCCATCCTTCCTAATGCTGTGACTCTCTTAATCCAGGTCTTTGTGCTGTGGTGATCCCCCAACCATAAAATTACGTTATGAATCACAATGTAAACATCTGATATGCAGGATACCTGATAATGTGACTCCCATCAAAGGGTTATTGGGACCCCAGGTTGAGAACCACTGCTCCAGGCTCACTATGATGGATTAAATTAGCCTCTGGGCATGCCTGTGACGGGTTATCTTTTTTGTTTGTTTCTTTGTTTATACAGTCATGAATTTTTATTTTAAATTTTTAATTTTTTATATTAATTACAGTTTATTTACTTTGTATCCCAGCTGTAGCCTCCTCCCTCATTCCCTCCCAATCCCAACCTCCCTCCTTCATCTCCTCCCTGCCCCTCTCTAAGTCCACTGATAGGGAAGGTCCTCCTCCCTTCCATCTGACCCTAGCTTATCAGGTCTCATCAGAACGGGAGGCAATATCCTCCTTTGTAGCCTAGCAAGGCTGCTCCTCCCTTGGAGGGGGGAGGTCAAAGAGCCTGCCACTGAGTTCATGTCAGAGACAATCCCTGTTCCCCTTACTAGGGTATACACTTGGATACTGAGCTGCCATGGGCTACGTCTGAGCAGGGGTTCTAGGTTATATTCAAACATGGTTTTTGGTTGGAGAATGAGTCTCAGAAAAGACCCCTGTGCCTAGACTCCAGGTCTTATTAATTCCCTCCCCCCCCTTTTTTAATATGATTCCCTGCACTCTGCCCAAGGTCTGGTTATGAGTCTCAGCATCTGCCTTCATACACTGCTAGGTAGAGTCTTTCAGAGGCCCTCTATGGTAGGCTCTTGTCCTGTTTATTGTTTTCTCCTACTTCCAATGTCCTTCCTATTTGTCTTTCTAAGTGCGGATTGATCATCTTACCCCGGGTCCTCCCTCTTGTTTAGCTTCTTTAGGTATACAGATTTTAGTATTTTTATCCTATCTTTTAGGTCTAGTATCCACTTATAAGTGAGTATATACCGTGTGTGTCTTTCTGCTTCTGGGATACCTCACTCAGGATGATCTTTTCTAGATCCCACCATTTGCCTGAAATTTTCATAATTTCCTTGTTTTGAATTGCTGAGTAGTATCTTTAACAAATGGTGCTGGTCCAACTGGATGTCTACAGGCAGAAAATTGAAAATAGATCCGTATTTATCACCATGCACAAAACTAAAGTCCAAGTGGATCAAAGACCTCAACATAAAACCAGACACACTAAATTGGTTAAAAGCAAAAAGTGGGGAAGAGCCTTGAACTCATTGGCACAGGAGGCAACTTCCTGAACAGAATACCAACAGCACAGGTTCTGAGACCAACAATCAATAAATGGGACCTCATGAAACTGAAAAGCTTCTGTAAAGCAAAATACACTGTTGTCAGAACAAAACGACAGCCTACAGACTGGGAAAGGATCTTCACCAACCCTATATCTGACAGAAGACTAATATCCAGAATATATAAAGAAGTTAAAAAGCAACAAATCAAGTAATCCAATTAAAAATGGGGTACAGAGCTAAACAGAGAATTCTTTGTAGAGGAATACCAAATGGCAGAGAAACACCTAAAGAAATGCTCAACATCTTTAGTCATCAGGGAAATGCAAATCAAAATGACCCTGAGATTTCACCTTACACTCATCAGAATGGCTAAAATGAAAAACTCAAGTGACAACATATGCTGGAGAGGTTGTGGAGAAAGGGGAACCCTGCTCCATTGCTGGTGGGAATGGAAACTTATACAACTACGCTGGAAATCACTCTGGCACTTTCGCAGACAACTAGGAATAGTGCTTCCTCAAGATCCAGCTATATCACTCCTAGGCATATATCCAAAATATGCTCAAGTACACAACAAGGACATTTGTTCAACTATGTTCATAGCAGCTTTATTTGTAATAGCCAGAACCTGGAACCAACCCAGATGTCCCTCAACAGAGGAATGGATACAGAAATTGTGGTACATTTACATAATGGAATACTATTCAGCAATTAAAAACAAGCAAATCGTGACGGGTTATCTTAATTAAAGTGGGAGACATTGTTCCCTGGGTTTGTTTTAAAAGAGAAGGCCAGCCCAGTACCACCATTCAACTCTCCTTGCTTCCTGATAGTGGATACAATGTGAGAAGGTGCTTCAAGCTTCTGCCTCCTGCTCTTCTCCCAGCTTTTCCTGGAACTGTGAGCTGAAGTAAACTTTCTTCCTCAGTTGCTTTGGTCCAGGCATTTTTTTCAGAGTAACAGGTATTAAAACCAAGGCTCTCCCCTGGCAGGCGTGATTTAAGGCATGAATATTTCCCCTGCATGTGTGTGTATGTTAGGCACCTTTTGCTTTTATAAAACACCTGCTATCAACAACTTAAAGGAAGACTGATTCATGATTGGCTCATGGCCTCTGAGGTTTCAGCCCTCAGTCCTTGGCTGTGTCGATATTAGGCCCACGGTGACATAGAGTGTCATGATGTTGGGAGCATGAGGCAGATGCTACTTTACTTCCTGGCACACAGGAAGTAGAACCATAGAGAGGTCTGTCTCCAGTGATTTTCTTCCTTTGGCTAAGCCACACCTCTTAAAGTTTCTAGATCAGTGGTTCTTAACCTGTGGGTTTCAACCCCTTTTGGGGTTTGAATGACCCTTTCACAGGGGTCACCTATGACTATCAGAAAACACTGATATTTACATTACGATTCATAACAGTCACAAAATTACAGCTATGAAATAGCAACACAATTAATTTTATTGCTGGGCATCACACAACCTGAGGAACGTTATAAAAGGGTCATAGCATTAGAAAGGGTGAGAATTACTGGTCTTGAACCTCCAACAAAACAGCATCACCACTTGAGGACTAATTTTTCAATACCTGGGACTTTGGGGGAGGGAGTGGTCAGTTCATATCCAATCTACCACAGCCTGGGTTGGCCAGAAAATTTCACTTTGTCTCTCCTCTGCACACCAACCCAGATCCATGCAAGAAAGTCTACTTCTTGGGGCTTGAGAAATGGCTCAGTGGTTAAGAGTACCCACTGCTCCTTCCTAGTACTCCAGCCTGGTTCCCAGCACCAACGCTGGGCTTCCCCATTCCACTCATGACTGTAACTATAAGGGACCTGTACTTTTGGCCTCCACAGGCACCTGCATTTATATGCACATGCCCATCTCCCAGATGGCCCCATCTTTTATAAGGCTGTATTCTTTTGTTGCGTTTGCTATATTTTATGCGCATGAATATTTCCCCTGCATGTGTGTGTATATTCCACATACCTGCAGAGGTCGGAAGAGGGTGTTAGATCCCTTAGAATGGGAGTTTTAGGTGACTGTAAGCTTCCATGTGGGTCATATGCAGGCTCTCTGCAAGAACAAGTGCTTTTATCTCAAGCCATCTCTCAAATCTGTAGATTCTAATCTTACTGTTCTCCCCTAAGCAAAATAATGTAACAAGGACTCACTCAACATTTGTCTGACGTCATTAACATTGGCTTAAGGTTCAAGGAAGGAGGTGGATAGGTTGTACACAGGTGATGTATGCTTTGAGTCACTAGAGCCTCTTAAGATTGTGGTATTGTGGAGGTGCCAAAAGAGCCGGTGAGTATTGCTGAAAGCCTTTACTGGGGTTGCCTTTGAGAAAAACAATTTATGTTGGATTTTTTGTAATGCTTTAGAATTCACACCTCAATTTCCTGGATCTTTTGGTTGACAGCCTTAAATCTTCCTGGGAAGCAGGAAGGGCAGGTGTTAGCCCACGAAAAGAGCACCTCCAGCCCCATGGTGAAGGTGAGGAAACAGGGTTTCAGGGCTGTTGATTTCTTTCTAGTTTCAAAGATTTAAAAACCTAGAACTGGCCTTGTACTCATTTCTGAAGTCTGCCTCAGACATTCATAACAGTAGAAAGGGGCAAGGATAATTTTGTGGGGTTTATGAAAAGAAAAAAAAAAAAGAAAACAAAGCACAGCCCATAGTGATAGCAAAGTCCTCAGATCTTCAAGGCAGATGGTTTCTAGGTTTACATTGTGTCTATACCACTGGTGTATGAGCTGTGCCCCTCCTCTAGCACTGGGGGAAGGAGTTGGCAGGGGCTGTACAGGCAAACCCTGTCACAGCCCATCAAGCAGGAAGATTCACAAACAGGAAGCATTTCCAAGACCTGGCTCTGTGGATAAGTGAGCCAAGCCCCCGGGTGTGGCCATACGACTCCATCAGTCAGAACTCCAAACAGACCTTGGCTGAGCTTCAGGGTCCACATTTGGAAGGCAAGGTATGATTCATTCTTGATTTGTCCAGGTTTGCGAGCCTAGGCAGGCTTCCTCAGAACCAGACCGGGGGAGTGACTAGCAGTTCCTTGCCTAGGGACTTTGGCAGTGGGATTTCCAGGTTCCTCTTGGATATAGAAGAGACAGATGGAGTTCAAAGATCGCTCTAATGCCAAAACCTTAAGGTGCTCATGTGTAGTATTCATATGCAACTCTCCCTCAAACACACACACATACACACACACACAAACACACAAGGATATATAATTCATGTGTGCTACATGTATTTTTTTTCTCCAACATCTTTTCCATTTATAAAATCTATATCTTACTAAGTTTAGATGAAACCTCAACATGTAAGAGTGTGATCTGTTGTATCCTGAGTTGGTCTCAAGTTTTTTGGGACCAAAAAGCTCTTGCAACCCCTGATGATCTTATAGCATGAGGAGAGTGAATGTCTCTCAGTCTGCCGAGCAGTTTAACTCAGAGGAACACGCTTCCCTGGACACCCATAAGTACCCCAAGGAGTGTCTCTATTCACCCCAGCTTCCTCTATTCTTTTGGAAATCCTGTGGAGTCTGGTACTTTTGTGTCTCCTTCTTTGTTGACATTTAAAAGTAGATATGAATGAACCTTTGGGGGGTGTGCAGAATGGTCTATTGTAGGCTTAGGGCTTAAATAATAGTCCTGCAGGCTAGAAGGCCAAGACCACAATGTTGGCATGGCTGGGTTTTTTTGCCGGGGGGAGCTCTCCCCCTGGCTTGAAGCTAGGAATCTTCTGTCTGTGTCTCTTGGTCTTAGTATGTCTTATAGATATCTCTAAAGACACCAGCCAGATTGAATTAAGACCATCCCAATGACCTCATTTCCACTAAGTTACCTCTTTAACAATCCTGCGTCCAAATATAGTCATACTCTGAGGTGCTGAGGACTATTTTCAGGGGAGGGGGCATGGATTACCTCATAAAAGAATGTCAAATTATAAATGCAAAATGAGGTTCAGTGCTTCAGAGGAATCCCATGCATGGGCAGTACCCAGATTAAACTTTTTAGCCTCTTGGTAGATTTGTATGTAGGGTGGTGGCTGCCAGTTGCAGCTGTGACTGTTACTGTGTTGACAGAGGTGATATGAGGAAGTGGATGTTCCTCAGGATCCATGGAGTGGCAAGAACAGAGGTCCCCAATGGCCTACATAGAGGTAGTGAGGGTCACATCTAAGGGAGAGGAAGGGAGAAGCTGCCAGCTGGCTCTGGGTAGACCAGTTAGAGGTCTGAGTGGAAGCCAGCTGGATCTAGATAGAAATTCTGAGGATCTGAGTAGAAAATGAGTGAGCAGACAGGCTTATTTCCTATAAGGATAAACCCCTCACAACCAAATACCACCATTGCCAGCAATGACCCTGCAATCAGAGTGTTTATTTCATTAAAGTCTCTGCTACTCCTTTCTCTATATGGGATACAGCTAGGGCTTTACAGAATAAAAACAATTGTGTGTGTGTTGTGTGTGTGTGTACAGATGCATGTGAGTGTGTGGGTGTGGGAGTATTTGTGTATGCATGCACATGGAGGCCAGAAAACTTCGTATGTCATTCCCCACATGCACTGCCTATCTTTGTTTTTTGGAGACTGAGTTTCTCATCTAGTTTACAATGCTATGATTTGTCTAGGTTGTCTGTCCAGCAAGCCTCAGAGATCCTGTTTATGCCTCACCAGTGCTGGGATGGCAACCATGTGCCAACATGCCTGGTGGTCTTTTGCATGGGTTCTGGGGATCAAACTAAGATCCTTGTGCTTGCAAGGCAAGCACTTTATTGACTGAGCCATTCCCCTAGCCTGGCCTCACACCTAGTGGTTTTAACTGGGAAAACCTAGCATTCCATGTAGTACTCACATGTACACATTTCAGGCATCTTTTGAGACAAACACTGTCATGCACTCATACATACCATTAGGGAGGCCTGAGCCAAGTCAGTGGGCTCAAGGGACTCTTTTATACTCCATAGCAGGTGGGAACCAGGGGAGCCATGTACTGAACGCAGGTCTTATGGGCTGACATCTTTTTTTTATTGCACTGCAGTCATTTCTCTTTGTGAGCCAGGAGCAATGTCTTCACAATAAATCTTTGTGCTAATGGAACTATCATGACAAGGCAACCTACACATGAGCCTTTGGGTCTGGATGCGTGTCATAAAATTAAGCTAGAGGAGGAGAGAAGAGCAGGCAGAGCTGACTGGAGGGCAGTTGAAATGATGAAATCTGACCAGCCAGATATGAATCTATAGAAATATTCCCTTATTAGCAACATTTAGCCTGCCCAATGCCAAGGTGGATGGGAGGGTATGACCTAGTCAGATAATTCAAATGCTTCTAGCAAGTTGAGTCGACCTTGACTGCAAAACAAAATGATGAGAAGTCCACAGAATGCAGAGGGAAGGATGGGGCTAGGGTCTGATTCACTCACACCGGCTTGGTTCATGCTAACAGTGCTTTGCAATGTTTACTCTAATTAGTGGTTTTAGTGTGCCAAGTAAAAGTAATTTTAAGTGTTTATGGCTGGTCATAAGGTGACAGGCTGGACAGCAAGGAATCAAAGTTTAGGTGCATTTGCTGTATTGTGAGGCAGGTCTGAGGGACTCCTCACTATGCTTATTGCAGAAGCAAACTATTTAATAGGAGCTCAGTAGTGAGGTTGGAGAATTTCTTGGAGACAAGATCTCTGAAATGATGAGTCTTTGTTTCCTAACATCTAAGACATAAAACAGAGTAAGGGACCCATGGCTAAATATACAAGAGATTGAATCATGAAAGAAGGGACCCACCTCATTTTTGTAACAAAAGTATGCCTTGGCTGAGCAGGTGAATCAAAACAACGAGTTTGACTAAGTTGTCATACTGAGGTGACCATGCTTTTCCACCACCGATTCTTGTATAGTTTCTCCCATGTTACCCTGAGGTGAAGCCACATCCGGCATGACCTTGACCATCACAATCTGTTTTTACTTTTTTTTTTTTTTGCATGATTATGACTCTGAGATATGGAGCTTAAAATGAACCTTCCTGGACTCAAGGGGTTACTTGTACAGTTCTGTCCTGAACCAGGTAGAACGTAATAGAGATTCTGGAGAACAGGTTGTGCCATGGTCAGCTCTTAATCCCTACTTTTAATTCCTCATTCTCTTCTGCACAGAGTCCTGAAAAGTCCCTGTATTCTCCTTGCCTCCAGGTCCAGATCAAAGCCCATGGTCTTGAAACCTCTTCTTCACTGACATACTCACTTCTCTTCTTGGCTCAGTTCCTTGCTCTCTTACACCACTTCCTCTTACCTCGTGTACTTGATTCTGTTTCTCTTGATGTCTTGTGGGACATTTTTTATTTAATATGTCTTGAATTAATTGTGCTGCAAAGAATGTAGACCTTGCACAGTCATCTCAAAGGAAAGATGAAATAATGGGATGGAAAATAATAAATAGATACAGATGCATATATATATATATATGCTAACAAACACACACACACACACACATATATATGAAAATCTATTTAGCCATAAGAATCATAAACCAATGATGGTGTAGCATTAACTCAAGTTCCTATAGCAGGATAGCAGGTTGGAGGGAGACATGAGGCTAAGATTCAAGATTAGTTTTTCTGACCTCTAACTTCATGTTTTTGTATCTTATAGTATGAAGACAGGAAAGGGTGATAGGACTCAATCTGTCACTGAAACAGAATCAAAATCCTAGGGATGTGGAAGAGCTGGGTTGGATTCAGGCTGGCATTGGCTTGTAAAGGATCTGGGGTAGACAGAATGTCTCAGGGTGCAGAAATGATGTTATAGCTGATGTGAGTGGAAATCTTGGGCTTCTGGGAGCGTGGTGTAGCAGCTGTTCCTTGGAAAGTTCTTTAAACTCCCCAGATTCTAGAATAAACTCTACTTCAAAGAATGGGGTCGACTCAAATGCATCTGGGGAAAAGCTGTGGTTTCTGGCGTCAGCAAAGTGACCAAGGCTAAGTTGCCACCTCTTCATCAATGAAAATCAGTTGGGGTCTTCATGGTCATCTTAAGGAAACAGTCAGGCCTAAAATTACAGAGTAATGTCCTTAGACCCTAAAGCTCACACTGGGGGATGGGGGAAGTGACATAGTGCACATGACAACTCCAGTGAAGTAGAATAATTTAGTTCTTGGCTAGAAGAAGAGGACACCAAGAGCAGATAGAAGAGAAAGAGCAGATGTGTTTGCCTGCCTGGCTTTGCTTCTTGTTAGTGATTGTATCTGTCCTGTTGTTGAGCTGGTACCCTTCATTTACATAAAAAACACAGATTCTCCTGCCTTCTGATGTAGGCTGTGGACGAGTGGCTCTTCAGGAATCTTCCAGGGTGTCAGTACTGGATTCAGATGCAGAGGTACCTAGCTTTGTGGACTGAGTAGCTAGCTGTTGGGTTCTCATCCTCTGCAGTGTGCAGGTGGCCACTATTGAGCTACCCAGCCCCGACTGTTCAAGCCAACTTATTAAATCCCCAAACCTTTTCTCATGATGTATGTTCACTGCCCCTATGGAGAATCCTGACCATCGTTCTCTGCTAGTCCTTCCCTAACTGATAGCATTTAGCACATTCTTATTGTGTCTTAGGCCCTGAGCCATATGCTGTCTTCAATGCATATTAAAGTCATGGTATAGTACCCATCAGTAGGTAGACAGTATCTTTTAGGCACTGTATTGGCAGTCTGAGTATGACGTTGAGAATAGCAGTAATGCATCTCACCATTTTAAATTCTATTTTAGGCAAGACAAGCAAATTTTTGTGCCTGTATTTAGTCTTCACACTACTTGGAGTGGAGGACTCCCAATGAGAAGCTAACCAGAGCTTGCCATTTCCTCAAACTTTTCATTGTCACTTTTCCAGGAATAAAAAATGATTAAAAATTAATATTTATTTCAACTGATAATGATTTCTCTGCTCTTCTAAACTTATCATTCTTTGTCTGGGACATCTTCTAGCAGAGAGACTCCTATGGTTTTCAGTGCCAATCCTGGAACTGACCTGCTGTCCACGTGACCAAGGCAGATGGATTTCTGTCCAGGTGAAACTCAAGTTAGTATTTTCTCCACACAGTCTGGCAGACAATCCTGTCTCCACAAGTGTATATCATATCTCACACAGAAGCTGTGTATGTGGAAACAGATACTCCCGAAACAGCTCCCAAAGTTAAACAGAAACATTCCAAAACAACAGAAGTTGCAACACTGGCAACTTAATTGTTTTCCCAGTTGAGAGCATGGCACATACTCCCAGAAAGAAATGTGGAAATGCCACTAAGGTGTAGATGAGGGGTTGAAATTGGTCCTTAATCTGGGTAGGTCGAATGTGTGGTAGGGTGACATACTTTGACAGTCACAATGTGGAATGAAAGTTTTTTTTTTTTTTTTTCAGATGTGGAGTCAACAAAGATGAGAGTAAAGTTGATGGGCAGTCTCTCTCAGAATGGAATGAGAAGGCTAGAGGGGTGGTTCACTCATGAGGACCTGAGTTTGATTCCCAGGACCTATGTACAAAAGTGAGGCATGGTAGTCTGCCCTTGTTTCTCATCTTTGGAGAGTTAGAAGGTAGATAGACAGATCTTTAGAACTCACTAGCTGGCAAGGTTCCAAGCTGACAAGAGGAATCTGTCTCAAACAGAAAGTTGAAGCCACCTTAGGAATGGTACTTGGGGTTGTCTCTTGACCTTAACAGGCCCACTTTCAACAGTAGCCACACCCCAGGCATGCATGCACACATGCACATACATGTGAGGAAACAGAATTAAATCTTACTCCTGTAGATCCTTCTTCTGTATCATTTGAGGTCTTGGTGGCTGCAGAGCCTGACCTGTCTTGGGGAGTTTTCTCTTGTTTTGAGGTGGCACAGAATGAGTGATACACAGGTGTCAGGCTTCTTCCATCCCTGGTACCCAACACAAAGGTGAGGAATCTGGGATGAGTGAATACTGGCTCAGACGCCATCTCTAGCTACCCACTCTTATCCCTTCTTTCCTCCACAATCTATTAGTATGCAAGTGACATTATATTAGGAATAAGCTTTAACGTTCTATAATTTATGAAAAAAGTAACATTTGCAAGCTTGGTACCTTGACTATTATTAGTGCTGCGGACATCTGTTGGTTTTGGCTTCCAACAAACCTTTTCCCATCTTTCCTATCATGAAATTGACCTTTCTGGTTTTTTCCCCATGGGTTCTGATGATACCTGTCATAGCACTGTTGGGCAAAAGGGAAGCCAAGAATGATCTGAAAAGTATGTAGTCATAAAAGTCAGCAGGACTCAGTACCTCCTTGCATGAGAAGGCTGACAGGAAAGGGAGCCCAGAACGGCTGCCAAGACTGGGGCATCGGTGACTCTGAGTGGGCAGTGTCACTACTGATGAGCCATAGAAACCTGGGGAGAAGCAGGTCACTGATGAGCAGAGTCTGAGGCTCCCGTGGGCTGTGTGTGGGGTGAAGTCAGCTAGGCTGTCAGTCACCGAACCCTGAGCATCTTCCGTGTACCTTGCATCATTCCTTCACACTTGAGCCTGGCTCAAGCTCTACTCATAGTCTTTGTCTTAGAAGGACCACGGACAGGAATTTGTTGACTCATAGTTATGGAGGGTGGGAACCCCAAGATCAAATGTTGGCATCTGTTAGGACCTATGTTCTTTCTCATGATGTAGTAGAAGGTGTCATGTGGTAAGGGAGAGTGATAGAGAGAAATACAAGGAGGAAGGAAGAGCAGAAGAGAGGGAGAGAGAGAAAGCAGGAGAAAAGGAGAGAGAGGGAGAGCAAGCAAGCACAAGAGGGATGAATCCACTCCTGGTGGTCACAACATTAATATATTTATGAGGAGAAACCTTGTGGCCCTAACATCTTTTAGAGGTCCCACTTCCCAAAACTGCCCCAGTGATAATACAATTTTAGCATGTAGTCTGGAGGAAAGATATGAGCCATTTAGACTCTAGTTCACTGTGTTTGTGAATGACACCTTACCTGCCACACAGGATGTTGATTACTCCATCTTTCCTAGGCCCCTTGGATTTTTGCCTCCCACATAGACATGGGTAGAGACTTTGATCTTTGTAAGTCATTGCTAGGTTTGCTCTTCTCATCACTGACTGAAGGTTAGCGTGCTGATGGAGTATGGTCAAGGTCCTTGGATATAACAGAGAACATAAACAAAGGGAGTTTCCTGAGGGCACAATATTTAGACCCACATGGTAAAAGGGTTAAAGCCAACCCTCATAAGTTATCCTCTGAAATCTCCACTCATGCTGTGGTGTGTAGAGCATACAAGCATGTGCACATATATATACACACATGCAAATGTGAAAAATAGACAAGTGCAATTTCTCTGAAACATAGACATGAAGATTCTCAACAAAATATTTACAAACTGAATTCAAGACCACACTGAGAAGATTATAATCATAAACAAGTTATGTTAATTTTATGGATGCACGGTATAGTTCAATATATGCAAATTAATATAGATAATATGTTGATTAAGTAGAGTTAAGGATAGAAATCACATCCTCAAATAGACACAGAAAAGGCCTTAGAAAAAGTTCTTTTGATAAAAAGAAAAAAACCTGCAAAAAAGCTAGGAACAGAATAAAGCTATCTGAGTGTTGGATTCCTTCCTTCCTAGATAGGGTGGTATTTCATTTTGTGTGATATTCACATCTGTTTGAGATGTGGGGTTGGCTTTTTTTTGCCCCCAAGTTCTTAGAACTTAGAGTTAACTTAAAATTGTAGGTAAATTTGGTCTACTGACATAGGATTTAATAGAACACTGATTTTAAGACTATACTTTATGACAAAGCAGGTTTAGAATCTGACCTTACTATCATAGTATCTGGTCTCTCAGCCTACCCATACTTCTGAGAAACAACCAGCCTGATTATGAGGCAAAACAGTTCCAGAAAGGCACATGTTTTTTCATAAGATGCCTCTTTTTCAGGATCACTATCTTACAGAGTGATGTCCTGCAACTCATCTATGGAGTTGTTAGTTAAAGTAATGTCTCCAGTTGGATGAATACACAAGTCTGGAAATTAACAGGTAGACTTAGGAGTTACTTGAGTTCCCATAAACCCTGGTACCTATTTTCTAGAATTTGTGTTTTCATTCCCAAATCTCTAGGTTCTATAGTGCAAGTATAAGAGTCTCTAAAGAAAATAGTGTCCTCAGGTAATCACCTTCAGGATCCCACTGAGCTTTGAGCCACAGCCGACAGCTAGTCACACTCAGCTATGATGTGTACTGAAGACTGGTACCAGTAGAAATCATGGACTCTTTCCCTGCAGTAGCCGACAATGAGGCATTCTCCAAGGTCAACATGCCAACTCTTGAGCTTCTGAGAATATTAGCTGTTACTGTGGGTGCAAAGTCTTCACTAGGAGTTGCTTTTGTCTTAACTCACATCCCATAACACACCTTCCTCACTTCTTTTCAGAAGGAACACCCAAACTGTTTCCTGGTGGGGCAATTTTACCTTCTGAGTCTGATTCTAGAGTTCTGAGTCCAGGGTAGACAGTTGTCAGTGTGTTATCTGGCCTAAGCCTTTCTGAACTCTTGGAGTCAGTGCTAAGTTTTTCCTCTCTCTCTCTCTCTTTCTCTTTCTTCCTTCCTTCCATCACTTTACAGCCTGATCCCAGCCCCCTTCCACCTTTCCTCCCAGCACCACCCTCAGATCTCCCATTCCTCTCTCTCCTTCTCAGAGAAGAGGAGGGCCTCAAGGGGTACCAACTCACCCTGGAGACTCAATTCACAGCACATCCCCTCCCATTGAAGCTAGACAAGGAAGTCTAGCTAGGAGAAAGGGAAACACACACAGGCAAGGGAGTCAGAGACAGCCTCTACTTTCATTGTTAGGGGACCCACACGATGACCAAAGGGCCCATATGCTCTTGTTTGGTGGTTCACTCTCTGTGAGCCTCCCCCTGCCCAGGTTAGTTTACTCTGTAGGTCTTCTTGTGGAGTCCATGACCCCTGCTGTACCCTCTATCCTTCCACCAAAACTCCCCAAGCTCAACCTGGTATTCGGCTGTGGGTCTCTGCATCTGTTTCCATCAGTTGCTAGATGACGTCTCTCAGAAAACAGTTATGCTCCTGTCTAAAAGCATAGCAGAGTGTCGTTAATAGTGAAATGGATTTGGTTCTCTCCCATGGGGTAGGTCTCAAGTTGGGCTAGTCATTGGTTGGCCATTCCCTCAATCTCTGCTCCATCTTTATCCCTACACTTCTGGTAGCTGAGACAAATTTTGGGTTGAAGGTTTTATGGCTGGGTTGGCGTCACCCTCCCTCTACTGGAAGTCCCACCTGGCTACAGGAGGTGGTACAAGTCATGATTTCTAAGCCACTTTGTTTTAGAACCAAGCCTTTAACATACAGAATATGTTTTTTTAATAAATTTATTTATTTTTATATCAATCACAGGTTAGGTTTTTTGCATCCCATGCATAGCCCCCTCCCTCATTCCCTCCCAACCTCCCCAACCCTCCCTCATCTCCTCCCCGCCCCCTCCAAGTCCACCAACGGGCAGAATATGTTTGGTATTAGTGATTCCTATAATTCACTGTCAAAATCAGGCAACCTTATCACTTACATTCATCCTTTCTGGTTCATACTGGATTTCTCCTATAAAAACACGCAACCAGAACCTTACCTTTCTTTCAGCCATACCGACTCAGCCTCTAGAGAACACGAGACACCCATCACCTGTGTTTCTGGATAACATTTGCTTTTGACATTAGGATTTTCATTAACATTTGGGGGCTTTGTTTTTCATTTCTAAGCTGGTTTACGGGAAGATGGGAGGGGAGGAGGGAGTTCGCAAGTTGTTTTCTGTAGTGCTCAGAAATAAGCAAAAACGGGCGCTGATAGACTCACGCCACCTCCTGCACTCTGTTCTAACTCACCACAGTGGTGCATTTCTCCTTTTTCTTTTGTTTGCTTCCTGGCCGCGGTGTTTTTGTAAACTGCGGCATATCTAGATTGACCTCAGTAAGCAAGCAAATAATGTTTTTAGGCCATGTGAACTTGCAAGTACAGGTTAGATGCCATGTGTACCCATTAGCCCTACCAATCACCACTCAGGAACCTGGTGACTTCCGGTGCATCTTACCATCAGAATCCAAACAGAGTAAAGGTGAGGATAGAAGGTGAGAAGGCAGCCAGGAAAATGGTTCAGTCTGTATGTGCTTGCCCGAGGACCTGGAGCTTGATCCCTGGTATCTAAGTTAGGGACAGTTTCATGTGCTTGTAAGCTTAGCACTAGAGAGGCAGAGACTGAAGGACCCCAGGGGGTCACTGGCCAGACAGTTTAGCTGTTGGTGAGCTCCAGGTTTAGTTAAATGATACCATCTCATAAAGTTAAGAAGTGGTTGAGGAAGACTTCTGGCTTCTTTGTGCACTCACAAACACACACATGCATACACATTCACACAGACTCACACATACATAAAACACATGAGCATGTACATGTGCACAGAAATCACATGTACCCAGGTATACACGTCTTGTCTTCCTTAATATCAGTTGCAGCAGTTAGCATTCAAGGGTCCTGTAATGTGCAAGGACTTTTAATGTGAACAGCATTCTCTGCCTGACAACAGGGAGAAGCTGAATGCATCTATAGAAACAAATTTCACCGCTGCCTCCTCCCTTGTTTATCCTGTTGCAACTGTGCAGTTTGTCTACAAAGCCATAAATGCTGAAAGCCCTCCCCGGATTTTTAGCCCAGTGTACACCTCCCTCTGAACACACCCACAGATGTGCCAGTACAGATGTGAATCATCTTCACAAACAAACTGAAGAGTGATTTGAGCGTCAGTCTAATGAGCACTGAATACGACTGATTACTGTACTTGCGAAGAACCTTATTTTTCCCCCCAACATTGTGTTACAGAACAGATTGGTGCTTCCATAGGCTTGCTAATGTAGGTAATCGATGTGTTTGTGTAAATATTTAACGATGCTCATGTTCACATCCATAGCTGTTTGGACAAATGTCGCTTTTGTGTGATGCGGTAGATGCAAACTTAAACACGACCTTCTGAGTGTTGCATGACTTCCTTTTGGAACTGAGAATGATCTATTGACACACAGAAACATTTCTGCCATATGGATAAAGTCTTGCAGGAAGAATCCAAGCTTGGCTACGCAAAATCCAAATCATTCCCTTTAGTTGCCACCCTTTCTGATGTAGCTTCATGGTGCGGCTTTATTTAGATCTACTTGCCCTGCTAAGTCTTTAGGCATTGAGTGATTGTTTTCCTCCACAGTCATTCAGAAACTTCTTGGCATTTGGTTGTGAGTTATGGGGTCAGTGTGGAGTCTTGGGGAGTCTTGGCTTTGGCCTCTATCTGTTCTAGATTCAAAAAGATTTTTCTGATTTTTAGGAGTTCAAACTTGGCTCACCAACTGCCCTCTAACCAAAGTTCCAAGTGTACATTTACTAGGGCTGCCATAGCAGAGCACAGCAAAGTAGGTGGCTCAGAGTAAAGGATGAAGCGAGTCCACTGTCCCTGAGTCTGTGCATGCAATATTGGGTTGTGCAAGGTCCAGAGGATTCTGGAAAGGATCCTTTTGAGCTTCTATAGGTTGCTGCAGTTTCTTTGTCTTTCTTGACTGTCTGGCTCTGTGTCCAAACTTCTCCTTTATGTAATGAAGTCAGTGATTTTATGCTTGGAGCCCATACTAAGAACCTCATATAACTTGGTGAATCTGATGAAGCCCTATTTCCAAACAAGACCCCACTCTGTTGTACTGAGTGTTAAGACTTCACCTTATCTCACTGTATGGGAACATGAGTCAACCTGGCACACCAGGGTGGACAGATGGCTGGTTTATGGGACTTACAGGCAGGTTGGCATTGTGATGATGGTTTAACAGACACGTGTGTGGCCGGAGCTTTTGGTTCTTACTGAGTTCAGGAGGGAAGGATGTGGAAGAGAACCTTTAACTAGAGGGACACCACTGCTCCTTAAGGATTCACTGCAGACATTATGCCTCCAATATGCTAGAACACTGCTTTCCAATTAGCTCTGGAGATCAGGCTTGCTAAACAGGACTCCAACACTCTCCCAGAGGGCTGGAATCTGCCCTTTCCTTCAGGGCTCCACTTTGCCCTGACATGCTGAGACAGATGCCCTCTAGGTTTGGCATTGGCAGCATCTGACTTCTTGTATTATAATTTATGTCAGTTCAGATCAAGCCTGATCTCCCGCTACTGTTTGTATATAATGAAATAGATGTATATAATGATCACATCTACTACTCTGCTACTTGGCTTTCTAATTCCATATCTCCCCATGTAAAAACACACATCATATCTTTGCTTTTAGAGGAATAATGTTAAAGCCCTGTAAGCACTGGAGGTGACTACTATATATTTCATGCTTTATTAGTATATGTTAGTAACACATAATAATGTGTTTCACTTATGTTTTTGTACATGTATATATTGTGTCTAGATCATATTCATCCTCTCTTGTTCCCTCCCACTGCTGCTCATTTCCTTTCTACTAGACCTCTTTTTCCCTTCATGTCTTTGCGTGTGTGCTTGCAGGCATGTGTGTGTGCATGTGTGTGTGTGTGTATGTATGTGCATTGCTATGAGTTTCATTAGTGAGGCTCACAGGGACATAAGAAGACATTTGCAGGAGCATAAAGTTTGGCGTTCACAAAGGGCAGAGTGAGGGGCTGTTAAGGCTTTGGTCTAGATCATCTTTTTGGAACAGTAGAATGAACAGAAGCCCAGAGAGTTCATACTGCCTTGCACAAGAGCCCACAGTTCCTGATGTGCCTGAGGCCACAGCTGTATCTTCTGTCTACTTGTTCCTATTTAGACAAAGGTGAGGGCTCCAGGAACATTTGGTGCCAGTTCCTGTTGATGCCCAAATAAACCATCTTCTTAACTGCCTCCTGCCTCCCTGTTCCTCAAAGCCTGAAGGTGGGGTTGGTAGATGACTGGCCACAGGTCCAGGAGCACACATTCTTCTGTTTTATGCCTCAGCTTCTAGGGTTTGAGTCAATGGCTCCCTGGGCCAAGGCCAAGGCCAGTCTTCTGGTCTTTAAAACTTATGAGATTCATTGCTTTTCAAAGTGAAAGGCAGAGTGTCTTTCCTAGAGCTTCTAGAGTCAGCTCTTTAGGTCCCACAGAGAAGGGTGTTGGATCCTGTAGGACTGGAGTTACAAATACTTGTGAGCCACCACGTGCTTGCTGGGAACTGAAACCCAGGCCTTTGGAAGAGCAGTCAGAGCTCTTAACCACTGAGCTATCTCTCCAGCTACTGTGGTCTCTTAAGCAAGCAGATGCTAGACCTGAGGTGAGGGTTTTACTACCCCGGTTGTTTCTGTCACCGTGCCTCAAAAGTGAGCCATATGTCCTCGTGGGGAACCTTAGCTAACCACATGGGCTAGGTCCTAGGAGGTGCTATGGAGGGTACAGGATTTGGCTTTCTATGTCTCACAGAGGATGCAGATGATTGCCTCAGAACTGTGGGGTCTTGGTGAGCAGCCATGACTCAGCTTCCTCTGTAAGCCATGGTGGCCCACTGAAAGATGGGGGTATTTGACAAAACAAGCCTCTTCAAGCCCATCACATTCCCTTTTCTTCCACCAGAGGCCCCAGCTTTCTTTAAGACATGCTGTGGAAACAAATTATCTCTTCGTATATCTATAGCACTTGACACTTCACAAGAATATGACCTCACGTTGGTTCATCTGATGTTTATTTAAGCAGTGAGAGAGTATACTAAACCTGTTGTTACTGCAGATGGACATGGAGGAAAGCAGGATTCAGTCAGGGGAAGGTTTTTGTTCAAGGAGTTGCTGGTGGAGGTTTGGTGCTTGAGTCCAGGGTTCTGGAGTAATCAGTTAGCTATTTTAATTATTATATTTTAGTTAGAAGGTTTCAACATATATCTCCTTATAAGTCTCAAAATGCTTATTGATTAACTTATCCTAATGTGAATCCATTTGCCGGAGGAGGCTTAGGGAGTGGAAAAGATCCAGCTGTGGGAGATGCCATTCAATTTTACCTTGTACCAGGATTCTCATGAGCAATGGGACTTTAGCTAAACCATATGTTTCTGAGCTGTACTCTCCTCGGGACAGGAGGATGAGAATTAATGCCTATTTTCAAGGCAGGACTGATATTTAAATGAAATAACGCACATCAAGGGCCAGCATTGTGCCTACTACCCAGGGGTCCAGCACATCAGTATTCCTCCCATCATCTTCACTCTTAATCTTTACACTTAGTCTTTAGAACCCCAGAAGAGTCTAGTGTCATCTCACCCATACTTGCTTTGTGCCTGGATCTCATGTTTTTGCTCTGTAATATTTTTAAAATGCAGATCGTAAATATACAAAATAAAACAAGTGTAACTCTGGCCCTTCATCAAGAAATGACCTTCATCAACCACCTGTGAGTTACCCCACATGTAAGGTACCCAGGGCGGGTCTCAAAGAATGGTGTACCAAGAGTTACTTTAGTAGAAAACACATCTTTTCTTAGCAAAGTGAAGCACATACTCTCACCATGGGTGCTCAGCCTGTGTTCTCTGCTCTTTGATGGACCTTTTGATGCTCACAGGTCCTTGCTTTTGCCCTTGCTGGCATTCAATGGATGGACATGGATGCTCCCTGAGATCATGATGAAGCTGTGGGTCAGATGCTCAGGCAATGCTGGTGATAGCACAGTGAGGCCATTGGGTCATGGTGACATCGACCTTATCAGTAGATTGGTCAAGTAATAGCTTTGTGGAGAAGAAGCCAAGAGAGAAGAGGTAGGTCACTGGGGTGTTTTAACAGTATATCTTGTTCTGGACTTTTGCTTGTTCTCTATTTGCTTTCTGGCTGCTTTGAAGCAAGAGGCTTTGCTTTCCCTGACCAGCAGCCCTCCCACAGCCCTGAGGCTATCAGTGCCAAGGCCAGCTGCGAATATAGCCCAGCCTAGAATTATAAACTCACTAAAACATATAGAGATTTATTTAGTGGTTTGTTTTGTAACTTGAATGTGTAATTCTTAAGCTTGAACTCTATAGATGACAGTGCTGTCTTGCAACATCAAGGGCTGGGCACACTTGCTACGACATCCTATGGTGCCCTACCACATACTACCACCTGCTATCACATGTTACTACATGCTTCTTGCCATTATGTTGTCCCTTGTCACAGCCTGACAGCAATGGAGCTAAGTAACTGTGAACTGTAACTTCTGAAGCCCAATGAACCTTCTTTTCCTTTTAAGTTGACTTACATAGGCCTTTGGACTCAGCAATGAAATGTGAGCAATGCATACTGGATCCATGGAGGAGGCAGTAGGGTGGATGCAAATAGAGGCAAACACATTGATTTTTAAAAGGAGGGAGCTTATTCCTGAACAAAGGAAACCACCAAGGAAGGGGTTTTAAGGAGAGAGGTGAGGAACCCACAGCACTTGTGGAGCATGAAGAAGGATTATTTATGATGGCAAATGCTTCTAAACGTGGGCTGGGAAACATCTGTCCATGAAAGTGTCCTTCAGAATACTCAAAGCCAATGAAGAGATGCTTTTCTTTCTTCCTTTTGGGAGCCTCTGGAGAGCACATAGCTCAGCTCCTTGTGTCTTTCAAATACATACTCTGGGTAAAGTTGGAGCCAGATAATTGTGTCTTGATTCAGTGGCCAAGTCCATGCTAGGCCCAGGTGGAAACACTTAACGCCATCACAGTAAAATGGTCTATAAAAGAGAATGGCTTCCATACTTTCATAGGAGAAATTTATTTTTCCAAAGAAAGTGTGTATTTTGGAAAGAGAGAGCCTTGTTTATTTTGGAAATTAGACACATTTCCAGGGTTAGGGGAGACATTTGAGTTCTTTAACTTAATGTCACCAAGAACCCCCCAAGAACTGGTAGAGGAGGCCCTTTGGTTATCATCTTCCAACAGGTGGAGAAGTTGAGTTCCAGGGATGGGACAGACTGTCTCTGGGAGGGCTGCGCTGGAATGATGGGAGATTGCTGGAGAGTCTCAGTTAAACTGCATTTGAGAGAGGGCCAAGGGAAGAGTTGTAGAGGGAAGGGAGAGAAGCAAGAGCATGAGGCAAGAGAGATGGAGTGTTCTTGAGCTTTCTCTAAAGACAGAGTCTGGAAACATAAGCAAGCACCTTGTTTTTTTTCTGAAACTACAAACTTGCAAAGAGTTTTTCCTTGAGATTTCTTAGTTTAAACTCAAATATTAACACAAGTTACTTTACAAAAAGGGAATTTCTTGCATTTCTGTCATTTAAAAATAACCGTGTCTTTATTCCTGTTGACAGCCCTCTTGAAACACATGGACACAAGCCCATTCTGAAGGTTTTCAAAGGCTGGGAAAAAAAAGCAATGTTTACATAAGTAGGAAGCAATGCCTATTTGTTGGGTGTGTTTATAGTTGTATGACTCTGGCATTTAGGCTGGGGCAAACTTTCTTTGCAGTAGACAGATCAGCTTTGGGGACCGAGTGATATTTATAAAGAGTAAAGTGAAAAGTTCTATATTTACATTTCAAGAATGAAAAGTCTTTGCTTCATAGAAATCTCAGGAATGTCTCTGGAGTCCAAAGCATGCTTTTGCTGAATTCATTCCAGGGAGACCATTGACACTAGAATATACTTGTTTAAGGGATTTGTTTCCTACAAAATATAGGCTCAAATCCTTTCCTTTCTTTGTACCCTTGGCAATGAGATATGTTAACAAACAGGCCCATAGCTTTGATTTATCCACTTGCCAGCCAATCAGTCCTCACAGACAGTTTGAGCTGCTTCTCACACATTGCTGTTCTGGATTACCAAATGTCTTCCCTTTCTGAATAGGATGATGAAAGCATCATGGTTTCAGAAGGAGGAAGATTTTAAGTGTGTTTCCATTGCCATTTCTTCTAAACCTTTTCTTGACATTGTCCTGGTCCTTTTTCAGAGATCTGTTACTGTCTCTCCTTCTGGTTAACAAAAACTATAGAAGAACATTAGGAGGTAATCGTCAAGGGAGGCACGCAGACAATAGGACGCTGAAATGAGTCAGCCATGTGCAGAGTGCATGTTTAGTAAACACGTGTGGTCCTTTGCGCGTCTGTCAGCATCACTCCCAATTACAGCTCCCTTCAACTTTATGTCATATGCTCTGTTTATTCAGTTTTCAGTACTTATGGAGAGCTTTACACATGCCAAATAATACCTCAAGTATTAAAGATATAGAAATGAAGAAACTAGACCAGCACTGGCCTGATATTTCTCACTCTGGGATCCACTGAACTCCAAACTCCATGTATGAGAACTTCATACATGAACACTTCATCTCCCTTGCCTCATACTCTTGCCTCTCTTGCTTTCCCCTACAACTCTTCCCTTGGCCTTCTCCCAAATGCATGACCTCTTCTTCTTTAATTATTATTGTTACACACACACACACACACACACACACACACACACACAGCTTTCTGTCTATGTGTGTATCCACATGTATATATAAACTTCTAAATCCATTTAGCATTGCTTATATGTGTCCAAGGCTATTTGGGATGGGACAACCTATGTGTGAGCCGAGGTGACTCCAAACTCTTACGTGAATATTATAAGATTTTTTTTGAAAATCACTTCATATTTGGTGATAAATTAAAATATTAAGAGCATATTTCTGAATTGATGACTGTCTTTAAATCTCCCTCCATAGGGTCCAGGTATATAGGTTCACATTAGTGTCACTGGCCACATCAGAACCAGGGCTCCAGTTGACAGCTAAATGCCTTTCAAGTTAGGGTGAAGGGAAATATATGTGAGCTTTCACAGAGTTCTTTTCCTCTGAGGGAGCTGCATGTACTTCTCAACTTTGAGAAATGCTGGTGTGGAAGCAGTACAAAATCAGGCAGCTTTCTGTAGCTGCCACACTGCTACAGACATTAGCATTGTAGATAATGTTAGCATTTCAGTGTCAAAAAGTCTCCTCCCAAAGATATCTGCTGTGGTTTGATTGTGGAATGTCCTCCACAGGCTTATGTGTTTGAACATTTGGTCTCCAGCAGGTGGTGCTGCTTGGAAGATTATGGAACTTTTAGGAGATAGACACACTTCCCTTGCTGGAAGTGTGTCACTGGCTTCACTTTCTGCTCTCTCTCTCTCTCTTTCTTTCTTTCTCTCTCTCTCTCTCTGTCTTGCTGTTTCCTGTAATCAGTCTCCTTCCTGATTGCTAGGCTAGTCTCATGATCCTTCTATTATGCCTTTCCAATTATGTTGGGCTGTACCCTTTCTGGAACTGTAAACCAAAAGAAACCTTTTCACCCCTAAGTTGCTTAAGTCAGGGTATTTTATCACAGTCAACAGAAAAGTAAAGACAATAGTGTCCATGCTCTTATGCCTGGAATCTGGAAAAAATGATAGCATATATTAGCAGGTACAGTAAAGGGAGAAACTTTTGGAGTGTCTAGATGCTATTCATAACAGTGAAAGACAGAAACAACTGAAATAAATGTGCAGCAGTGCATGGACAGATGGACAAAAAAATGTGTCTGCTCATACAAAGATATTTGATTCAGTACTGAATGGAATTAAGCATCAAGGCATGGTACAATCTGGATGGACCTCTGGCAGAGTCAGTAAAAGCAGGTACATAGGTCAGAGTATATGACTTCATTTATAGGAAGCGTCTGGAACAGGTAAATCCATTGAACTGGATGTCATTGCTAGAGGCTGGGAGAGGGAGGATGGGGAGTGTGAACCATAGGAAGATGCTTTAGTGTGAAGTGATAGAAGCACTTTAGCACCAGACAGAGGTGATGGTTGTATAAAAATCCCAGTATTATCTACTCACAGTGGTTAATTTCTTATATTCATTTCCCTTCAAGTGGAGAGAAAGAATGGAAGATGAGGGCAGATGAGTAGACCAGAGAGGCAGCAAGAGAAGAGACAGGGGACATTGAGAATATAAACTGAGCTCATCCCACTGCTGTTACTTTTGGAGTTTGAGGAAGGAGCCCATAATCCAAAGGAAGCTGGCAGTCTTTAGAGACTCGGAAGTGATCTTCTTTGATAGTTGGCAATCATATAAGGACCTTACTCTGGGAATCAGAAATACGAGAGAGGGCAAAAATATTCCTCCCTGAGATCATATGGATTTCACATATGGATTTCACCCAATGAAATCCAGACAGGACTAAAAGAATGATATTCAACAGAAAATGAATAGTAAATTTATGCCACTATCAACCACAAAGTTTGTGGTAATTGGTTACAACAGCCTTAGACAATGAATACAAGTCTCCTGCCTAGAGTTCTTGTTTGAATACAAGTTCTAGAATACAAGCTCTGTTTTCTCTTCTTCATTGGTCAAACCCATTCCCAGCATACTTTGGTCACCTGTGTCTTTCTGAGTCTTCCAATTGTCAGATGTTGGTTGCAAAGTCTTCTGATATCTCTCAGAGTTCCCGGATTTGCCTCTGTACCTACACTGGCAGGCTGTCATCGTCTGTTCTCTGTTGTTCTTCCATTCCCCTGCATGCTCCTGTGGTTACCACCGACAAGTGGATGCTAACCACATCCTGCCCCAGCTTTTGGGTCTTCCCGTTTCAGCCTGAGTTAGCTGGAATACAGGGTCATCCAGGGTCAGCTACAGAATTGCATAGTACCTGTTGTTCAGAATGGGTCTCTACTTGGGTTTTATGCTGTGCCGTCTCTTCTTGAAATTGGCATTTCTCTAGCTGTACCACAGTGTTCCCTGATCCTTCATGTGTCATGGTGCTCCCTGGTCCTTCATGGTAAAACTGATTATGTGCATTTGAATCCTCATCAGGCTCACTTGGTTGGAATTCGCATTGCCTCTGGTTGTTGTATTCACTGTTCATGATGGGGGGAAGATGATGAGTGTTTTGGGAGTGGCGGGTGGCTATGACTAGAGTGGCTTGGACAGCCTCCCTCGAGAGGGCAGGTGTGAGAACTGATTATACTCCAGCCGGAAGGGATGGAGAAGACTGAGAGGTTCTGTTTGCCCTGAGCACACACCTGTAGACAGCCATGTAGGAACAGCCTTCACAGCAACTCCAACCAGCCTTTCAGATGATTGCATGTGCATGAAGTCAAAAAGTCATGGGTAAACCCATTAGGTGCAAGGTGTAGATGGAGTGATACCCCTTTCCTGGTTAACAAAACTCAACCACAGGTGTTCTCAGTGCAGGGGATAGAGCCTGCAGAACCACTCCATCGATTCCAGCGTTCTTGATTTCCTCCATATCATCCAAAGATCAGAGGAAAATGGCTCCTAGTTTGGAGGTGCATACTATAGCCCAGCGCTTGTATTTTTGCCTATTAAAATGGGAATGGCTGCCTTTGTTTTATGTAGAGATATCCCTGATGTGCTGTGTTTGCTATGATTTGGGGTCATTTCTATTGGAGAAAAACCTGGCTTTGGTTGTCAGGGCTCTCAGCGTCTTCCCTGGTACTGTGGCTGGATGATGGTGACACTCCCTGCTGGTTTTTTTTTTTTCTTTTTCTTTTTTTTCCTGATCTTGCAAGAAGGGCCCTTCTTTGTCAGAGTTGGACAAAGAACGGGGGAGGGTTGAAACCTGGGTCATGGTTCCCAGCAATCTAAGACATTTGAGGGGTCCAGCCCAGGAGCCAACATCTCATGGGGACAAGTATCAAGTGGCCTGAGCATTTTGTCTTAGAAACATCCCAAATCTTACAACGTCAAGAGGACAGGGTTGAACTATGTTGTAAGCCACTTTGTTCTAAAACTTTTCCTCTTTGTATTATCTTAACTTTTGTGAAAATAAAATAACTTCGACTTGACAGTCAGTTGTGAAAATATAAGTCAATGAAATGGAATTTGTAAACGTTGAGTCAAGCAAATGTTTGGATTATCTTGTTTCAATTAAGACGCCATGACTTAGCCTTCCAAGAAGGGGCCTTTGTTCTCATCTGTATTTGAATATATTATGCCCTCAGATTAGCTTTTAAAGAGACAGGAAGTAGAAGGGACGGGGGAAGGGAGCAGCAGAGGCAGTGGACAAGAAGACCAATTCAGGATGTTCAGTACAGGTTTGGAGTCGTAGGGGCAGAGATGTAAGCCCTGGTTCTGACCGTGCCAGCTGTGTGCCTTTGACTATCTATCTCATTCAGCTTCTCTGAGCTCCTGTTTCCTCCTTATGTTAATGGATATATGTGGGCTTGCTATTTGGGAGGACTATTAAAGAGGGTAATGTACATGATTTTGCCTCTTGCAGAAAGTCCCGCAGTAAATATTTACTAAATGAAGTAAGAGTGTTTCTCAGTTGTGTGTGGATTATTTCCTAGTGTTTAGTATCAGTCCACTATAGCCCCCTGCACTGATTTTAAGAGCGATAGACTTGAGTGCCCTTATCACAGAACCAAAGGTGATCCCTTCCATATTTTTTCCTCCTCCTTTTCTGTATTTCCTTGAAAATATAGACTAAAATTCTGCTACATTTCAGCCACTGAGGTTGGAGTAGTGGTAATTAGCTAAGGAAGGTTGACCTTGGCCCCCGAGAAGGTAGCAGTGACAGTCTAGGGCACCAAGGGAGCTCTTCTCTTCCGTCTGGGTGGGGCAGGTGAGGGCGGCATCTGACTGTCTAGAAGGTATGGATTTTATTGACGCTGGTGTGGAAGATAAAGCTCAGAATCAGTAGACACCAGTTGAGGGAAGGGGAGGGTGAGTCCACTGTGCTTTTCCACTGGATTCCACAGTTGATGGCTTTGGTCCCTTTGTGAAAATGCATTGAGTTGAGTGGATGACACCCCTGCAGAGACAAAAATTGCCACCACAGGCTACTTGAACTGGTCTTGTTGTTGGAGAGCTCTAGTTTCATGTATGGAAGGCTCCTCCAGGGATCCCTCCTGGGCCTGTGGGGAGGCCAGGAGGTGGTGATGGGGCTAGGGCTGGCCTTTGCTTCAGTGTTTCTTATCTGTGTTTTCATTACTTTAGTGTAGAGCCCTGGCTTCCTGAGAGATGCGTCATCTCATATCCATGACTTGAGAATCAGAAGCTATATCCATGGGCAGGTTTGAGCCCGCATCACATGCCTATAGGCACTTCCTGTCCACACACAGGAAGGAGCCTTTATCAGGAGTCTAAGTTAGGTTATTTTGTTGTTGTATGTATGTATGTATGTATGTATGTATTTATTATTTATTTATTTATTTATTTATTTATTTATTTATTTATAGAACCAAATGCACTCTGAACCCAACCACTGTTCTCTGCATTGGCAATTTACAATTCCATTGCTGGCAATGTTGTTAGTGATGGTACCTAATTCATAATGATGGGATGCAAAAGCATTGAATTTCAATCTTGTCCTATGCCAGTGATAGTCATTGTGAATCTCCCCATGCTGGGCATTCTTCCTC
This sequence comes from Pachyuromys duprasi, assembly GCA_028658305.1. NCBI lineage: Eukaryota > Metazoa > Chordata > Mammalia > Rodentia > Muridae > Pachyuromys > Pachyuromys duprasi. The sequence continues at coordinate 19,265,417 of CM053755.1, forward strand.
GCACCTAACTGATATATTTTCAGCTTGCTATTAGTTAATCATGGTGTAAGTCAGGGAGTGTAAGGGCAGTGATTCACACACCTAACCCTGGGAGGGCACCTACAGTGACTGAGCGAAAGAAGGTGTGCATGATGGCCCCTTTAGACGTCTGGGTTCCAGTTTATCACAATAGAGAATTGATTCAGTTATTTTTTTAAAGTCAAATTTAAAGCTTAGGATGTAACTCAGTTGGTAGAGTACTTGCCTAACATGCACAGTACTCTGGGTTCACTCCCCAGCACTGCATAGACTCAGTGCACACTTGTAATCCCATCTCTTGGGAGGCAGAGGCCAGAGGAGTAGATGCTCCAGGATGACTGGGGCTTGGCTATATAGTGAATTCTATATAACCAGCTATGTTATATCAGATCCCTTTTCTAAGAAAAGCTATTTATTGAAACATACAGTATAAATTTCTGATTTTTCAGTTGATGGCGGTAAGGATTTCAAAAACATCGCATATGGTCCTTTAGATATTACCTTGCTCAAGACACAGAACATTCCCACTGTTCCAAATGCCCCAGGCTATTCCCAGTGTGGTCCATATTGTATCCCAACCCACAGCTGCTGTCAACCTTCAATCTACTTTTGCATTTTTAGAGGATACCATATAAATGAAATTATACAGTGGGAGGGAGCTTGAGTGTTACTTCTTTTACAGAGCCAGATGTACCTGGTGCTCCTCCTTGTTGGTTCATAGGTTACTAGTTCTTTATTATTGTTGAGGACAGGCCACACTTGTCCACCCACTTCCCAGTAAGGGCTGTTTTTCGAGTTGCTTCAGTTGTTCTAGAAGCTATCAATGAAGGCACTCCTCGTGTTTGGGTGCAGCTTTTGTGTGTGTGTGGGGGGAGGTGTTTCATTTTCAGAAAATACATGATCATTGGATCTGACATATATGCAAAACGAATAAAACAAAACAACAAACAATACAAAAAAACCTTACCCAAGACTTTTCAGAATAGATGCTTCATTTAAGGTTGCAATATTAATATAAATTTATATAAAATGAATATAAATTAATATAAAATTTAATTTTATTTTGTGATTAAAAAGATAGAATAAAATGCAGTTTTAAGACATAGTAACCCCAAGATTCTGTGTCTCCTTACTCAGTTTCCAACAATGGAAAAAAGAATGTCAGTCACAACCAGAGTGTTGACATCATTATAGCCAAGAGAGGAACATTGTATCACCAGGGACTTCCTTATGTTATTCTACCTTCCAGTTACACCCCTCTGCCAGCCAATTTTATCTGCTCTTTATTTATTAAACTGTTGCTACTTTAAGATTATTGTGTGAATGTGATTGTGTGGTATGCAACCTTTTAAAATTGGCTTTTTCACTCAGTCTCATTCTTGTTTTTTCAGGACAGGGGTTCATTGTATAACTGCTGTGGATATTCTGGAACTTACTTTGTAGACCATCCTGGCCTTAAACTCACAAATATCTGCCTGCCTCTGCCTCCCAAGTGCTGGTCTTAAAGGTATGCACTGTCACGTCCAGCCAGTCTCGTTCTTTATAGATTTATCAAGGTTGTCTTATGGACATTGGTTCCTTTTTGTCGCTGTACTATATTCCATGTCATGGACATACCTCAGATTGTTAAACCATTTACAAGTGGAAGGCCATCTAGGTCCTTTGACACTGTTGGCAATTACAAATCAAGCTACTGTTAACTTTTGGTGCACAGAAATTGCATTTTTCTTGAGTAAATATCCAAGTTTGTCTTAGTTTCCTTTCATGCTATTGTATGAAATACCCTGACCAACATAACTCAGGGAGAAAGGGTTTATTTCAGCTGCCAGTCCCAAGGGCACAGTCTACAATGGTAGTGAAGTCAAGGCAGTAGGGGCTTGAAACACTGACTACTCACGTCTTCAGTCAGGAAGCAGAGGGGGATGAGTACCACTCAGCTCACTTTCTCCTCGTCATTCAGTCCAGGACCTTGGCCTACAGAATGCTGCCTTGGATTGTCCCATTGCAGTTAACCCAATCAAGATCACTTACACATGTACCCAGAGGCTTGTCTCCTGAGTGATTCTAGATTCTATCAAGTTGACACTATTAAACATCCCAGGGATGTAACCCGTAGGCACGTACTTGGCCTTTTTACGTGACAAACACTGCTTGAATGATCCCACTTCTTCACATCCCCATCAGCTTGTTATTGACTCAGTGTTTCTCCGGAGAGAGCAACATTGTGCCCTTGAATTTGTTATTCATGTAATTTAAAATGATTGTTTCTGCTGTGTTCTTTATGTAACTCAGTTGCTGTTCAAGTACTGTCAGAAGTGAGAACAGTGGACAGTGAGTAGTTCTGTTCACTGTAAATCTGTGTGTTTGATTTGGTACTCCCTACAGAGCATCTTATTTCTTTCATTAACTTGGCTGCTGGGATGTTCAGTATAAAGACTTGTTTTAATTGTCAATATTTTCGATTAGTCTTTTCTATGCCTAGTTCATATCTTTTTTTTTAAAAAATGATGCTTGCTATAAAATTTTTATTTGTTAAAATTGTCACTGGCAGCCTTTTTTTTTTTTGATACAGTGGACACTTATCTTAGACTACCATTGTGCTCCCAGAGCTAAATTATAATTATGCTCATGTCTGGGGCTTAGCTCATCTACCCTGTGTGGAATCCATTGAGAATATAACCATCTCCCAAAGATGATTTGCTCCCCAAGGAGGCTTTTTTCATATTTGTCTTTTTTCAGATGCTTAAAGATCATTTTCATGCACTTTGTGTGGGTTTTGCCTCAAGAATGTCCTGATTTAAGTGGGAAATCGAGCTGTGTATGTGAATAAATACAATCCAGATAAAGTTATGCCTAACTGAAAATTGAGGTATCTAGGGAGTGAAATGAGAAGCAGTCATGTCCACATAGAAGTTACAGGAGACATGGTTTTATGACTTTTAAAAAATATCTTCAGCCTCCACTATGTAAAGCCTCACTGGACTTGGTAAACTATGTAACAAATCAGAGGAATGGGCAGGAAAATGTCTGGGATTCTTTGGAGTTCTGCCTGTGGATGATGGCAGAGCTGAGGAGAGGTCTGGGTAGGATAAGCTGGGAAAAGCCTCACATATCTTAGCTGGAGCTGAGCTCTAAAAAGGATATGGTTGGATTGATAGAAATGAAGGCATGGCCTACCATTTCAAGCTACTATGATCCACGAGGAATTCCTAGACATTCTAGGAATCAGACCAAGGAGAGTTGTGGGCTTGGAGGCATCCCAATGAGAATGTGGCAAACTTACTGCTCCTGCTGGGTCTAGGGCATAGGAGAACCCAGACAAATAAAGTGTCTTAGGTTGTAGCATCCTACTCTGTATTCTTTAAAAAACAAAACAAAACAAAACAAAGATCTGCTAATGGCACACATGGCTCCAAGAATCCTGGTATTATACATCCTACCCAACCAATAGCCTGTTAGAATAACATCATGACATTGGTAATTCTTAGCATTCAAACCCTAAACAAAGCAAATGGAGAAATGAAAGCATGCTCTTGGAGACGCTGTTGACACACCTGGGCTAGTTTCTGTTGAGTCCTCTGGGCCATGACTTCTAAAGACCAATTGGGCTCCACATTGGGGGTAGTCACCAGTGGGCTGTTATAGTCACTGTGATGAAGACAGAGGGACACTCTCCCATAACTCATTTTAAAGACTTGGGCTTTTCCACAGTTCTTTTGTGCATGGGATTCTTGGATCATATGTTTGCCTTTGTGTTGACTGCCAGAAATTTCAAGTTGAGCTCATAGCTTCAGTGTTATGGGTGTACTGGGCTTCATCTAAAAAATGCAATGGTCTAAGGAGATGTCTTAAGTTGCTTTTCTAAAGCTGTGAGGAAGCATCGTGACCAAGGCAACTTTTTAATTGGGGACTTGCTTACAGTTTCAGATGATTTGTCCATGATCATCAAGGTTGGGGCCATGATGGCAGGCAGGCAGCTGTGGTGTTGGAGCCATAGCCAAGGGCTCATATGATCTGAAAGTTGTTGACTGGCAAAGAGTGACACTGGACCTGTTATGAGCTTAAGAAAGCTCAATGCCCACCCCCCCAGTGACACATCTTCCCCAACAAGAGCACACCTCCTAGTCCTTCCCAAATAGTCAAACATATTATTTAAGCATTCAAATGTAAGAAAATACTGTGAGGCATTCTCATTCAAAACACAACAGCTAGTTTAGGTTTTGCTTCATTTTAATTTAGTTTTGACTGACTAGCTTTCTTCCTTCTTTCCTTTCTTCCCTCCTTCCATCCCTTCTTTTCTTCATTTCTTTTTCCTTCCCTCCATCACTCCCTGTTTTCCTCCTTTATCCTATTAAATTTTTCTTGCATTAAAGTGGTAAGTACTTAAGACAAGTATGATTGAATAAATAAATAAAGTAATTACTTTGTCTCACACTGCAGTGATCTCACTTCTGTGAGAGTGATATTTACTTCTGAAGAAAATGCATCCTCCGGGAATGCTAACAAGACAACCTACTAAATTTCAGCATCTTTGTTCATCTGTGTAGAAATTTTGTTTTATGTAATGACAACCTAGAGTGGAAGATGCCTTTGCTGCCCTAGCTCACGGGAGAGGAAGCCCAGATGCAGAGGAGCTCCATGGCCTTTGCAAAACCCCACAGTTAGGCAGCCACACAACTCAACTTGAAATCAGGAAGATCAACCTATCTTGAGGAAACTTTTATTCTCATCAGATCCTAATTACAGGAAAGTATATGAAAGATATACAGATGCAGGACAGGTTCTTACTCCAGTTAATCATTTAACACCTGAATAATGGAAGGGATTGACCACCTACAAGTTCCTTTCTTTGCATTGTTTGAAAACAGAGCTGATGTAGGTCTCCTCGGTTTCTCTGCTGATCAGTGGCATAATGTGGGTTAACTAGATGAGGGAATAGTACCAACTGTCACTCAGTGACAGCCAGGGGTGGGGTGGGGTGGGCTCTGGACTAAGAGGAGTGCTGGATCTAGGCTCAGCTTAGTCCCCCTGTAAAGGAAATGATGTTCTTACATGCTTCAGTAAGACCAGAGACAGGAACATACTTCGCAAGGGTCAGATGGCTGAGAAGTCAGAAGTCATCAGTCTAATGGGAAAGATGTGCTTGGACACTGTAGACCTCTATAGTGCCTCCCAGGCAGGTGGCAGGGGACACATGTGTACTCACTTTCTTCAGTATTATTTTAAATTAAGAATAAGTTTTCTACAGTGTTAAAATTCTACCAGAGTCCATCCTGAGAATTTAATTGTCTATGGCCACTTCCAGTCTTGCTTGATTTTAATCTACTTGTGTGTGTGTGTATGTGTTTCCTTTTCCTGTTCTTTCTAGAGTGCATATTGTTGCAGGATTGCTATTGTCTAGGGCTCTGCAGGTCTCATTTGAAGAGGGCTTCTTTGTCTTTGAGTGTCTTGATGACTGGGCTCCTGAAAGGCAACACACCTCATCACAAACTCATGTCTCATCACCTCAGTCTGGTACTTCTCTAGATCTTCCCCTTAGACACACCACCATCATCTGCTCCAGAGAGGAGTCTGGATCTATAATGTGTTCCTATCTTCTGGCCATCCCGGCTACCTAGCACAAGCATACCAGGTCAGATCTGTGGTACTGATCTTGCTGTTCTTTCCTTAATACATTCACATTTCTCCATCCTTAATGCCAATCAGTAGATGCCACCCACAGGAACTGTTCTCTGTAGCTGGTCATTCCTGACCACATTTTCCAAACTCAGGAGATACCATAAGAATTTTTCTTCTTGTGGCCCAACCCGAATTCTGACGGAATAAAGAGATATATCAACAGAAGTAATCAGTGTCCACACTCTCTTCTTTTGCTTTAATTTCCTATGATCAGTTACATATTCTTCTACTACCCCTGTATTCTTAGGGTTTTATAGTTGGTAGTTAAGGATCCATAATGTCTTTAACTCAGAGAAGCAGCTGAAATGGCCAATCCGTCTTTTTGACACAGGTTGTAACAAGGGGGCCCAACAGTACAGCCAATGATAGAACAGGGCCAAACTAGAGGTAGGCACTCCAGCATCACTCAGTTGATAACGTTGTGTCTGCCAGGTACTACCTGTTTTTGTGGCTTGCCCAGGCCCTCCACCTGATCTGCTTCTCTGGTCACCAAAAGTATGAGCTATTACACAGAGATGCTTTAAAGGAGGGTTTAATAGTGTCTAGTTGGTTCCCACTAGATAAGTAT
>CM053755.1:19272181-19294699 GCA_028658305.1 Pachyuromys duprasi
GAAGGAGATGAGGGAGGGAGTGGGAGGGTGGGAGGGAATGGGGGAGGGGGCTACGCCTGGGATTCAAAGTACCTAACCTGTGACTGAGATAAAAATAAATAAATTAAAAAATAAAAAAAAATTAAAAAAAATAAAATAAAATAAAAAATAAAAAATAAGAAGAAAATGTGTTCTTGAGCTAGCATATATATATATGCATATATATATGCATGTATATATTATATATGTGTGTGTATATGTGTGTGTATACATGTGTGTGTCTGAAGTGTGAATTTGTGAGCTGAGAAAAGGGAGAGTTACCCAAAACACCTTCCTATAGATTACTAAGAATTACTGATCAGAGAAGTTACGACTGGGCAGGAGAAGCCCTCCTTCATGCAATCACAGGCTTTAATTGTATGGTTCTAGATCAATTATTTGGTGAACTTTGTGAAAATAATTGGCTGGAGTGATGACTCCTAAAAAGTCAATAATGATAAAGTCCATCCATCACTGTTGTCCGCTGTGCAGGGTGAGTCGTGTGCTCCATACTTGGTGTCATTAGGCCAAAAGAACACAGGATGGTGTGCCACTTCCTCAAGCTAAATTGAGGAAAAGAACACTCAGAAGGATGAACAAGAAGTGGCTTGGGCAGAAGAAGGGCCCAGAAACGAACAGGAGAAACAAAGCCCAGCAGTCTCAAGTCAAGAGAGTACAAAGTACGAAAGAAACAAGGATGTGCTGGGGCAATGGTGTCTTTGCAACTACTAAGCTTGGAGCCAGGAGGACAGACAGGAGGCTCTGGTCATCACCACTGAGTATGAGGACTAAGAGCTCTGTCTCTTAGTCAGGGACTAAGGCTCCGAACGGACTGGTGTGCTCGTGATGCCAGCACAACAGAAGTCCAGGGTCCTGCACACACACATGTACCATGAAGCACATAAAGCTAGGCTGGGTTAACGTGATGTGATGAAGATACCAGCTAAGACTGCCACTGCGTGGAGAGCCAGAGGCTAGCTGCGGAAGATGAGGCGTATTTTGCTAGGTGGGAAGGGTGGGGGAAGGACATTCCAACAAGCAAGATAAACATCAGAATCAATTTTCCAGGCCAAGAAGAAAAATGCTTCTTTTGTGAATGTTTTTACTTTACCTGGACTGTCGGAGAAATGTAAGCCAAGAATTGCGCAAGGGAGATAGGATCTGAAACACCACCTTTGCTCCTGAAATCCAGGAGACATGCATTTGCATTTTTATTATTCCCCATTGGCAGTCTTTCTTCTTACCCTCCATCACAAGCCCTGACTCCATTCAGAGTACTCTGCTGAAGCTTTTTGCGCACAACAGGAAAGGGGGTGGGGTAGGGAACCACTTTGTAGAGAGACTGGGAGTGATATTTTAGTAAGTGAAAAGACAGACATTTTTTTTCCAAGCTAGTCAGCACTTTAGCCATCCAGTTTTCCCATTATATACATACTGAGTTTTTTTCTCATTACCAAGTGCTAAGCCTAATGGAGACACAAAGGTATGTCTGTCCTCACCCCTGTTCTGATTGTGATGGGGAAGGGTTGGCACACAGACTGTGATGACTCCAAAGGACAGAAGGAAGAGGCAAGCGGCTTGCCAATGATGATACCAACCCGGGCATCCCAAGAAAAACAGTATGATTGCTAAGGGAAATGCTACCCATCACATCAGACAAGTAGGGAGCCTAGCTGGAGGGGGCTACAAGCAGACTAAAGTCACACCTAGCTCCACTCCCCAGTCCCAGAGGCACATTGACTAGTGTCATGTTGCATAAGTCATATATTCACTGGACCCATTGTTTCTTCCAGCCTCTGCCTATCCTTGGCAACTTCCAAATTCACGCTTCAGTCTGAACCACAAAGACCAGTGTGTTTCAGTCTACTTGTGATAGAAGTTGAGCATGTACATACTTCCTCATGTTATAACACCTTCCCCTCCCAAGGAACCTTAAATGAACACACTTGGCTCTCCCCTTCAGATACCACTATGTTTTCGACACTAACAACAAGCCTTTTGCTTGCAGGATGATCTGACTCTGTGACTCTCTAATACTACATGTTCTCTGCTTTTCTAAAACCTGCCACCACCCTCCTCCAAAGATCCCTTCTGGAGAAAATATAGAATTAGGGTTGTGCAAGATGAAGAATGCTGTCCAAGCAGCTCCTGATGGGAATGGGGACATGTGCAGAACTCTACCCTGTATGTAAATTTTGGGGAGCTTCCTTCCTGTGGAAGACCACATCTATGAAGTGTTCTGTCACCCTCCCTCCTGCCTTTCCCACTGTCTATTCCCTGCTTCTACAAATGTAAAAGCGTAATCAGGGATGAATGAAATTAGAAAGGTTAATGCAGAGATGATTGACACTGCTCTGAGAACCACCTTTAATAATACATGTCATTCATCAACCCTGAGTACAGCTTTGAACCTTCTACCCTCTGTTGTAGCAGAAGCACTCAGAGTTGGACTTTTCATATGCACCCATAGCTTTTAGTCAGTAACTGTTGAGGGTTCAGACTTGTGTGAAAGTGGCATCTAGTCACTGCTCACTATAGAGATAAAGTGGAATGTACAGCCATGCAGTTGCCTGGGACTGCCTAAATTTAATGACAGTAAGGCATGGGCTTGGGGTTAAGAGAACAGCCTCTGAAACGCTAACAATGGGGTGGTTCAGAGAAGAAGCCAGCATCTATAAATCGTGATGGTTGTGTTGTAGGTATGTGAGAGAATGCTCTGAAATATACCAGAATGATGAAGCATTTTTTGACTAGTGAAAATGTTTTCAAATGTTAGCAGCTTACTTTCAAATTTTTTAAGGAAAAATTATTTTATGCTCTACCTAAACCATTGCTATGTCTTTGAGATGGCTTCAAAAATTATTTTAATCCACCCACTTAAAAAGTAAGGGATAATTAAACTAAACTCAGTGTTTGCTTTTTTAATAGCTGAAAGTAGGAAGGAGGCATGAAGGAATAGGGGTGTTAAAAGAAGGGAAGGTGGGGTGAATGTAATCAAAATATAGTGTGTATGTATGTGTATGTGCTTTAGATTGTCAAAGAATAAATAAAAAATGATTATTTTATGGAAAGATAAAAGACATCAGGCAAATGGAAACATGTGTAGGTCAGACAGGATTTCAGCAGTGGATCCAATGTTCCTGATGGTACATGAGGGGCAGGGCCAACATGAGAGTTCTCTTTTGGAAGCCCTGGGTTAGCATAATCTCTTGTCCAGTCTACAACACACAAGGACTACACTCCTATAACCTGCCCTTACCAACAGGTAGGAAATACTTGAACCTATACTTTCCACTTCAGAAGCCCTGTTAGATGTCTTCCTTTTGATTTTCAAGTTTCATCTGGTGAGGTGGCAGAGAATCAAGTTTTCTCACTGAACACCATGACCCAATGAAGTTTTTCTACCAGAATCCTCAGAAGATTTGAAGACTCTGAAACTGGGATCCCAGGTGTTTAGCCAAGTGAAGTATGTGCAAAAAATACAAATAAAAATTAAAATTTAACAAGATCTAAATGGAACAGACAGAGAATGACATGAATACATTGTTATAATTCTGTAAACTAAATCTTGGAGCACTAGAAGCACTCAGGCAAGGGTGTAAAGGAGAGTGCTGGCAGTGGTACCTTAGAGGGGTTTGCAGAAGCTATGTTCTGTGAGAAGATTTTTTTGAAAGCTGTGCTACTAGGTGTATCAGCTAATAGAGCCCTAGGTAGTGGCCAGAGGACTCAGAGATGTTGTGTGCCAGAAAGCTTGGGACCTGCAGCTCATATATCCATATGGACTCTAACATTCTGGGATCATAAGCCCAAATAAAATCTTTCTTCCATAAAGTGTCATGGTGTTATACCACAGTAATAGAAAAGTAAATAACGCATATATAGTAGATTGTAAATCTTGGGGAGAATGCACCCCTCTGTCCATGACTTACTCCAATCTTTTTCCTTGTTGTCTAGTGCTCTAGTCCTTTCCCCAAGGCTCCATACTAGGAGCTCAGTAAATACTTGTTAGACAGATGAAAGGATGGGCAGGTGGATGGCTAGGTGGATGGATTGAGGGGGTAGATGGAAGGGCGGATAGACGGCTGGATAGATGGATGAGCAGGTGGAAAGTAGCTGAAGACAGGTGAACATTGGTTGTTTGGATGAACTAAATACTCCATGTTTCTTCTCTTTTCCAATTTGAGCTCCTAAAATCAGCCATCCAACATGCTGGTTACAGTGCATAAATACCCAGAAGACAAACATGGTAACTTTTGGGAGAATGTGAACTATTGCTTATTTTCTCCTTTCCCCAAACCCTTGTTGACTTCCTGCCAAGCAAACCAAGAGAAGACCACACAACTACTGGCATCCAAGTGCGTCCAGCCATTTGCAATCAACTATGATCAAGAAAGTTGACTTGCCACAAAAACCTGCCATTTCTAGAATCTTTCAGCTATTGAGCTGATTTGCATTTTCCTTCCACATGAACTGATTTTAAAGAGGAGAAAAATCAACTTCTGCTTTGCACACTAATGGGAGGATAAAAGTTATACAAGGATGGATTCCACTGATTAGAGCTCCTGCTCATTTTCTGCTGCTTGCTAGCCATTTGGTAGCATTTTAATTTAACTTTCCACAGGCATATTCTCCATTAATATTTATGAAATGATTACTAGCTGCAGCTTAGTCCTTAAAAGCTGGATTTGAAGCATTCGGCAAAATACGTTCACTAGTAGCTGAGAACAAATAATGCTCTAACAAGCTGTTAGGAGGCTTTCATGTCTTAATGCAGCTTTTCTCCCAAAAGCAAGAGAATTAAAAATCAGTATTGGCCTAATCAGCGAGTAGAAACTCCAATAATTAGACTAAACTTTGCATATTATGGGAATCTCTAGACCAAGCACAATTCCAGACTTTGGGTAGATCTGTGAAATCTCCAGCACCAGTTCCTAAGACTCATGTTTGCATCATAACAACTGGAATGTGTCATAATTTCATAGTTGAGAAATTCTTTTATTCACACATGTTTTTCATTTTGTCCTTATAACAAATTCATGAGATGGGTGTTATTATCATTCCTATTTTACAAATAAGGGCACTTAGGGTAAGAAAACTTAAACAAAACCATTCCCTTGGTAAACATTCTCTGGATGACTGACACCAACTTTTGCTTGCCTCCTCTGTGCCCAGTGTTGCGTTTGGGGCCTGTGCTTTCCAACCCAACCCTGTGGGAGCCCATGATCACCACAGAGAAGCATTCAAAGAAACAGACAATTGCAAGGAGGGACAAGACTGACAAGAACAGAGGATGCTGCGAGTTTTAATACAAAGACAAAGAATAACTCATAAAAGCTGTAGCAGGGCAAGAAGGGGGGTACTGAGCAAGGCAAGTCACACACACACACACAATCTCACACAATGTACACCATAAATCAATCAAAGATGAACCCCAAGAATATCTAACAATTCCAACATAGTGACCTTCAGCATCAGAACTTTCTGCTACAAAATGAGCAGGGAAGGGAAGGATGCTTGGGGACCAGATTGAATAGTATTTCTCCTAGATTCAAATTTTATGGTTTTATGTTTTCATTGTAACCCACTGTCAAATTGGAGCTGCACAAATGAGCATGGATATGGGGCCATCCACTGACACATTGGCAACCTACCAGAAGCCACAGGTTGTTTTGCTTTGTTTTGTTTTTTTTAAAAAGAGAAATTGTCATTAAAAGCTTAAGTAGCAATGACCTGATAGGGATACATGGCTTGAGGGGTATTTGACAAAGATGAAGCAAGGACACCAGATAGAAACAGAGGAACAGTGACAAGAGCTTGCACTTGGCATATGGTGGTGACCTTGAGATGAAAACTGACCTCCCAAAAGAATGACAGAGCTGATAGCTGAACCGAATTCCAGGCTCATCATACCATGCCCACTATTTTTATACCTAGGCTCTAAAAACTATCACTGGATGGGCTGGCCAGATGCATGGGGAGATGGCGGTAGACTGTGGGATGGAAATTTCATGCATGGCTCACTGGGATAACTTATGTGACGATGATCTGCCTCCATCTCAAAAACCTAGCAAAAGGCTTGTTCCTCACAGTCAGAGGAGGTGAGCTTCTGCCTCTCTTCTCCCTGTCTGAAAATGGTACTACCACTGACAGCAACTCAGATTCTCTGCTCAACCTAAGATACACTGTCATGAAGTACATCTGAAGAGCCAAGTACAGTTACAAAAGCTCAAGAGATACTGGGGCATGGGTGCCGTGCTTGGAGGCTTTGATCTTGAGCTATTCTTCCCGTTTCAACTATATACTCTGTAAGTCAGTGGAAGGGCTTCCTTCTAGCACAGGTGTTCTTTACCCCGACAAACATAGTTCTCGGATTTCCAGGTTCAGACCCTTTTAACTGTGGTGGACATTTTTGTGTAAAGCACAGTTTGCCTTGATATAAGGTCACTGAGCCACTAATCGGGTTTTGTTTCTTGTTTTGTTTTTTGAAGGAACAGTGATTAAGCTAGCTTGTATGATATTGTAGGTTAAAAGCAAAAGAACGCTAGGATGACCCATGGTGGACAGAACAGAATCAAAGTGAAGGAAGGTTTGCCAGTCAGGTTTCCAGGCACTGTTGAGGCTCCTTGCCAAGAAATCTACTATCTTATATACATACACACACACACATGCATATGAACATTGTTGTCATTTGAATGTGAAATATCCCATGTTGACCTGTGTGTTTGCATACTTGTCTCAGCTTGAAGGTGTTGAGGAGGTACCTAGCTGGAAGAAGTGGGTCACTGGATGCAGGCCTTGAGGTTTGTAGCAGGATCCCACTTCCTGTCCTCAGCCAGCTTCCTGACTGCAGATGCATCTTGACTGGCTGCCGCACGCTCTTGCTGCCATGGCCTTCTTGCCGTGATGGAGTATATGGACTGTCTACCATTGAACAGTGAGTCAAAACAAACCTTTTCTCTTTCATCCTTCTTCTCAGGTATTTGGTCATAACAATATGAAAAATAACTAATGCACATGTATGCACCAACGCACACATGTGCGCACGCATCACTGCTAATTGAAAAGACCTGGAATTTTCCCCACACCAAACACTGCCATCTCCTCATGACTTTGTATCACAAAGAACATTAGCCTGGGACCACATGTTTTGTTTTCAATCAGAACCAAACTTCATGCTCTAAAAGGGGCCTCTCATGATGCTCAGATGAGCAATGATTTCTATCTCACTAGCTCTCCCCATCTTACCAAGACTTGCCTCCTGGCATGTCATAGCTGGCATGACCATAGCTCTTTGGTTCAACTGTCTTTCCTTTCCAGCTTTTCAGAACATATTTCCATCTGTGCTATCTGCTATCTTCTTTCTAACAGAGTTAAATGAAAACAGGCTCTAGAAGCTAGAAGATCTGAGACAGAGTTCCAGCTGTGCACAATCTGAAAGCTAGGACAATTTCTTCCATACTTTGAGCCTTGTGTCTTTGTCCTGTAAACTGGAATACTCAGTTTGAGTACACAGTAAGTGCTCAATAAATATTTACTTCTGTTCCTTCCCTTTGTGCTTTATCCTCAAGACAGCAGAGACCTTCATGACACTGCTCTGTTGTGACACCTGAGACTGCAGCAGCCCTTTGTGCAGTCAAAGCTTTTTGTCCAAAACACTTGAAGACACAATTCCCCTGGGAGGACATTTCCATGGAGGTTCTGGGCATATCCCTTTCTAGATGAAGATATAATATTGGTATCTGGGAATCTTAATGTTTACCTGACACGATCTAGGACCAGAACACACACCCATGAAGAATTATCTAACTCAGGTTGGCCTGTAGCCATGCCTGTGAGGGATTATCTTGATTAGGTAAATGGAAGTATGAAGACCCACCCTAGAAGCTATAACACTATTACCTGCTCTCATTTGGAGCTCCATAAAACGGGTGTTGTCTAAGCATCAGCAATTACCATTCCCCAGTTTCTGACTGAGGATGTAACATGACTAGGTGCCTCATATGCTATCTACCATGACTTCTTCACCACGGTGGACAGCAGTCCTTCAAAAGATAGACTGAAACCAAACCTTTCTCTTTCATTTCGTCTTATTTTTATCACCGCTATGGGGGAGTAGCTAATACAATATTCTATCCATGAGCAATTTCACATTAATACATAACACTTCATGAGAGGCAAAAATTTAATAGGTTTTGTTATATTGTGCCTGGATTTTTTTTAATCTCAGTGTTTCCACATGCCTGTAGTTTCTCTGAAATCAATAAAGCAAACGTATGATTCCCTGACACTCTTTTCGGAGCATGTAAGAGAAAAATTAGTCTATTAACGTGGTGGGTTAAAATTGTCACAGTAGGGAGAGCAGCACCGGTTTTCTCTTCCTGCATCTTGAAGCAGTAGCCTGAATGCTTTGGGGAGGGCACTCATCAGCCGGGCAACATGACCGGGAATTAACTGAAGAGCTCCCTTTTCAGGGCGCACCCTGCAAACACAGAGCAGTGTGCTCTCATCTTAAAGGGAACTCGGTCCAGATCCACCAATAACAAGACCAAATCAGCACAAAATAGCTTGCATGACGCTAATTAGAAAACATGCATATTCCTTCCATTCTCAGCTCAATGCATCTTTTTATTCCTCCAAGCCTAGCCCAGCTTCTCCCATCATCAACTCCCATGGTAGAGTCTCCCTGGTCTCTGCAGTTGGGTCACACTCTGCTGCTGTCACCCGACAGATCCGGAGCAATGGCTCCTCCACAAGGGTGTACTGAACAGAGCCGCCTATTACTTCCTCTATGTCCCTGCCACTGAGACTCGTGCAAGTAGGGGCCTCCAATTTTACCCTTGAGGCAGCAGAACCTAGCACACATTTGGTTCTGTACACAATCATCAAATACCTGTTAGACAAATAAGTAAATAAGTCAATAGATGAATCAGGAACTAAAAAGCTCATTTAATGAAGCTTTTAGTGAAAGGCTCAAGGCAGCGTTTAGAGAGCCATTGAAAGAGAATGAATCGCTTGCTAGGAAACGGAGTTGGAAGTTCTGCAGGGAGAGAGAGAGATCATTAGGGTCATTTTGAGAATTGTATGCTAATCATGTTTCTTCCAGCTGCTAATAGAATGTGCTTCCTGACATTTCAAATAGTCCATTGTAATAATTCCATCCCATATAGCCCTGTGAGAATCCCACACTCTACATACAGTCAGTCCCATGAGTTCCCACACCATGCAGCCCATGAGAATCCCACACCCTGCAGTCTAGTGATAATCCTACATCATACAGTCCCATGATAATTCCACACTGTACAGTCCTGTCAGGTGCCTGCATTGTTCAATCCTGTCAGGCTCCCACACCATATAGCCCTGTGATAGTTTTTCACAAGATAAAGACTTGGCCAGGAAATAGCATGGGGAGACAGAGAGATGACTCAGCTGTTGAGGACACTGACTGCTCTTCTAGAGGACTCAGATTCCATTTCTAGCACCTGTGTGGCTGCTCACAATCCGAAACTCCAGTTCCAGGGGATCTGACATCCTCTTCTGCCTTCTTTGGGCAGTGAACATGTGTGGTTCATAGACATGCTCACAGACAAAACACTAATATACACAAAATACAAATCAGCAAATCTTTTGAGAAACGGGGTAAGTGGAGGATGGCCTCTTTCTCTCTGTAACCCTTAATGCTGACTATCAGCCTGACATGCTAGAACAACCTTTGAGACAAAGCACTGGGTACCGCCGTGAAGGAGTTTCCAGACGAAGTTAACCGGAGGAAGAGGCCCCCACCCTAACTGAGGTAACACCAATCCATAGACTGGGGACCTGGGCTGGATACAAGAGAGGAAGGGAGCTGAGCACAGACATTCATCTGTCTCTACTTCGGACTACATGAACAATGTGACCAGGTACCTCCCATACCTGCAACCACGCCTCTCCCACTCTACTGAACCACACCCCAAAACTTTGGGACAAATGACCCTGAGTACCTCAAGATGCTTTCGTCAGGTATTTCATCCAGTAATGAAAAAGGTAACCAACACGCTGCCCAAGATCAAAGATGATTGGGAATGACTGCGTGGGGGAAGGCAGTAACCCCCTGACCAGGCTGTGTCTGAGCAGTGTGGAGCTAAGTCTGAGGCGAGCTACAATAGCTGTGAGGCTGGTGAGGCAAGACTAAGAAACCAAGATGGAAGAAGCGACTGCAGCCACCCAGGTTCCCAGGATACTGCTGTCTTCCCCATGCTTAACACTAAGCCACTGAGGGCAGCGTGTGCCCTCCCCCACCCCCACCCCCAGCCAAAGCACTCAGTGTCCAGCACAGCACCCAGATCTACAGCTGTAGTTACTGTGGGGGAGGGTCAGACAACTGCAGGTGTCCCGCCAGTGCTCAAGGTAAACTCGGCACTCTCAGAGCGTGCAAAAGCGGTGGTGACAGAGAGTGGGCTCTCCTGGCAGGATGGCCAGGTTTTCACATGGCCAGAATGGATGTAGGATTAAGGAGAAGAAAAAAAAAAGTCTCTTTTAGATCTAGCAGTAGGGACTGAGGCAATGGTGCAGTCAATAAAGTTCTCATGATGTAAGCACAAGGACCTGAGTTCGGATCCCCTCATCTCAAGTAAAAATCGGGTTATGGCAGCAGGCAGGGTAGAGATGGTGTGGGGGTCCCTTGGTGAGCTGATCTACATGAATCGATAGCTAAGCCTCAGATTCAGTGAGGCAGCTTGTCTCAAAACAGAAAAGCGGGAAGCACTCAAGGAAAGACAGCCAACTCTGCCCTCCACATGCACAGGCCCATACACGTCCACACTACCAGGTACATGTAGCACACACATAACCCCCAAAGACGCAGACCTCAGACCTGACGACTTGCCCCATTTTGCTTACCCATGAAATAACTATAATGTAGGTAATTTTCATAAACATGAGTTTAAAAGAATAAAATAAATTGTGAAAGATTTTTTTTAAATCATCTAGCAGCTTAAATAATGAGTGTTAAAAGAAGTTTATTTCACTGGTTGCTCATAAAGAACCGTGGGTGACAGTGTGACAGGGTGATTCATAAGGATATGAGTAAAATACATTTCAAAGCTTAAGTAGTAATAATAGTGGTCATAATACGATCTAGACTGTCTACCACACAGTAATTGCTTCATTCTTGACATCAATCATATGACATGGGTACTGTAGCCTTCTCCATTTCACTGATGAGGCACTCGGTCTGGTCACTGACATGTGCACAGCAATGGCATAAGGCAGAGCAAATAAACTCTGGAGACAGAGGCAGATGATGTCACTGCCTAGTGAATCTACTTATATTAGAGTTCTGTATGTTCAAATTCACCTACGTGACTATTTGTTGAGATAATTATAGAATTACAATATTTTCCTTCCCTTTTTATCCCCCCAAGCCCTCCCATATGGCCCTCCCTACTCTCCTTCAATTTGTATCTTCTTTTATTACTAGTTATTATTGCATGCATATGTATATATGGATGTACATGTATGTATATATGTAAACACATACTTCTATATTTTAGGATATGTGTGCATGCATATTTGTATGTATATGTGTACATGTATATGTTTTAGGGTATTTGTGAATGCATATATATATGTGTGTATGTGTGTACATATGCCTGTTTTTAGGGCTGACCATTTGGTGATAGATAACCATGTGCTATGTTCCTCCCTGGGGAAGATCACTTCTGCTCTCAGCTTTACTCAGGTGCCTGTAGTTCTCTGTGGAGGCTTGAGCACAACTATTTCCAATAAAAGTTGAGTTATGCATTGTTAATCTGGGTATAACCAAATGTTTTTATGACTTATTTGTTATCTTTTAGCGTATGTGTATGCATGAGTGTAAACACACACGAGCTCAAGGGTCCACAGAGGCTAGCGGAAGGTGTCAGATCCCTGGAGCTGGAGTTACAAGCGGTTGTGAGCTACAGGAGGTGGGTGCTTAGAACAGAACTTCTGTGAGAGCCAATGAATGCTCTTCACCACTGAGCTGTCTCTTCAGCCTCATAAACAAAGGTTTTAATGTAATAATGTATTAGGACACCTGAGGAAAGATGGCAGACTGCAAGCTACCTCTCTATGACATCATGCATGAAAAGAACGGGGGTGAAAACAAGCCTTTCTTGAGAGGCAAAAAGAGAAAAGGAACATTCAAAATGCGGCATACATCATGGGACACCCGGAGAGCACAGAGGAGTAGAGAAGCTATGCAGCAAAACTGAGTAAGTAGCCTGCAGCTCCACTCTGGAGTAGAGGAAGACAAGGCCTCATTCACAAGGTCATCCTCAGTGATAAGAAAGGCAGCAACAAAGGCTGGCAAGGATCCAGAGGGAAAGGAGCCTTTACATAGTACTGGTGGAGATGTAAATAAGTGTAGCCACAATGAAATCATTACAGACGCTCCCCAAAAAGAAATTCAACTATAACAATCGTACAGAGCAGATATAGGACTACCATGGCTGTCAATACCTGAGTCACCTGCATAGCCATATTATCATGAGATTATTCATATTAACTCAAATATTAAAGCAGCCTGGCCAGCCCTCAATAGGTTAGCGGATAAAGAAGATGTAGCATATATGCACAACTGAGTCTTATTCAGCCATAAAGAAGATCGAATTCCTGTCATTTGTAGACAAATGGATAGAATGATTATACTAAGCAACAAACAAACAAACAAAACCCAGCCAGGCTCACAATGGTAGATACAGCATGCTTTCTCTTCCATGTTGAATCTGGGTTTAAGTATGTGTGTATATGTGTATGAGAGAGGTGGTCATAAAAATATAGGGGGCACTCAGGAGAAGAGGGGGACTGGTAGAATAATGGTGTGGGGGAATATCAGAGGGTAGGAGGTAAGGGTGAACGAAGGACATAGCCCAGTGGAATCCATGGTTGTGTGCACTGATTTGAAAAATGAAAGTGAAGACGGCACATCAGAAAAAAAAATCATCATTCACATTAAACACATATATACCCACACCAAACCTGCATCAAAGTGTGTATGCTCACCTGTCTTTCCATTTTAGCTTATACATATAATTTCATAATGCCTTGCTATGCTATAATTTCTCCATCTCTAGCTGTCATGGTATTTGTAGTTACTTATGCAGTAATGTATTAAAACTCAATACATGTACACAGAGTTCAGCAATCACATCAAAGTAACTACCATTTCTAACTTCCCAAATATTATCTTTTCCATTTGCTGTGACCTTCAAACTCTTCTCTCATTATTTTGAAGTATATAATTAATTCCCATAGACTGGGATCAAAAATACTCGATTTTCATCATCAGAGCCTCTAGACAGTCCTTCATGCTACCAATCTTGAAATCATTCTGTTTTAGATTCAAAATTCGATATAATTTTATTACCTTCTATATTTCCCACTTCAGAAGTACAGTAAATACAGTAAAAAAATATCAGCCATGGAGATAAGTATGAATACATGTTTCCCTGAGAGCCACATAGAATGAGACAGTCAGTGGTGAGGTATAATTGTGATTGTAGACAACTGAGACTGGACAGGAGAATGGTCTCTGGGAGAAAAATGAGCATGGGAAAGGGAGGATCTGCCATTGCTGGTGAAAGGAGGTGAGGATATGGAATCATTGAAAAAATCAAAGGTAACATGGAAAACTCAGAAAGAATTTTCCATCAGTTAGAAGAGCTTATTCACACAGCGGGGTCTCTAGGATTATCAAAGCCTAGTTACTCATCACTCAAGTAAGCAGCTGCCTGGGCCATTATGTCCCTGGAAGACCTGTCTCTTTCCAGTCTATGGCCATTTGTTAGTCTACATCCCAGCTCCTATCTTGGCCCTTGGCCTCCTTTTAGCTTTCTCCTCTGCCTTCCTCTACAATAACGTCACATCAAGTCCTTCTGTTTTATGCCTTGCCCCTCAATTATCACCTTCATTCTTCCACGTTTCCTGTGGCACAAAAGATTTCCAATCTTCCTTTCTTGTATCTGTACTACGATGATGAGGGCAGATGAAGATAATTAGATGATAAGAGTGTCCATCAATCTAAGTGTGACCATGGTGTGCTTCAGTCAATACTAAAAACTTGTCCTTGGGCACTGGACTGATAGCCCAGTCCATAAACTGCTTTCTCAGCAAGCAAGAGGACTTAAGTTTGGATCCCCGGCATCTATGTTAAAAGCATGGCACAGTGGTTTGTGCCTCTAATGCCAGAACTTGCACAGTAGAGACAGGAGGATCCCTGGAGTTTACTGACAAGCCAGCATAACTTAACAGTGAGCTCCAGGTTCAGAGACCCTGTCACAAAAAGACAAGGTTGACAGCAATGGATAAAGACAGTGCTGGTCCATTCATTGTACATCTCCTTTGCACCAGGCTCTTTGCTTTCTCTGAATTTCTAAGCTCATGAAATAACCAAATTAATGCAGAGGCAGCCATGTGATCAAACAGGAAACACATACATAGTAAGTACCTATTATGTGCCAGGCACTAAAGTATTTCCTGAAAACAATGCACTAAGGATCAAGATCCTAGCCTTGTGAGGACTGCATCCTAGTGAGAAAAGGAGTTGCAAGTAAACACACACATATTAAATGGTTATGGATAGTGGTTATTGTTAGGAATAAAAATAAATTAGGTGTTAGTTGAGAGGGTATCAGAGATTTGAGAAGTAAAATAAGGGCAGAGGAGAGGGTAGCTCTGCTCTGAGGGAATTTCAGGAAAGACCTTAGGGAACTGAAAGGAGCAATCAAGCTATCTATAGTCCTAGGGAGAAAGTACAGAGAACAGCCCATTTAAAGATCGTGATGTAGAATTCAGCATGATTGATGAGGGGAAAGCCAGTGTGTCTAGAGCATCCTGGGATGCAGGGGAGTGAGAGGCATGGTTGGGAGGTGGACAGGGCACCTTCACAAGGGCTACAGTCCCTAGCAACCATTCCTGGAGTTCTGGAGGGTACTCCACCAGAGAGGGCTGGGGTGAGGAAAGGACAGCTTTGGCAGTGTTTACACTTTAGCATATTGCTTGGATGCTGCTGAGAGAAAGCATGAGCAGTGGAGAAGAGGAAGGAATGGGGGAAAATGAAGGCACAGGCACTGCATGGGATGGTAGGAGTTCTGATTGTGTCCCGTTAGCAGAAAAAGAGGCTGTCATTTAGATTGCACACTGTCACCATGGCCTCCAGCCATTACCACAGCTCTGTGACCTCACTGTACGTGTTTCTGAATCAATAAAATGAGAGCACAAGCAAGTTGTTCAAGTGCCATCTGGCAAGGATGGGATAGGAGCCTGATTTGGACAGAGTCGGCTAAGCTCCAAGCCCAAGAAGCTCTCCTCTGTGCCAGGACGCTTCTCATGCAAAAGCTCAGGCTGACAGTTACACGTCATCTTCCCAGAATGATTCAGCTCTGGCTGATAACATTAATGGAAGAAGAAAGCAGAAACAGTCTCTCAATTCTCTGATGCTAGAGTTCTAAAACTCATTTCATAGAAAGAAAAATAAATGTAATAATCAAAAAAGCCCCAACAATAGTTAAAACAATAGCTAATATCTTTAATAAAGGAGAACTGAAAACCTAATTGTTAAATGGAAAACCTTAGCTTAATATTAATATTTAGAAGACATTTAACTGTTGGGCTTCTGCTACTGCATGTTCACGGGTGCTACAGTTGACAGAGAATAGGAGAATTAAGGCTCATTTCACTTCCCCCAGCTCATTGGGAATAGACATCAGTGGAATGAGCTAGACTCAAAGCACAAACATGTCATGTTTCCTTTCACATGTGTAGCCTATAGTTTATACATAGGATATGCTCTCTCATATATATATATATATATATACATAACATATGGCATAAGAATAAAAGAAAGACTATTTGGAAAGGAAGATATTAGTGTGAATGGGGAACTGGAGAGAGGGAGGTCTGGGTTAAGTATTCCAGAGCAAATTACTTACTTGAATGAAAATGCCATTATAAAAACCCACCAGTTTGCACAAGGACTATGAACTAATAACATTTATGAGAATTGATACAGAGTGCCTGGTCAGCTTCAACTGTCACCTAGAGACAGCCTAGAGTCACCCATTGTAGAATTGCCTGGATCAGATTGGCCTGTGGTCATGTCTATGAAGGATTGTCTTGACTAGCTTGTTGTCATGTCTGTGAAGCACTGTCTTGACTAGCCTGTGGTCATGTCTAGGAAGGACTACCTTGACTGGCTTGTGGTCATGCTTAAGGAAGAACTGAATTAATTGGCCATAGTAATGTCTATGGGAGAGCTGTCTTGATTGGCCTGTGGCCACGTCCATGGAAGGGAAGTCTTGATTAGGAGTTGAGAGAAGAAGCCCAGCCATTGCAGCGCAGAAGAATATCAAGTGAACCAGTGGGCAGACTTCTTCCACGGTTTCTGCTTTCAAGTTCCTGACTATGTTCTTGCCAGCATCCCCCCATGGTAGACTGCAAGCTGAAATAAACGCTCCCCTCCCCTAAGTGACATTTGGTCAGGGTGTTTCATCACAGCAACAGAAAGGAAACTGAAACATAGAGTTGAAAGATGCGATTTGTCTACAGTCACAAGGGCGAAACAAAAATCAAAGTGGCATTATGACCGCTCTCTATAAAAAGGAGCCACAGGGACGTGGTTGCCAGAAACCGAGTTCTTTTCTGCCGCAGCCCACTTCCCAACAAACCAGGACTGAAGCTACATAGAAGTAAACATCTGGACTGGAATGCAATTCTGTCTCCCACTCACTTACACTGTAGATGGAAGCTTGGCTGATTTGAGTTGTATATTGCTTCCCTGAGTTAAGAATGACTATTATGCTTAGGGATATAGGTTGGATGGTAATGTGCTACTCATATACTCATAAGCACTGAGACATGATGGCAGACACATATGATCCCAGGGCTGGGAACAGGACACAGGTGGATTCCTGGGGCTAGCTGGCTAGCCTAACCTAGTCTAACTGGCAAGTCCCAAGGTCCCAGGGAGAAATACTGTCTCAAACAAAAAGGGAAGTTTATGAGGAATGAATGACACCTGAGATTGACCTCTGGTCTACACACACATACACACATCACACACTTGCACACATACCAATATGCACACATATATACACATGCACACATAAACACGGGGAAACAGTTAACTACATCATGATCATGGTTGAGAATAAAATGTAAAAATTTAAAAAAACATGCACACGTGTAAAAGATGGATTTAAATAGGATAGGTGAGGGGTGTGTATTGGGCAATTGCAAATAGTTTTTATTCTCAGATTGCTTTGTTATAGAGCAAAGAGAAGAAACCTGAGGAGGATAAATACATGTGAATTTATGTGTGTATGTATGTTACTCATGTGTTACTATACTAATGATTCACCTTTCTAATTTCCTCTTTTCCCTTTCATTTCTCTGCTGTACTTCTGTTAAAACAATTTTATTTTCCAAACTAGTATTTTCACTATATTGTTCTATTCCTGTGAATAATTAGAACTCCTCTTCTCTGAGCAATGGAAAGATGGTGCCTGGACTCTCACAACTTATTAGTTTAAAAGAATATTTTTTTCATCAATTGTCCATGGTTCACAAAGTCAGGACCTTTCTTAAGAATAATACTGGAGAAGGAAATAAGAAAACCATGCTGGCATTCTGAGAGAATCCCAGCTACATAACCCCTGGATCAAAGATGCTGGCAGAACCATTCTTGTGCGTTAGCATCAGAAAACAAATTAATACTTTTACTTTAATTCCTCATGAGCACACAGCAGACAAGCAGATTTGCTTGACTTAACATAAAAAGCCTTTATATTTCCGAAGGGGGGAATATGAAGAGTTTGACTAGCTGGAACCTTTTAGGGCTTGGCACAGTGTCTAGTATATGGAGCCAATCAGGAGGTTCTCCTTCCTACAAGTTGTTGTCAAAGTAGTGAGCGAGTAAAGGATATATATGTGCAGAACTGCACATCATTTCACAGAGCATATTGCTTCCATGTGAAGCACTGAGGACTGAGCTCTTAGCCCTTCAGAATCCACAGGGCACAGCACAGACATTACCCATGAGCTTGCCATCCACAACCCAGGGATCCCCACCAAGGAGAAGGGAGCGCCCCTCCTCCCACAGCACGGGATTTCCGCAACCTGGTGGTGTGTGGCCATCTTCCACACATTCTGCATAGGTGGTTGGACTTTCCATCAGTCTGATCCTAACTCTAGCTCCGGATTGGTTAGATTTGTATTTGGTACCCCATATTCCCAGCAGGCACACTCAGGTCTCAGTTTGTTCTGAGTGCAGAGTGAAGACTTCACTCCAGAAATGACCCCAGAGAGTCTACTGTTGCTGTACTCTTTTTTTTTTCACCTCTTTTGGCTTCTTATACCTACCCCCTGCCTTGTCCACCCCAATCCTTTCTAACACCCTAACACCAGGTAGGAGAAAAGGAAGGTTAGTAGGGAGAGGAGGCATTGTTGAGATCTTTTTACTACTTCCTGCTGAATTCCGTGGATCAAGTCCAATCTTCGTCTCATCAGGATATCTCCAACTTCTTGTCTTTTTTCTCTCAACCACTTGACAAACCAGCAACAGCAGGGGCAGGAACTAGCAGGAAGACTAGCCATGTCTCCTCTCTTGGGGGCTCTGGTCTTTTTATAACCTCTCTAGCGTTCCCAGAATTAAACTAGCTTCAGCTGACAGAATTGCACCCCTGCCAGAGCACACATGAGGCAAATAGTCTGCTGCTGCGGATAGTCTGAAGCAGCCCTATATCCCACACCTGGGATTAAAACAAAAACATATTCACAAAACATAGCTGGGTTTCTTAAGACACCAAAATTCTCGCTGCAGTCCATAGCCGGACCTTGTTCATAGCCTTTCCGTGCCTGTCTGTTGCTGACTATCTTGACCTCCTTGAGACACCATTATGACTCTGTCATTCCCAGATGTGTTTCCCTCTGTGATTCTGAACTGTCCAGCCTGATGCTTGGCACTGACTGACATAGATCTTCTTTCCTCCCATCCTGAGGCTTAGGGATGACTGATTCTAACTTCCCAGCATGCTTGGCACAGATGATTCAGGCCCTCTCTTCTGAGGAGGCCATGTTCCCAGTCCATTCAGCTTTACTTCCTGGGATAACAGAAGCTTAAGTATCCAGGAGTGGGGAAGAAACACTGACAGAGGACCACAGGATGGTTCCTGAGGAATGTTATACCCAGTTTGAACCTTGCTTTTCATTATTTTTAATGCCCTGCCTTGTTTTTATTTTATTTATTGATATTTTCCTATTGACTTTTGAGACACAGTCTCCTGTAGCCCAAGCTATCCTAGAACTCACTCTGTAGCCAAGGATGATCTTGAACATCTGCTTCTCCTACCTCTACCTGTCTAGTACTGGGACTGCAGGTCTACATCACCATATCCAGTGTGTGTGGTTTGGGGGAATCAAACCCAGGGGGTTGTGCATATAGGGCAAGTACTCCAACTGAGCTATACCACCTCCACTTCTTCTTCTTTTTAGATCTGTAGGGTTTATGCAGTTCTTTTAATCTAACTGACTACGTTTCAAAGCCAGCATGGTTTAACAAAACACATTTCTGACACTGGGGGTCCAAAGACACATATTACATGTTAATGTCATTATCTTGATTCTTCACTGTAAGCTACATTATACTGTTGAGCATCATGTGTTGTTTGAGCTTGTCTCTTCCCAAACCTTGCGTTCTTGGGGCAGTCTGGCCCTTTTGCTCTATAACAAGGAGGAAGGAGAATAGAAAGCAGTTAAAATTACTAAGAACACTGTGTCCTTCAGATCAGCTGGAAGGCAAGCATTTCCAACCAAGGTTATTATTGTCTGTTCTCACTTCAGAAAATGCCTGGGGTGGGAACACAAGATTCATCCATGAAGCAGAAGCTCAATTGAAAACTCCAGCCAACTGCCTCACCTTCCCCAGGTAGTTTCTGCAGGATGATTTGATGATGATGTCTATCTGATACTTGCTGTTTATTCTTGTTCCTGGTAGCCTTCAAGCAGATCCTTTGCTCCTCCAGAGACTCTGTCTGGAACTGTGACTGGCTGCTTCCCGTGGGCTTCCTTGGGAGATTTTTGAAGGATTTTTGTAAGCCTCCAGTTTTATATGCTTACCTATTGTTTCCTTTCTTATTTGGGTACCTCCAGTTGTCTCTGCTTGACATGACAAGTGCTGATTTAATGAAAAGTGGCTATCTCTTTGCCTTTTCTATCTTCATCTCAATTTTATTTTATTTTTGCTTGCTGTATATTTAATAAATTCACATATTCAAAACAAAAATATGGCTATCATAAAGCATTCTCTGAACTATAGAAAATATGCACTTGATCCCTGAGACTCGGTATGTCCATTGACAATACAGTAGGGTGTATTCTAGCAGGACTCCACATAAGGATTTATGCCTTCAATTGTTTTGTAAACTGTGTAAAGCATTTGCAAAAATGTTAGTCCTCTGGATCTTTATCCACACTCCCTGAAGCTCTCAGAGGCCATCAAAGACACCTGTTCTCAGATTCAAAGTGTCTTCTCGGCTGAGTCTAAGTACAAAGAGCAAGGGTTTGGGGTCAGAAAGAGAGATTTGGATTCAAGTCCTACCCACACCTGCTTCTGTAAGTGTGTCAACTTAATATGATGTGAAGAGTAGGATTTCTGATTTTTTTAAACAGTGACTCAAATTAGGCCAGGGATCTAAACCTGCTTCACAAGATACTATGTGTGCTAGAGACATCAGCTAACAGAGCACTTGCTTTCTGGAGCACAGCCATCCATCATGGATGAGCAAATTACTAACGGGCTCTTACAGCTTTTGCTTGGAAAGTGATACCCATCCATCTCGCTCACCATTTAGGGGCTGAAGCATGTGATGTGGCCAAGAATAAGGTCTGAGAGTGCAGGGAGGAGTTCCCCACAAGCAGCCAGGTAAGCAGCAGCTGGTCTGGAATCTGCTGTGTCAGCATTTTTACGTGTACTCATGGACGTCATTATCTTTAAATATTTTGGCCAGACAATCAGGGGTTTAGTATCCCACATCTCCCTACTCCTTCTCTTCCCCCTAATATCAACACTTGTCTTTTCCTCTTGTCTCATACAAAGCTATTTGAGTTTAAGCTATCATCGATACATAAATTCATGGCACCAAGTACATATCAAAGTATTTCCTTTGAAAAAGAAATGCTAATGTCAATTGTTGGAATAGTGATGTTTTCCCTGGGGCTGGAAAGATGATTCAGCACTTGTTGCTCTTGCAGAGAACTCAGGTTCACTTTCAAACACCAACATGGCAGCTAATAATCATTCATAACTCCAGTTCCAGAAGACCTGGCCCATCTTTGAAGAGCCTCTGATGTCACCTGGCATGTGTATAGTGTGCTTCTATACATGCAGAAAAACAAATCTTCATACACATGAACTGAAAAAAAATGTATAAAAGATATTTTCTCTGCCCAATTTGCAAGAAATGAAAAACCCCTACTGATGAAAATGGTAAATTTGCATCAAAATCAACAGCAACTCCAAATACTAGAGTAGGCATAAAAAGAAGTTTTAGCTTTGGAAGAGCAGAATGGTGCCAAGTGAGAACATTCTAGGAGCTAGGAGTAGGTTCAGGCTTATTTCTGTCTACTATTCAGCTGTGTCTATAGCCAGTCATGATCTGATGAAAAGAGAACAAAAACAAGAGCAATCCATTGGCCAAGAACACTGTAAGACCCATCTTCTTCATTTGGACATTGAAGTTAATAGAAGGAAAGAACACCTTTCGATGTGATTTTGGGTTCTATTTATACAACTTATTAATGAAGTGTATGGTCAAATAATTTTCTCAATAAAAAAGTTATATAACACTATTTTTTAAGAGTTACTTTGTAGCAGAAAGAAACATATGGTATATACTCACTTATATAGTCCTATAGGATAGGAAGGTCATGCTGAAATTTACACACCTAGGGAAGATATACAGGAAGGAGGACCCAGGTTGGTATGATCAATGCTCGTATAGATGAACAAATAGGATGGACATTGAATGGAGGAGAAAACAAGCAACAGGACAGGAGCATACCAAAGAGGACCTCTGAAAGAATCAATATAGCAATATATCAAAGCAGATATTAAGACTCACAATCAAGCCTTTGGCAGAGGGCAGGAAGTAATAATAAAAATTGGGGAAATTAGTAAGACTTGGGGAGAACAAGAGCTCCACAAAGATCAAACTGAGCAGGGCACAGGGGTCTTATATGAGACAGTTTCTCCAACTAAGGACCATATATGGATATGGCCTAGAACTCCTGCTCAGATGTGGTCCATGATAGCTCAGTGTTGAACTGAAGACCCTAGTAAGGGAAACAGGGACTGTTTCAATCATGAACTTGATGGCTGACTCTTTGACCCTCCCCGATACATGCCAGGGAGTAACAGCCTGGCTAGACCCCAGGGGAGGACATTGCAGCCAGTCCTGAGGAGACAAGATGAGCTGGGGTTGGATG
>CM053755.1:19295199-19332321 GCA_028658305.1 Pachyuromys duprasi
AGCTCACGGGGAAGGAGTGTCTCCAGGAGCTGCAGGCCGTGTGTTTGCCCAGAAATAATGATTCGCAACATCCGTCAGATGTGTAGCTCCACGAAGCATCCTTTTGTCTGTCTCTTCTGCAGTCCTAGTGGAAAGGGGGGGGGGGGCATAAAATAAGCTCATGGTTGGGATGGTGTCTGTGATTACAGAGAGCACAGGGTTAGAAATATGAGGTCTTGAGACTTTTGGCAGTGCTGCACATGGCTGACAGATCCAGACACGACTGGCATTACAGTATGAGTGAGATGAAGAATTTCCTGTGAAGGCACCTACAAAGGCCAGAAATGTGTCTATCACGTCTGGATGCACAGTGCTAGAGATTAAAGAACAGTAGGCAGCACAGGTTCACACCATCATGGGACAGCAACAAGCAGGTGACTAAGCGAAAACGATTCCTATTGAAATTAATGCCAGCAAAAATGAAACAAACAAACACGCAAACAAAACAGGCACAGTGCTATGGGAAAGAATCACAGGGCACAAGGAAGACCAAACTGGGAAGGTGGATCAGTCAATTTCTTGGTACCACAGTAAAATACGCGAGGCAAATAACTTAAAAAGATTCATTATGTATTCTAGTTCTAGCAGTTTGAGTTCAAGCTTCTGCAGCTTCTTTGCTTTGGGTCTTTAATGAGTGTAGCTTATCATGGTGGGAGCCTGTGGGGAGCAAATTGCTTAACTCCAAAAGTCAAGCAGCAGCGACAAAGTGAGAAACTTCTCTCCCACGGTGCCTTTCAAGAACATGTTCTCAATGACCTAAACATCTCCCATAAGGCCTCATCATCTATGATGGTTAACGTTAATTGTCAACTTGACACAATCCAAGGTCACCTGAGAAGAGAGTCTCAGTGATGGATTGTCAAGATCAGGTTGCTTTGTGGGGATGTCTGTGGGAGATTGTATTGACTATATTAATGAAGATCTCTCTACTATGGGTGGCACATTCCCTATGAAGCAGATTTTGAATTGTGTAGAGTAGAGAAAGCAATCGGAGACACAGGCATGCATACATCTATTACTCTCTCCTTTTGACTGGGGACACAACGTAACCAGTTTTCTTAATCCCATCACAATAATGGAGTGTAACCAGAACTACTGTGGGTGGAAATAAACTCTTTCTCCCCTAAGTTGCTTTCATCAGGATATTTTTGATACAGCAATTAGAAATGAAACCAAGATACCATTGAATGCTCCACAGCATTCTCTGATAGTGGCATCCTAGAGGCCAACACTTTAACATATGGTTCTTTGGGGGGACACTCATTCAACCATAACAACAAGTGGACTCTAATCTCACACTTGACAGATAAAGAGAGCTGCCCATTTAATATGCCAGGGAAGAAGATTCCCAGCTGTAGAGCACTGGATATGAAGCCCTGATAGTAGAACAGAAATTAACTGAGCAGTAATAGATGACGCTGCAGAGAATGAAGAGACCCAGTTAAAAGTTTGGATGTTATTCTGCAAGTCAGGGTGCAAGTGGCCAGGGGATGAGATATAAATTACGTGGCTTTGCTTAATGTGTCAAATGGTTAATATGTGGATATGATGATTCAGAGGCATATTACCGAACTGCGGGCCCTGGCAGGAAGGGGGCTCACTCACTGACAAGGACAGTTATTTTTCATTTGTAGTAATACTACAGAGAAACGAGAGGCCTTCTCTCAGAGGCCCCTGACCGTGCACTTCTGAAGGACAGACATATACCCTGGTCATTGGCTTTGGCTGAGCATGCGGCAGTTTTAAGTGTGTGTGCAGAAAAGATATTGCTTACTACTGAGCATGTGAGACCTGGGGCTGGGCAAAAGACAGTGATAAATGAGACACAGAGTTACCTGCGCTTGACAAGTGCTCTCCTCTGCTCTAGGTGGCTGACTTATGGCAGAGTATCACTCTGTGGCTTGTCAGGTGCAGCTGTGGAGGAAAGCACCAGAAAGATACTGCATTGACACAGAAAAGTAAAAGTTCTCTCCGTGGTCACAGAATAGGTATGACAAGAAGGTAATGAAGGAAGGTCACCATGTCTGGCCCTTCTAACCTCTATCTGTCTGACGAAATGGATTTATCCTGAATTCCATTCCCTTACAGTCTAGTTTTCTTTGCAGGTGAGAAAAATAATAATTTGAGACAGTGACCCAAGCGATAAAGGAAAATGGGTTCTGGGAACATTACATTATCATTCTTGGATGTAATATTTCAGTCACTGTCAGAGATATTAGGGGAATGTTTCAGCAAGAAGAATACCTTTTTATTTTTAAATATTTTTTTACCTATAAATGATAATCATGACAGAAAAATGAGCTATTATAAGTCATATGTACTACATGTAATATTACTTGTGCTTTTATGTAGCATAATTTGTTGCAAATGTACTTATAATTCTCATATCATTTGTATGTCTGTTAATATGATCAATGTTTATTTAGCACTTGCTGTATGTTAGCCACTATGTTAGATTTTGGGAATTTCCATTTGAACCAGACATGATCTTCACCAATAAGGAACTCACAGTTTTAGGGAGAATCAAAGGCAGGCACCATGTTGACGAGAAAGGTGCTATATTCTGTATTACCCTCAAGGGTAAAACAGAGATCAAAGGATGCAGTAAGTGGATTTCACTTCAGTATTAAGAACAACCTCTCATTTTATCCCATGAAAGAATGACTATTATAAAAAAAAGACCAAAGTAGTAAGTACTGGGGCTTCGAGGGAATTGCTTGGTTAGTGAAGTGCATGTTGCAGGTGCATAAGGATCCGAGTTCAGATCTCTAGCACACATAACATTTCATGTGACATTTTAGGCCATAAATACTCCATACAAATTTTAATTTTACTTTCATGTACCACAGTTTATCAGATGCCATAAGTAGCATCACACACCTGTAATTTCAGTGTGTTAGGGGGAGGGGGGAGAGGGAGGTAACAGAAAAATCTCTGGGTCTTGTCCACTGCTAGTGTACCTGAATTGTAAACTCGTTTTCCAGTGTGGGAGAGACTCTGTCTAAAAGGTGGAAAATGATGAGGAAGATGGCAGTGACCTCTGGCCTCCATAGGTACTCACATGCATATAACCCACACACACAGACATGCACATGCACATACACGACTGAAAGCAAGAAGAGCTCATATATTGTTGGTGGAATGTGAGTTAAGCAGCCACAACAGAAAACAGAATAGAGAAATTGTCATATGACCCTGTGCCCTATCTGAGTAAGTATCCGAAGGAAGTGAAATCAGCATGTTGAAGACGCAGCCACACTAACATGTTTATTGAAGAGAGATTCATAACAGCCATGACACAGACTGAGATTAGGTGTCTATCAGTGGATGAACAGATGAAGAGAATGTGAAATATATAAAGGAATGGTATTCATCCATAAGAACAATACAATTTTGTTATTCGTGGCAATGCAGACAGGACTACAGGGTATTATGTTAAGTGAATTAAGTAGAGCGCATAAAGTAAGCTATCCACATAGATGCAGATATGGAATTTAAGAGAATTTAGCTTCTGCTGGTTGAGTGTTTGCCAGAGGGTGAGAAGCGTGGGTGGGGGAGGGGACGGAGAGAGCATGGTTAATGGGTTCAGAGGTCAGGTGGGTAGAAGGAATAGCTTCAGATATTATAAAGCAGATGTGAGTAATTATGAGTAACAGAATAACAACAATTTAAAAATATCTAGTAGGAGCAGGAGTATTCCTACTACAAATGGTAAACATTTGAAGTTATAATTGTGATAATTATCCCAATCTAATTATTACATATTGTATACATGTTTCAAAATGTGCATTAAAACTCAAAAATATATTCATTATATACTGTAGGCATCAGGTTATCGTGTTATTTAAATGCTGGTTTTTGTACTACCAATATCTGGTTTTAATCCTTATTTTGAGACTCTCCTGGCTCAGTGTTGTGTAAACACTGCTCCCCAATTGCCCTCTGATGTGTTAATAAAGCAGCTTATAACCAATCCCTAAGCAGGAGAGAGAATAGGGCTGGACTTCCTGCCAATCAGGGGAGGAGGAGTTAGAGGAGGAAGTAGGGGTTCAGCCAGTGGAGAGGTCCAGGAGACACCAGAAGAGAGAGCTCAGCAGGAAGCTACAAAGTACAAGTATCTCTGGGATGTACATTGGGAGGAAACCAGATTAATTTAGTGGGTTAAGAGTAGATTAATAACTGCTCGGTTCTTGTGCTGTGAAGCTTTTATTATTAAGCAAATATAAGAGTCTCAATTATATGTGTGATAACCAGGTTAAGAGAGAAACTGAGGAACAAGCACAGTTTTATAGAAATAACTAACAATATGCCAATTAAAAACTTTAAAAAGAAGAATTTTCAAACGGTTGAGTTGATCAAAGGTAGGTAGTTGCCAGTTCATAGGCTGGTTCCTGTCCTGTAGATGGAAACACAACCAAATGCTAGTTTGTGGCATCGCTGGCCCTGTGTGGTGGTGGTGGGGGCGGCTGCTACAGAAAGTAGCAGTGTGAAAGGCTGGTGGTTGCGGGCTTTGGAGGCCTGTGGTTGCTTCTGACGCTTATTTACAGTCAAGCTGACAAGCTCCTATAGTAAAGAAGTTCTACTGTGTGCCCAGCCATGCCCAGGGCAGCCTGGTGGAAGCAAAGGCTCCTTCAGATTCAGGAAGTGGGGCTGGATGACATCAATAGACTGTAAAATGTTCCCCATGAGCTTATGTGCTGAATTCACCGTCCCCATGGCTGACACTGTTTGGAAGGGTCTTGAAATGTTAGGAGGTGGGAAGTAGCTGGAGGAAGTAGGTCACTGGGGGGTGTTGTCCTTGAGAGTTGTGGTGGTTATTCTGCCCTGTCAATTTGATGGGATTCAGTCACTATGGAAACCTACCTCTGAGTGTTCCCTGTGAGAGTGCATCCTGGAAGCTATAACTGAAGAGGGAAGTCCTTTCCTGAATGTGAGTGAATCTTCATGATAGCTTGAGCTGTTTTTCAACAAGGGACACATCATTTCAGAATCAATAGCAGTTCACTTTCATGTGTGCTCCATGTGTAAAGAATGTCTTCACCGTTTTCAGTTAATTTGCCCTTTGTTTTAACTATGAGAAAAGACAATAGAAAGGAGTTGGGGAGAGTTCTGATGACTCAATGACTCTCTTAAAGTGATAGAGTGGGAATCAGATTTGGAGGATTCTGAATAGCCAGTGCCAGCTCAAGACATTGGCACATTTTCACCTGTTTGCATACTGCTATAAAGCACAACCTTCCCTTGTATGTGGAAATGACTTATTATGACCTTAACAAACAGCTTGTCTATTTATTTCTGGCCTCAGAGGAATTTAAGCTGTTGATTGACTAAATTATGTATATGAGGTATCCCCTGCCACAGTAGCTTTCAGTAAATGATGGCTATTTTTACAGTAGGCTTAATTGAGCCCCTAGAAATTTCAGTCACTGCTTTGTTCATGACTCCACTCAGTAACTGGTTATATAGTGTTTTTCTAGAACCAAAAGAGGCCATGATGTACACATCACTCAGTTTGTAAATGATAGCTGCAACTAAGAGAAAATGAAATACTTTTTCTCCAGCAAAGTTTTCTCTACTATAAAAATGCAATTCTGAATTGGAAAAGACTTTTCACCAATGTGTAATCTAAACCAATAGGTAATCTAAGTCCCAGGGAAAGGAGAAAGGTATTCAAGGTCATACATGTATCAACTCAGGCCAGAGGCAGGGCCTCTATTCTCCTGATTCCCTCTGTGGTGTTCTTTGTCCCTTTGTGATGCTGTTAGTCATAGGTCAGTCTTCTTGACCATTGTTGAAATCCTGAGTCCCCCACCAAATGCCACTTGTGCTTAGACACATAAGCATAGCTATGACCTTTTCTGTCAATATCAATAAACTACATATTGTATTTTAAAATTGTATCTCAGGCCAGCCACAGTAATGCATCCTTATAATCCAAGCTGCCAGAAACTGAGGGGAAAGACTCTAGAGTTCAAGGTCAGCTGGCCTGCATCACAGAACCCTGTCTCCAAAACAAGACAAATCCAAACCAAAAGAAACAGAAATAACCACATTCTGTAATCTATACACCTAAAGAAGATAAATAAGAAAGAGGACCCGGGGTAAGATAATCAATCCTCACTTAGAAAGACAAATGGGATGGACATTGAATGTAGGAGAAAACAAGCAACAGGATAGGAGCCTACCATAGAGGGCCTCTGAAAGACTCTACCTAACAGTGTTCCAACGCAGATGCTGAGACTCATAACCAAACCTTTGGCAGGGTGTAGGGAATCATATGAAAGAAGGGGGGATTAGTATGACCTGGAGAGGACAGGAGCTCCACAAGGACCAAATATGTCTGGGCACAGGGGTCTTTTATGAGACTGTTTCTTCAACCAAGGACCATTTATGGATATAACCTAGAACTTCTGCTCGCCTGTAGCCCATGGTAACTCAGTATCCAAGTGGGTACCCTAGTAAGGGGAACAGGAACTATTTCTGACATGAATTCAATGACTGGATCTTTGACTTCCCTCCTCCCCCCAAGAGGGAGGAGCAGTCCTACTAGGCCACAGAGGAGGGCTTTGCAGTCAGTCCTGAAGATTCTTGATAAACCAGGGTCAGATGAAAGGGGAGGAGGTCCTCCCCTATCAGTGGACTTGGAAAGGGGCAGGGAGGAGGTGAGGGAGGATGGGATTGGGAGGGAATGAGGGAGTGGGATCCAGCTGGGATACAAAGTTAATAAACTGTAACTAATATTAAAAAAATTTAAAAAGAAACAGAAATAACCTATCTCAGAGGTGCCCAGTTTCCATTTGAGCAGGTATCCAATAGCTCCACCATGATGGACAGAAACCCTCTGATGTATGAGCTATAATAAGCTGTTTCTCTTTTACAGTGTTTCTTCTAGGTATTCTGTCACCAAGATGCAAAAGTGACTAAGGTATATTCTCAAAAGCATTTCATGTGTTGATCACTAGCTAGCTTCCCCTCCCTGGATGATGATGGCTCATGTGGATTTTCTGGCCCCAGAAAATTCTATAAAACTCTGCTGATGGACTGAAGGGGGTCACACAGACTGCTTTTTTTTATACTTGTGATGGAGGAAAAACTGAGAAGAGATCGAAGGTCCCAGAGGAAGAGCTGAGCAAGTTCAGGTCCTTTGGGCTCTATTTTGATATTTGTGGTTTAGATTCAGTCCTATATATAAATGATAGAAATGGCCATTAACTTGCCTCAAGCTGTCCTTGGAAGACACTTAAAGGCCAATGAAAAAGGCAATTCTACTATTCAAGAAGCTTATTTAAAAAAAAAATCATCAATTTGGGGTGGAACCTTGATCTAGCCATTACTTTTTTTTTTTTTGACGTCCAATCATTGAGATCTGTGCTCTGTGACAACAAAAGAGTAGAATGGACACAAGGTGTTGTGTAGCTGTTTCCTATGAATTAAAGCATTTTCTCCTGGAGAGAGGAGCGGATCGTAGGAGACTTAGTAGCAGATGAAGTTATCAAGACTCAGGAAAGTTACACAATTTTCAAGGCCCCATCCCCATACTGCCCCAAGGCAATGACCAGTTGCCAATGAGAGGAGACTCTCCATCTTGTTGCGTGGCCTGCAAAAGATGCAGTAAACTCCAGGGAGACAGCTTTTGAGTTACCACCCATGTTCGGGTGGTATTTTTGATGACGTCTCTGCTTTTCTAAAAGTAACCAACTCACACTCCCATAAGTAACCCCAAATAAATTTATTGTTTCAGTCAGCTAGAATTTGCCATTGCTGCCCTAGCCGGAGTGAAGAGATGTTTGTTTGTTCACATCCCCCCTGGAAAAGTCACTCAATACAAGGAATGCCTTTAGTGAATGGAAAGGGCATCCTCCTGCTCTTTTGGCTGGAACAAGGAAAGCGAATAACGTCTGAACAATGTTGTGACACTCTGTTCCCTTCCAGTTGTTTCAAATTCATATCCTTTGTCTTCTGTCAGTCACCCCTGGTATCTTGTGACTCAGTTGCAATGGACTATTCAGTAGGCCAAACACGGTCTGTGTGTATTTCTTTGCATCCACTCTATAGCTAGCTTTGCATACCATGTATATTTTTGCTTTCTCTAGTCTTTTCTCAGTAACTCTCCCAGGAACCTATTCAGAGCATTTAATGCAGAGCTTCCTGTTCCCTTGTAGCCTGTGGATGTCTTGATTCACTATTCCTAGTCACAGAGAGCAGTGACCTATTACATAGTAGGTCCTTAAAAATGCATATCAAATGAATAACACAGATGTAGAGGAGAACCTAAGATGAGGTTGAATTTGTGTTTTCCCTAATGCATTTTTTTATACATCAATCATTGATGTCATGAGTCATCCAGTTCTGGAATTTTCTGGGCTAAGAGGCTCTTTTACAGATGACCAGTCTGTTTTTATTTTATATTCAATTATAATTGTCAATTATGATTATCATTAGAATTTATTATTGTGTTGTTATTATTATGAGAAAGAGAATTGGTGACGTCTTCCTGGTTCTAAATCTAGTTCTACTCGAAGACATGAAGTTTTCTTTTCACTGAAGCTCCCTATCATCACTACCCAGGCATGTCCTGCCCACTCTAATCCAAGGTGCTAATGAGAAGAGCTCGCATCTACCCACATACCCATGCCTGCTGCAAGGGTTCAGCTCATCTGACTTTCATTCTGCTTGCCTGGCCTGTAGAGTACCTTCAATTGCTATGGAGCCAAGACGAAATCAGGTTTCTTCCTCCATCTTTCCACTTATTCAGTAGTTCAGGGAATGAGACAGAAAACGGAGACTCATTCTAAATGCCGACTAACTACATCTAATTGCTCCCCAGGTCTTACTGCTGTCATTCCAGAGACACCATTTTTGTTTTCTTTAATTAGAGACCTGGATTCTTTTTATGGTTCCTAAAGGCCTGGATCAATCCACATTTGGGGCTGCTTCTGATTTTTCCAATAAAGAGACTTTGAAAAGTTAAAAAGGAAACTGTGCTTCTTTCTTGGATTCACATATGATTTTTAAAAAAAAAAAGATAATTACCTCTTCCATCTTCAGCTATGATTCTATTTTGGAATCATCTTCTAATTAAAAAAAAAAGCCAACACACTCTTAATGCTTTTGAATCTCAGTCATTTGTACAGCAAAAATCAGCAAAGCTGCACAGGTAAATTTAAAACATGGGGATAGCATGCCCGTGGCCTTGAGCGTCGGAAGGAGATCACGTGTTGACACTGCAGACAGCTTTCTCAGACTACCACAGGCAGGTGAAGTGCACTGCATTTGGGGTTAGTTAGCCCCCACATTTCTCTCGCAGAACATATTATGCATTATTATTTTTTCCCTCATTTAGACTCGCCAGTATGTTTTTTTTCTTTTACACCACGTGTGTATGTGTGCGCGTGTGTGCTCACGCACATGCACACATGTGCTGTGTTTACTAATATCCGTGTGGGTGCTTGTCATACGTGCATGAACATGTGGCACCCAGAGGTCTACTTAAGGTGTCTTCCTCAATTGCTCTTTATCTTATCTTTTGTGACAGGGTCTCTCACTGAGCCTGGAGGTCACTGATTCTGCTACACTGTGTCGTGCATGAGCCCCAGGCATCCTCATGTCTCCCTCCCCAGTGCTGGGATGATAGCTGTGCTCTTTCCGGATTTTTGCTTCATGCTCCTTGACAAGCACTTTACCAAATGAGCCCCCTCACCAGCCTCTCTTCCGGAACTCAGCATGCACAAATTCCTTCTTATGTAATGACTAATCCCCCAAGGCTGTGACCGTGTCCTGATGCCACTGTAGTGAGCATGCAGGTGTGTCACCTGATCTTCGTCCCACTCATCAAAGCTCCACAAAACCTGGGGGCCGGAAACCGCAAAGAATAAGTAAACATAGTTCCTATTTTCACGAGAGTTACTGAAGTGACATATTTCTATTACTTCAGTTCAGTTGTAAAGGGTCCTGAGTTTTAAAATTATACGCAGGTATCACATTGGTGCCTTTCCCAGGAAGAGCTCATCATAGACTGTCCCATGTGGAGTCAGCAATGCTGCAGCTGCTTTCAAAGTACCTACGTGTCCTGAATTGGCATAGAAAATGACAGAGATAGAGAGCTGGTCTTGTTAGTACAGGAGAATTTGGGTCCTAGCTAGGTGGATACGGGGATGGAGGGAAGGTGGTGAGGAAAGGGCAGGTTGGCTCGACTCCCCTCTTAACGGCTTTAGCTTCTGGCATTGTCATCCAACTGCTTGGACAGAAAGCTGGGTGGTTTTGATTCGCTTTTCCCCCATTTTTACCCACTGAGCCCTCAACTCCTGCCCATTATTCCTCCTGAATCTATGCATCCACCTACCTCAGTCAAGTAAAAGCCTTCACGCGCTCTGTCAGAACCACCACGAACTGCGTCTCCAGCAGCTCTTCCTGTCTCTGCTGTGCCTTTCGGTGTTTATTTCTCGCACAGCCAGAGATACCTTTGAAAATGAGAGTCCAACCGGGTAATCAAGTTACACTGATTAAAGCACACAGGTATCATACAACATTCCAAACACGTTCCCGTGGTCTTCCGGTTTTGTCTTGCTTACCATCCTGGCCTTGCTGCATTTGTCACAGTTTATTCCCACTAAGCTGGAGCATTTGTGTTCCTCACATCAGTCTCAGTCATTATCCCACATTTCTCTCCTCTGTAAGGTGCTTCTCACAGTCCTGTGTGGGTAGCATCCTTCACTTCTCAAACTCAGTGCACGTGGCATCTACTCTGAAAGACTTTCTTGGCACTGCCCCTGTCTCCCACAAGTCCATTTGTAGTCTTCTTTTCTATAGTACTTGCTGCACTGTGGACTAGTCCTGTTGTCTAACTTGTTTGTTCCCATTAGACTATTAAATGTCTAACACAAGCAGCTGTGGCCTATATTTAATTTCTCATGTAAAGATCACATTTTGTTGGCCATGATTTGGGAATTGTCTCAGCCAGGTGCAGCTAATGTGTAGGCTTACCATTCACTAATGAGAATCCTATTTTAAGAACTTCGACTGGGAGGTATTAAGTCTCTACTGGGTAGATGGTGAATACTAGGATCTCTAATACACCTTCATCTTGAGACGGGGCCATTTGGGGATACAGTAAGCGGAGGTAGTTAGTCAGCAAGATAGAAAGAAGGGAAAGAAAGTAGCAATGATGGAGATCATACAGATTTCAAAGCCAGAGACGAACCACTGAATCCTTACTCTTCTTTTTGCCCTAAAAGGCCCATTTCCATTCTCTCTTTATAGTCCTGAATTTTCCCATCATGAAATATCTATATTCCAAATAGTTGAAATGAGTGTGCATTTCTTAAAATAAAAGGTGTTTTGGAAGGTTAAGAAGACCACTTTAGCCACAATGTCGGATGTGGTCTAGAGCCGAGGGATGCAGACAGGAAGTGAGATAGGTGAATTTTATAATAGACCAATGGAGAGATGACACACTTTGAGCCAAGTAAAGCTGAGGTAATTGGAAAGAAGAGATTCAAAAGACATCCCATGGTTGACTTGAGGTCAGTTGTACAGAGGGATCAAAAGCATGGCTGACCTAATGGGACGTGTTCTAGCAGGAACCACTTTCATAAGCCACACTCCTGATAAGGACCCGTGGCTATGGGAGTAAAGAGGATGAACATGGACTTCTCATGGCTGCTCCAAGGCTAACCCATCTAGGCCAAGTCTCATCTCTCCCTTCGGTGGTCAGCATTGGCTGTCTCCTAGTCAATCTGCCTTTCAGTGGTTTCTGTCAGTCTCAGTCACCATCCATCTCAAACACAGTGGCGTCCTTTGGCCCCAGCCATCCCTGCTTCCCTAGCACCTTCCTAATGGACAGTCTCCTGACCTCTCAAGGTTTACTCAGATTTCATTTTCTTCAGAAGAAAATGGCCCTCAGACTCCTATGACATTTAAAAAACAAAATATAAAAAGTATAACCATGTCTCATATGCCATGCATGGCATATAAAATTTAAGGGCCTGAGCAGTGGTTCATACATTTTCTCCTGATACAGACAAATTGTTGAGAAAGCATCTGGACTATCATTTGGATGTAACTTTGCCTTAACTTTACCACAAATGGCTCATTCTCTGTCCTACCCTTTTCTTGGGTAGCATTATTATTTTCCATAGTTGCATTTGAGCCTTATAATTTGCTTCTTTGAGCTTTTTGTTCAGTCCCTGAGGCAGAGCAAAGCTGTATCAGGTGAGTAAAAGCCTTGTCACCTTACCAAGAGCATGGAAGACGGAAGCAATATGTATGAGGACTTGTTTGAAGGACGCACTATCTATCTCTTCCCCTATCATACTCATTTTTATTCCTGCATCAAGTTGAATGCTTGGACCATATGTTCTTCATCCCCAGAAGAATTTTCATGCATTTTAATGTTGTTTCTTTGGCTTATATCCAGGGATATTAT
Organism: Pachyuromys duprasi; assembly: GCA_028658305.1. Classification (NCBI taxonomy): domain Eukaryota; kingdom Metazoa; phylum Chordata; class Mammalia; order Rodentia; family Muridae; genus Pachyuromys; species Pachyuromys duprasi. The sequence goes on from CM053755.1 coordinate 19,307,663, forward strand.
ACATAATGGCTTTATGAAAACTATTACTGTAGAGATGTCTTTGAGGTAGTATTCATGAGGTCACTCAATTCCTTCTAGATGAATCCTGGATAAGGCAAAGTCTTAAAAAGGCAAAGTCCAGGAAAGGTATTGATTTATCTAGGGAGCTGGATATACTTTTTCTGGTTTGGTAACAAGCTCAGATATGTCTTCCTTTTTGGACTTGCAGTATATCACCTTGCATGGTGTATAGGATGCATTTGTGCCTTTTATTAGCCTCTGTTTCTTAGCTCAAAGCCAAAGATAAGGATGACTCAGATCAACCATGAAAGCCCCTGCAGTTACATAAGGGAAGATGTAGGCATCCTAGGGGAACACCCCTGTGGATATTTCTATCATCAAAGAGAGAAAATGAGGACTAGATTTGCAGAGGTGGGCTGATGTTCTTGATGGATCCATTATCTAGGAGCCTCACAAAACCTAGCTTCTGATATTACCTGGTAAAAGACATTACCTTTAACCCTATCTGGCCCATCTATCCATCCATCCATTCATCTATACATCCACATCTTCTGCCCTACTGTTTCCCTTCTTCTTGTCCATGGTAGTCATCTGTATAATTCTATGCTAACCCTCTGTGGTATTTATTACATGATAGACACATATGCTTCTTACTTTTTACCCTAGTTAGAGTTAACTGTCAACTTGGTACAGCCTAGAGTCATCTGGGAAGGAAGTCTTTATTGAAGGATTGCCCAGATCAGGTTGGTCTGTGGGCATGTCTGTGTGTTGTCTTGATTGTTGATTGATATAGGAGGGTCTTGCTTCCTTTGGCAGCACTATTCCCTGGGAAAATGTCTTAGACTACATAAGAAGGTTAGTTAAGCACAGACCTGCTTGAACATCTGCAAGCAGCCTTCTTGTATGATTTCTACTTCAAGCTACTGCTTGAGCTCCTGCTCTGACTTCCCTAGTGATGGTGTCAACCTGTAGTGAAAAGAAGCCTTTCCTTTCCTAGATTGCTTTTGGTCACAGCAAAGGAAGGAAACGTGATGAGTACCTATGCCATTGTGTGTGTACACACATGCCTTTGGTCAGTGACTAGATAATAAGCATCTTGAAGTCACAGGCACCTTGTACATTTGGTACTTAGATCATCCTAAGTGTTTGTTATATTAGCGAACAGGTAGGAAACTTGTCTTCCCTTCTTGGATGAAAAGTAAAGTCAACTAGTGTTGATCCCACAACTTGGCTTGTGACAATGATTCTGCTCAAGAAGATAACAAGGAACAGTCCCCTGGAGCATTCCCCGACACTGAAACTCCTGTGGCTTTTCAAATGCTGCCTGAGTGACCTGGCTTTGCACTCTTGCCCAGGATGCAACCTCCGCTCTCCCCCAGACACCAGCCCTCATCTCTGCAGGCTCAGCTCAGATCTCTGCTTGTGTGGAGGGAGATTACTCATTCTCTTCTCCATGCCTGCTTCTACGCCTCTGGAGTTCCACGCGGACCTCCCGTCACAGAGTCGCTCTATTCCACGGCCTGTGCCTTTTCATCTTTCTGCTACAGCACTCAACATGCTTCCCAGCACAGGAGCTTAGTGAACTTCTGTTCAATGAATAAAATGAATGAATGCATGAATGAATGTGGAAGCACCATTAACCACAATCTTTTCTCCTTTGTGCTCACTGATTGTCATCCAAAAAGCAATAATCAAGACAGAGTATTGCTGGATACCACCGTGACATAACCAGGGTGCCGGATCCGACTTTCCCCTGCAATCCAAAGCTATTAGCAGAAGTAATGTTCCACGGTGGGGGTTTTCTGCTGTTTCTCAGCATCCAACCTGAGCCTGGAAGGTGGCAGGTTGCCACACAGTAGACGGGGAGCCGCATGTTAAACCCAGTGGGAAACATCCACCATTCCTGCTTTTCCACCCATGCAACCTGCTGCAGGTGCTTTTAGAGACATTTACTGTTTGCCAAAGGACCCTGAGGTTGCCTTGGTGAGTTGGAGAGCCCAAGGCACCCTGTCAGTTTCTGTCAGGTGCCATTGGTTTCAGGTTGACTCTGTGCTCATGAGTAATGCTCCTGTCTTGCAGAAGAAATGACGTTTGCTATTATGTGATTCAAGCATACTTGCTAATTATCATATTTTTAGCTGATACATAACATCCATTTTTAGAACGCTCAGCAAAAAGGTTGTCAAGTCTTTGAAGACATGTCTAGGGAACAACACTCAGGAGAGTCATTTAAGAATTTTCTCTTACATTTTGTCTTTTTTGTGTAAATTATAAGATAGAAAAAAAAGTGCAACTTATTTTTAAAACGGTGATTTAGCTTGTGTGTGTTAAGAGAGAGAGGCAGAGACACAGAGAGAGACAGAGACAGAAAGAGATAGAGATAGAGGCAGACAGAGACTCAGATACAGAGAGAGACAGACACACACAGAAAAACAGACACACACACACAGAGAGACATACAAAAAGAGACAGACAGAGACAGAGAGAGATTAGGACACATTATAACAGAATTTTCAGTCCAGGGACTGTGACCTCATGCCAAGGACAAGACTGTTGCAGGCTAAATAATTGTGTGTTGAAATGGAATCCTGATGACATTAGGAGGCAGAAGCTAGGTGGTACAATTTCTGTAATGTGTAGCATTCACAAACAGTGTTTGTACCCTTATAAGAAGATGCCAGGAAGCTAATGTTTCTCTTTCCATTGTATGAGGAAGCAACAAGGAGCTGAAGTCTCCAGCTTAGAACAGGACCCTCAGCAGACCCCAGCCAGACTGGCACCTTGACCCCAGACATCTGTCTCCAAAAGGTGAAGCATGTGTTTCTGATATTTATAAGTCACACAGTGGCCCTAGCTAACAGAAATCCACACTTGTATGCAAGGATGTGCCCAGCTGTATATTTCACATATCAAGAACAGCAATTTGACAAGAGAAGAATGAAGACTTAGTTCACACCCAGGCTTGACTTATATTTGCTAATATCAGAATTCAGTCTCTGCCTTAAACGATATCATTGATAACATAGACTAAATAAGAACTGCTTAAATTTCCTTCTTAGAATTGGATAGTGTGTTGTTCTTTTAGTGTTTAAAAGTACTGGTTGAACTTGGCCAGTCCATCCTATGTGTTCTCATTGATAAAACACCATGGACAAAAACGCGCTGATAAAACACCATGGACAAAACTCAGGGAGGAGAAGATTTACTTTCCTTACACTATCATAACTGAGGGAAGTCAAGGCAGAAACTCAAGCAGGAACTTAAAACATCACAGAGGACGGCTACTTGCTGGCTCACTACCAGGATCACACGTACCTAGGTTTCTTATCAGAGCTCAATATCAGAGTTCCGTCTCTGCTTTAAATGAGGCCACCAAAGGCTTAGGAATCTAATGGGTCACCTTTTTAGGAACTGAGGCTTCCCACAATGGGCTGAGCCTTCCTGTATACATTAATAATCAAGACAGTGTTCCAGAGACATGCCCACAGGCCGATCTGGTTAAGGTTCTTTTCTCAGGTGACTCTAGAGCAGCGGTTCTCAATGTTCTTAATGCCATGACCCTCTCATATAGTTCCTCATGTTGTGGTGACCCTACAACCATAAAATAATTTTTGTGGCAACTTCATAACTATAATTTTGTTGTGAACTTTAATGTAAATATCTAACATACAGGATATCTGATATGTGACCTCTGTGAAAGAGTTGGTTTGCCCCCAAGGGGGTCATGACTCACTGGTTAAGAATTGCTGCTCTAGATTATGTTCAGTTGACTGTTAAAGCTACCTGAGGACACTTTAGTATTTCCTGGAACAAAGGTGTAAAATCTTCAGTTTATCAGACAGAATAGGTGGGGGTGAGGAGGTGGAAGTATTGTGCAGCTAGAGAAAATGTACTTGTGTCCCACCCTATGTTTGGCATGGGGCTGTCCAAAAGCATATTACTGATTTTTGCTAAGGGTTCTTTGTGTTGTGATTTCGGGGTCCTCTTTCTGTAATAACCCTACCAGATGGACACAGAACCATCGAGTTGGCAGCTGTTAACGTGTTCACAGCTAGTCTACTTTCTCACCAAGTGCCCTTCCCACTTTGGTACAGAGATGCACACAATAGTTCATGCTTTATTCATGCCTAGTGTGGGTATGTTCTTGCTGGAAAATGCAGCTGTCAGTGTATTTTCCATATTTTTGTAGACCCAGAGTTAGGATGAGAACAAAGCCCAGAATAGGTAGTGAGACTGGAAGTTGATCTATGTAACAGAGTCATGGAAAGTTTCAGAAATCTGAGATTTTCTTGATACTTTTCACAGGGAAGGAAAATTTCTCAGAGCACTTCTCAACTAGATAATGTAACCCAGAGCACAGGTCAGAGTAAGAGCCGGGCCTTCCCAGTAAGTCTGAGAGCCCTCACTGTTTGCCATTAAGAGATGACAGGGCTGGGGGAAGGGCTCAAGGAAGGAGTGGGTAAAGAGAGGAGAGGAAACTGAGTGAGGATGAGAAGAGGTCTTGTAAGAGCTGCTTGGCTAGGCACAAACCCTGCGGGTTCTTCGGAAGTGTGGCTTCTTCCTTTTGCTCAGGAGCAAGAAGCAAGGCTCTGAGCTTCTGTTTCTCTCTCCCCTGAAACTGTTTCTTAGATGTCAGCAGCAGGATTCTGATGCTGCTAAATCAAATGGTTGATTATCTGTAACCAGTCAATCTGCTCACCAGTAGCCATAGACACTGTCCACTCAGGACTCTTTTTCTTTGCTATAACTTCTGCATTGGGATCATTCATTATCAGAGCTCTTTCTCCTTCCAGTCATTCCTCTACAGTCTTTCCTCATCTTTGAATACTGGATGGCAAGAGCTTATGCTCAGTCCTTGGACCGTTTCTGCTCTCTGCCTACACTCCTTCCTGAGGTGGTGGTCTCACTGAGTAATTTCTCCCGGCTAATAGTGTCCTTGTCATCCCCAGTGTATAGGTCACCTCAAACCTAAGGTGAAAAAAGCCAAACACTTAGTCTTCTGCTACTATCATTGCTTTATCTATCTCAGAAATTGACAATCCCATGTCAGGTAAATCATCTGGTAGTCAAACCCCTCTCCCTTCAGTATAGGGCTCCTTCTCCTAGTGTGTCCTGTGGCTAGTCTGACTTTCTCTGATCCCATCATGTCCCAGCTTCTAAAGTGAGTCTCAGCACTGTCAAGGTAACAGCCAGGCCAAGCTGCTCTTCTTTAATCCAACGGATAGTCTCCCTCCTATCAGTTGTACTTTTTCATCCCTGCTTAACCATGTTGCCATGATGATCAAAAGTAAGTTACATCATATCTCTTACTTGCTTATCCTAGGTAATAGTCTCCTTAGTGTTACCAACCCCTGAGCCATTTTGGGGCCCTAGGCTCTGCCTGTTTCCCACCTTCCTGTCCCTTCAACCATTCACTCTGCTTGGCCCCTCTGTGTCTCCCCTAACCTTCCTTTACTCCCTTAATACCCTGAGCATCCACTGTCACTTCCAGAAGCTTCTCCTCCCTCACCAGGGTGAGTGCTACCCATGGGTTGCCTTCTCTAGACTCTCTCCTTTACCTACTTGTCCCACAGTGTTTCTGCCAAAAGCAAGTAGCTTGTAGAGTTAGAATATCCAGTGTCTCTCTCTCCCTCGGGAGAGTAGAAAATCGTAGACCCTTGCCTGGATAATTCACTACTGTGTCCCTGACGTGTGCCAGAGTGACTGACACAGAGCAGATAGTGGCCCGTGTGCACAAGATTGAGTGGAAGGTGTTAAGTAAGTGGTGGAAGACATTGGAGAGATGGGTGACCCGACCTGGCAGGAACAAGAAACATGCCTGGGAGGAGTGAGGGTGCGGGGGAGGTGGCGGCTCCCTAGATGTATCTTATGCTGCTGTGTTTTCAGGCTTTGGCCTGATTGCATCCCATCTACTCTGAGGCTTCTCAATTTCTGAATCCACTACAGGCATCCTTTGGCTGCTTGGCATGATGTAAACAAAGAAGAAAATTGGTTCCCATGGAGCCTGGGCTCACTGCTTTCCACTTCTCTCCTTCTCCCTCTCACGCCTTTATCACTGACAGGATATATGTGTTTCATGACTGTTGTTGTATTAGGACCTCCACTTGGCCTGAGCAATACATTCTGGCAACCCCTTTGTCTCCTCTTTGTATTTCCCAAGGCTGAAATTTTTATGCATAACATGGGCTTTGAAGCCCTCCTAGGAAAAGCTGCTCTTGGCCATGGCTGCATGCTCAGTGTCAAGGGAGAAGCCAACTGTGGTTTAAGCATGGGCCACACATACAGACTATAGCTTTTGTCTTGATGAAGACAGACACACACAGAAGAGCGATGTTCACTTTGAGGAGAATAAGGCAGTATGTGTGAGCATGTGCAGGCATGCAAATGCACAGGAGCAAGTGTGTGTGTGTGTGTGTGTGGTGTAGGTGTGGTGAGTGCACAGGATACAATTGGAGCCTTCTACACATCTGTGCATCAATGAACTACACTTCCCTCATTTGGTACCCAAGTAGGCCCCTAAATTCCTGGAGAAGCTTAACCCATATAAAAGAGGGTGAAACACAAAGGTCTAAGTAGTCACCACAGCTGGAAGGAAGAGAGAACCATATGGAATATGACAAGTAGGTTGTCCTCAAAACAAGATATCAATGACCTCATTATCAAGAGACAGTGTTCAAAAAGCTCCACCTGGGTGCTCTGGTACTCCTGGGAGCAAGAGGCTCACAGATGGGAAAGACGTAGAACATGGCTCAACAGCTGAGCTGCACAGCCAGTTAGACCTGAAGCCTCCCATCCTTCCTATGTCACTTGTGGCTCACACTCTTGTCCATGCTAGAAGGTGGTAATTAATAGGAAGAAGGACAATGAAAGATATTAGGACATAGGTGATACTGTATTGTGGAGTGTTTCCAAGACACTCTCTAGGAGCTAGAGGGATAACACCAGGGTGACGCTGGCATGGCAGGCAGCTGAGGATGGTCCTATAAGGGTGAGAACAAAGGCTGGGGAGTGTTGGGACTATCACTGAATATGCTAGACCACTGAGAACACACCCAAATGTTTCAGTAAGCAGAAGAGAAGAGCATAGGGATCCAGGCTGAAGTTCTGTCCTTTATTTAAAGCTGTGACCATGAGTCTCGTTGACTTCCTGAACTTATATAGCAGAAGATGTGGAGAAAATCACACAATATGTTTTGGACATCAGAGGCAGCGAATGTAATGAGCCTATCTCAGCATGGATACCTTAGCAAATGGCACCTCTTGGGCACTAAAAGCAAGAGCAGTAGGCGGCTGGTATTTGAATTCCCAATACGTTGGCTTAGAGTGTGGCAGAGCAGACCTTTATTTATTGACATGGGTGGATGGATCCCTAAATATAAACAAGGCTGGATACTTTCAGGATGGTTTGGCATTAGACTGGATTCCTAAATATGGTAGGATGCCTAAGACGGAGGTGCTGGTCTGCTTGATGAATGTGTACATTCTACGTTCCTAGGGCTGTCTCAGTTGGTGCCCCAGGTGTGGTAGGCTTCAGGGCAGAGTCAGGTGCTAACTGGGGAGATGCCTGGCTTTGGAGTTTGGCACTGATTTACAGGAGCCACAGATAACGTCCAAGGCAAGCCTCCAAGTCCTTGGATTCAGGACTTCATGGTGCCTTTCTGGGTCAAACTGACTTACCCTAGAAGAAACTTCTGCCAGTTCTTTTCCTGTTCAATCATGTCAATTGTGCAGTGAAGTCACATTAGGCAAAGCCATTTATGGGTATTTTATCCTGGCAACAAACCTGGGTTAAGGTGTGTGTGTGTGTGTGTGAGAGAGAGAGAGAGAGAGAGAGAGAGAGAGAGAGAGAGAGAGAGAGAGAGAGAGAGAGAGAGAGAGGGAGGGAGGGAGAGGGAGAGGGAGAGAGAGATCTATGTGAACCATGAGAGTGTGCAAATATACAGGGGTAGGAGCAAGTTTGTTGAAAGACTTGTATCTGAGGGGGATAACCATGACCACTGGCCTTCCGACACTTCCTGCTAACTCAAAGTGGCAATTCTCCCAGTTCTCAAATGAAACCAGATGGGGAATGATCCTGGAGAACATGGACTGCTGCCAGGTTTGTGCCCTTTAGAAAGCACCCCCCCCTTTCTGAAACGCAGCCTTCCTAAAGATGCATTTGCACACACTGTATCCTTAATGCCCCAACAGGCTCATTCTCTGCCTTTTTCTCTGAGCTCTGGAGGCAAAATCCATATTCATAATGTGATCATGTTTTCATCTGACCAGCAATATTTAGTATGCATTGTTTAAGCCTGTAACACAGTACATTAGGAATGACAAGTGAGAGCAGGAATGAGGACTTCATCTGACTTCTTCTTTTCAGAGTATGGGGAAAGTGCCACACTATGCAACATACTAGTATTCATTCATTCATTCATTCATTCATTCATTCATTCATTCATTCATTCATTCATTCATTATCCATCCATTGTGGTGCTTGGATGAAACCCAGAACCTCATGCATGATTTCAGAATGCCTGGCTCTTCCATCTCCTGAGACTCTCCTGAAGGCTTCTCACCTGTCTCCTGGTACAAAGCCATTCCTTTTCACTGCATTGGTTAGTTTATAGTTTGACACCGTCAGGTTGTTTAAGGCTCTGTGCTCTCATGCCATACCTGTTTATTGAAGAGAAAAATGAAACAAATTAAAATTTTAAAATGCTCTCTGAAAGGCAAGGATTAGCTTGTAGGGACCACACAATGGTCAGCACATAAAGAGGGCGACAAAATACTATATCCAATGGTGTCTTGACTCCATGAAGCAGTTATTTGGGGGTCTATTTTTTAAAATATTATGTTCAAATAAAGAAGAAAAAGGAGAGATATTTGGGGGTTTTTGAGGAACCATTGTTGAAAACCCACTTCTGGTGTATTTTCTAGGGAGAATGAAAATGACCCCAGCACCCCAAGAAGCAGCTGGCTTTGGCCTCCAGGTCCCTCCACAGTCCGTCATGACTGATTCTGTTAGACTTGCATTGGGCGTTGGGCTTGGGGACACCCAGTCTATGCCATAGGGGAAAATAGTCCAGTCAGGAGAGCTAGACAAAGCCACCATAGCCCACACCCTAGAAGCAGACACTCTCACAGCAGCTTAGAGCAGGGCTATCTCTGCCCGTGCTGGGGAAGGCTGTCCAAAGGAGGCATTCACTTTGGAAACTTTTGTCCCCATTGCAGGAGACGAGAGTGGCCATTTTAATTTTTACACTGTGGAAGATTCCTGGCTTCTTTATGGAGCACAATGGGAAAGTATTCAGAATCTAAAGATGCATTTTTTAGGGAGGTGGTGAGTTCTGGTGATACAGTCGTATTTAGCTCATGCAGTGTGTACTCTGTGTCTGTGAGGGATAGATGCCAGAACCTAGGCAGGGATAGGTCAGGATCCTTGGAGGCAGGGCTTTCTAGAGGACGGGAACCATTCCAATGTGCACATATGGTAAGGTAGATTTATTACCACCGATATGAACCAATGGTAGTCTGTACACTAGAGAGGCTGAAACCCAATAGTTCAGTCCAGAGGCTGGGTGACTGTTATCCTATTCTGATAGTATAGGCCTCCTGGGAAGACTCTTTTTTCTTCATCAGCATTGGAAAACTATGAATCTGGATTCTGATGTTTATGAAGGATGAGAGCAGCAGCAGCATGGATGCACTCACTAGCAAGAAGGGAAGGCAGGCAAGGAAGGTGCTGGCTGTTCGTCACACCTCTTTCTTCCTAGGCTGCCTGGTGGAGGGCCTGTCCTAATCCTTTCTGGCAGGGCCACCACACAGTCACTGAAAGTATGCCTCTTACTTGATTCCAGAGCCTGTCAAGCTGACAGTCAGGATTAAACATCACAGGTACCTTACAGAAAATATGTTGATACTTACATATAACTGAGGCACATCTCCTCACACATGCTAATAACTCCCTATATCAACTCACAGTCCCCAAGACTATGTGAACACCATCGAAATTGTCACCATGCTGTATTGCCTAAAGAACAGTGACAACCAAACATCTGCGAAGCCGGATACAGTCTTCTTTTTCTAATATGCTCATCCAAGTTGGTTATATCAATGTATTTAATCTGTCCCTTTGAGGTAATGTGATGCTTAAAAAAATGAGTTAGCTGGATTTTGAAAGACATGCTTGCTGAGAAGCAAATATTTGAGCATGAGTGAGTGGATACATTTTGATTGCTTTGTGATTTTGTTGTTGTTGTTGTTGTTGCTAAATTAATGGATCACTTAAGAAGGATTCATGCTTGCTTGAGAAATAAAAGGGGTATCATTGTAACAGAATTAAATGTCAAGTTAAAACTTTCCTAGCTAAAGAATTTGCTTTCCTTTCTCTGAGGAGTACGTGATCTGGATGGAGCTGAGGGCCTTTTGTACACTAGGAAAGCATTTTACTACTGAACTACAACTCCAGAAGGTTTGATTTGAATGCATTTGTTTTTCATATATGTATATGGCTGTGGTTTCTTTTACTGTGAACTCAATTTTTTCATTAAAAAATGAAATGGGTAATCACTGGAAAGACTTGGAAAATAATATGCTTTACTGAGACACATGACAGTATACTTCTTTGCTTTGCACCCACTCCTGGTGCATTTTCTAGGGAGAATCAGAATGACCCCAGCACCCCAAAAAGCAGCTTTATCTGTGCTTTGAGGATTCTGTACAATGTATTTTGATCATATTCATTCCTTCCTCTAACTCTTTTCAGATCTACCCCTTCCTCATCCACTCTACTTTGTGTCTTTTTATATATTTTTTAACTCATCAGGACAAAATTGTGCAGCCCAGATAGTCTTGGATGTGTGGCCTTCCTCTAGAGCACAGACTACTCACCATGGACTACCCTCTTAAAGAAAATATACCTTTCCTGTCCCAGGAACCAACAAATGCCAATGGATCCTTTGTGTATATGTTCTGAGACATATCCTTTGTCTATAGAAGTCATTCAAGCCAAGAATTAAAATGAGTTGAAATGAAAACCAGATCTTTACATTTCTGTTTTAAAAACTTAAACTAAAATGTCTAAAATAATAATCTTTTTGCAATCATGTAGTTCTGCACAGACATACACACACATATATATGTATTTTTGCTCTAGAAATAAAAGAGGAAAACCTTTAAATCAGCAGTTTTTATTTTAGGTTTGACTCATTTAAAACATTTGGGTTTGCTGTTTTCTTATTTTATTCCATTAAAATGTTTTTATTTATTAAAACACTCAGACAATTTTTTTTAATTCTTGGCTTGAATGACTTCCATAGATAAAGGATATGTCTCAGAACATATATGCAGAGGATCCATTGGCATTTGTTGGTCTTCTTATCTGAATAGGAAATAATGTGTTAGTTTCATGTGTTAAACTTCGTGGAATTGCTTTTGAGTTCTTTCCAAAGCCCTGGGGTGAGGATATTTCTGTACTGTTTGAGGCATCATTGTAAAATCTTTTAAAAAAATTATATATTAGTGATACATAATAGTGGGTTTCATTATGACATTTTCATGCATGTATGAAGTAGATTTTGACCATATTCACCCCCAGTTATCTCCCTCCTGATGATTACCTCTGCTCCTATAGTCTGTTGAGAGCGTCTGGCCCAGCATTCCAGGCTCAAAGATCACCATTCTTAAAACTGTGTTGGTCTCTCACCTGGTTGTCCCACAGAACAATGACTTGCTAACTCAATGGACCCTCCAGGTCTTCCCAAGAATGCATCGATTGTCTTAGGCCATTGCTGCATCACCTAGCCAACAATGCCCTTGTCAGGAGATAAGTGTTCTTTGTTTTGTCTCAGATGAAGTCCTGACTAATCACCACTCCATTTGAGCTGCTGTTGTCCACTGTACAGTAAAGGAATACACATTTGAATAAATGCAGTTCAAAAACCAAGCATCATCTCTGACCTGCTAATAGGTTAGGCTCCTCTATTGCTGTCATTATGATGCTGTTATCTTTCTTCTGATAGTTCAGAGTTCAGCTGGCTACAATGAGAAAGGATGTGGCAAAGACAGAGCCCCGTGTCTAGTTCCTAGCCACAGGTCTCAGCCTTCTGAGACACCCAAGCAAAGAGAACACTTGACCCTCCAGAGCTCTGTGAAAGTCTTAAATCTCTCAGACTTGGTCTTTCAAATGTCCAGTTATGTTCAGAGGCTCCCTCCCTGCCCCTCAATCCCATTCTAGAACCTTACTCCTTACTTCTACTGCACCTCCTGCAGGAATCCACTGTGTTCAAAACCTCCCTCCCCTACATTCCATTTTCAACATGCTGTCTTCAAAGAAAAAGTACCAGTCAACCTTGATTAATTACACTGTGAAGTGATAAGCAATTCTTTCCTATAATTAGAAGCTGTCTTTATGAAACCCAGTAATAATTTTCATAACTATGTGTGTATACAAGTCTGTATATAAATGGGTATATATGTAAATCTGTATACATATGTATGTATGAGCAAATCTACCCTCTTTGTAAGCTTAAGTGTTTATTATTTACCTTAGTGTAAAACTATTACACTGGCTTTCGAAGCTTTGTGGCTATGAATTGAACAGTTGAGTATCAACCTACCTCGCATTTGTTTGAAATGCTTTTGGAAGACCTAATAAGACCTCCCTCCCTCTCCCTTTTCTTGCTACTTCCATTTCTCTTGAGAACAGTACCAAATATTTGTCAAAATACCAGACAGACAAAGAAAACTATTGAAATTTGTGAACTAGTGTTGTGTGGGCATTCATATAGGCAAAAAAAAATGTGGTCAAGCAGAAAAGATCTTTGTTTAAATGGAACATGATGATGACACCCACGTTATCTTGAGGTACTTTGTTTATGCCATCTAATTGCAACAACTACAGCCATCTCTGAAGTATTTTAATACATTTGTTTCCAGATACTAGTCCCTAACTTTAATCTTCTCTTGAAATCTCAGACTTCTTCCTAGATGGTGTCCCTATTGCACACTCTCAGAGTTAGAATTCTTCTGACTTTGAAGTGGAATGTACACATGCCAAAGCTTGGAAGGAACATGTATATGCCACACATGCAAAGTGACAGTGCCCTGAGAGCTATGCCTTCTCTTAAACTTGAAGCATGTCTGCCTTCCAAAATCCAGGTGGGCATATTTAGTGATGCTACTGAGCACGGACCTTCTCTGTGGAACATACAGCAGGTGGGCTTTCCTGCTACCTTGATCTGCCATCACTATTAGACTGTGAAGTAAACATGAAACTTCCTCTTCTCTTGAACAACCCTTTTATAAGTTAACTTAAGTTATAAAATCATATGAATGAAGCTGAAATATGTATGGACTTATATCTATAAATATATAGTCATAATGTACATGTTTTGTGATGTCCTTCCACACAGTACCTATTAATTTTAGACAAAATCATCATACCTATGCCTGCTTACTATCCTAGATTAGGACCAATGAGGGGAAACAATAGCAATGGCATCAGAGCTGTGTAATGAGAGCATTGATTTCCTGCCTGGGGGTTTCTAGGGACTTACATGGGGCTAACTTGTGTCTTTAGGATGAGGAGGCAGGCAAGGGTGGAAGGTTAGGCTATCCATGTGAAGTGTCATGCATGAGAAATTGCATTTATCTGCAGGTTGGGTCCTCTGGAATTATTTTGAATCTCTCTGTTATTCTTCTTCCTCGGTGCAGGTCTATGCTTGGAGTCACTGAGAATTAAAAGTGTAAACTCAGTGAAAATACTATGTAAGCCACAAAAGTGCTATGCAAACATGTGCTTTGGTCTAAGATTTAACCAGGAAACTCCTCCACACTTCCTTCCTTGGTTTTCTGATGTTGGTAACCATCTCCCTTTCCCATCAGGTCCCTGATGAGATGCTTGGGACTAAAACCTCAACAAAATGCTTTTATCTTTAGACATGATGCTGCTGTTGACACTGAAGCCTGCACTCTGGCTCACCTTGTGGTCACTGCCCTTGCTGATAACTTAGCAAATGCAAGAACAAACTCAGAAGCATCACAGGAAAGAGCCAACTGAGCTTCTACAAGACCCACATGACTCTGCTTGGGCTATTGACCAAAAAAACCTGGTCTCTCCCAGAAGGGCTCTGAATTCCAAATCTTCAACTTCTCCTTTATCTTTGAGACAATCTAAGCCCTGTAATTGATGTGCTGCACAAATTGAACTCATTTATTTCTTTTTATCTCTAATGTAAAAAATATAGAAATACTGTAACTTATGCAGAAGAACTCCCACAACTGCAGAAAATTATAATAATTGTCTCAGTTTGTCTTCATTTAACCAGCTGGGAAGAGGGTTTGGTAGAACACAGCAATTTTCTGCATTCAGAGATAGCTAATTCATGAGAGCAGCTGTCTCCCAATCACATCTCAGAGATTCTTCGCTTCACTGGAGAAAGTGGACTAAACAAGCGGGGGCTGTACAGAAGCCTCTCAAGTGCCAGCTTCCCACTGTTCCTTGAGAGTTACTGGAGACATCTTAGTCCATTTGAGCCATTTCAGCTCTAGACTAGGAAACTCATAAACAGCGTAAATATACCTCATAGTTCTAGAGGCTGATGCCTAAGGTCAGTATGACAGATGATCATGTCTAGTGAGGCCGGATCTTCACAGACAGTGCCGTCTGTGTTCTCATAGCAGAAGAGCAAAGGGCTGAAAGGTTTCTGGGCCTCTTTAGAAGGGAGCTTATTTGTTCGTGAGGGTTCTACCCAGAAGATGTAATTGTCTCCCAGAGATTGTACTTGTTGATACCATCCCATTGGAGGCTAGGGTGTATGTGTCTTTTGGTCATTGAGGTAAATAATTAATATTTATCATAGCCACTCATTCCAACAGGACTGCCAAGGTGTTTGCTTAGACATAGCAATTGGATGACCAAACTCTAGCTACAGGTGTATTTGCTGCTGTTATTTCAGAACTACAGTTCCTGAGACCCAGAAAAACTCTTTAATGCTTGCTACAGTCCCATCTAGCCTTGTTTTAAAAAAATACATTTCCATTAAAGATGGCATTTTGATTAAAAAACGTTAATTTGTTTTGATTAATTTGATTAATTTGTTGTGTGTATGAATGTTTACCTGCAGTTAGGCCTATGTAGCATGTGTGTGCCTGGTTCTCATAGAGGCCGGAAGGCTCTGTCCAACCTCTTGAAACTGGAGGTACAGCTAATTATGAGCCACCACATGGGTGTTGGGAACCCAACACTGCCCTCTGTAAGAACAATAAGTGCTCTTAACCACCAAGCCATCTGTCCAGAGTTCATCTCTCTGTGTGTGGGTGTGTTTGTGTACACACGTATACACATATACATGTATGTGTGCATGTTTGTATTATTTTGTTTGTTTGTTTTGAGACATAGTCTCATTAATATCCTTGCCTGGCCTGGAACACATTATGTAGATCAGGCTAGCTTTGAACTTACAGATATTTATCTGCCCCTCTCTTGAATGTTGAGATTAAATGTTTGTATTAGACAGTCACCTTCACTTTCTTCTACAGTCCTGTTCAGCATAGAATTAAGTGTGAAGCTAGCAGATTAGGAAAGGAGAATATAGGAAGAGACCTACAGTCAGCACAGGCCATGGAGTAGTGATAACTGAGTTTTCCAGACTTGAAAAAGTTCAACCTTAAAGAAAAAAACAGGTAAATGTGAAGAGCAAATTAGCAGTTTGCATTTGGAAGGCTGGAAGATCGGAGATAGCTGGTGTTTCTGAATCTGGGACAGAGACAGACAGGTTAGAAGGATCTATGAATAGAATCCAGATTTTGCTGATCCCCAGACAAGACACGTGACTCCTCTCCTTCCTGTCACAGAACTCTAAAAAGTGTGAGTCAGGAGCAATTCCTCCTTCACAGTTTCTCTGATGATTTGTCTTCTCCATGCTTAAAAATATTAATAAGTCCCATCGTTAAAGGGTAGTTTTAGGTTCAGAGCAACCTGAATGGGAGAAATCTCAGTTTCTATCAATCCTGTGTGTCCACATAGGTTCAGTGTTCCCCACTAACAACAGTGTACCCCACGGTACATGTGTTGCCATAGATGGATTTACAAAGACACCATTTTATCACTTGGAGTCCGTAGTTCATAGTCCTATGGCACTATGTTAATTTCCTCATCACTGTGACCAAAATTTTGACAGAGACTACTAAAAGGAGGAGAGGTTTGCTTTGGCTTATAGTCTTCAGGGACACAGTGTCAGCGGAGCATCTGATGCCCTGTCCTCCTCTAAGGTTCAAGTGCTCAGTATCATCTTCTCTCTTTCTCTCTTTTTTAAAAAAAATTAAAATATTTATTTATTTACTTTACATCCTGATTGTAGCCTCTCCCTTCTCCCAGCCTTCCCCCTTAACCCCCCATTCTCCCCTCTCCTTCTCCTCAGAGAAAGGGGAAGTCTCTTGTGGGTACCCACCCACTTGGCAATTAAGTTGCTGTAGTACTAGGCACATCCTCTTTCACTGAGACCAGGCAAGGCAGCCCTTTTAGGGGAATGGGAGCCAAAGATAGGCCTCACTGGAGAGGGCCCCCACTCCAGTTGCTGGGAGGACCCACATGAAGATCAAGCTGCACATCTGCTACATATGTGCAGAGGGAGCCTAGGACAAGTTCATGCTAGCTCTTTGGTGGTTCGGTCTCTGTGAGTCCTTATCGACCTTGATTATTTGACTCTAGGTCTTCTTGTGGAGTCCTTGATCTCTCCATTGTTCCCCCAACTCTTCCATAGGACTCCCTGAGCTCTGTCTCCTGTTTGGCTGTGCGTCTCTGCATCTGTTTCCATCAGCTCCTGGGTGAAGTCTCTCAGAGAAGACATGCTAGGCTCCTGTCTACAAGGATAGAAGAGTAACATTAATAGTGTTAGGGATTGGTTCTCTGCCATGAATGGGTCTCTCGTACAGTCAGTCTTTGGTAGGCCATTCCCTCAAACTTTATTCTATCTTTGTTCCTGCACATCTTTGTTGGTAGGACAAATTTTGGGTTGAAGGTTTTAAGTCCTTAACCCTCCACTGGAAGACCTTCCTGGCTACAGGAGGGGCCACTTCAGGTGCCGCCTTATTCCCCTGCCGCTAGGAGTCTCAGCTAGGCTGACGCCCACAGACTTCCTGGGGCCTTTCCTCTCCCAGAAGTCAAAACCATACAATGAAAAAAGAGAGCAGCTTCAACAAATGGTGCTGGTCTAACTGGAACTCTGCATGTTAAAAAATGAACATATATTCATATTATTCATCACCTTACAAAAAACTCAAGTCCAAGTGGATCAAAGACCTCAACATAAAACCAGATACACTAAATGTAACATAATGGAAGGGACAGTAGGGAAGAAACTTGAACTCATTGGCACAGGAGACAGCTTCCTGAACAGAACACCAACAGCTCAGGCACTAGGATCAACAATAAATAAATGGGACCTCATGAACCTGAAAGGCTTCTGTAAGACAAAGGACACTGTCAAATAGGACAAAATGGTAGCCTACAGAATTGGAAAAGATCTCTCTTGACTCTCATCATTTCTTCTTATTAATTAGCTACCATTTCCTTCCTATTATTTTTGTTTTATCTGCATGTTATACCAAACAAACACAAGGCCCTGGAAGTATGTGGTCTCTCTACAGTGGTGAGATATGAACAACAGCAGAGCATCGAGGCAAATCCTTCCAACGATGGACCTCTGAGGTGCTGTGGGACAGAAGGACGTAACCAGTTCTGGGGAAGAGAGAAACTTGTTGTTAGGGTGAAGCTTGAAGCAATTGCAAACACTGCCGGGTGAAGAAGGCAACAGAGGACTCACTGAGAGTTGATTGTGAACAGAGGTGAGCAGCTCACTCAGGATCAAGTGGATCGTTTGACCTTTGACCTTCCACTGAAAGTTACAAGACACCTGATCCCAGCAGAGGCCATAATCAAATGTAGGTGACAGGGTGGATGTCCAGAGTTTATGCTAGGGGTGGGGAGATCCTGAAAGAAGTAGAGAACAGGGCAGGCACTTTTATTTTGAATATCATTCTGGCTCCAATAAATAGACTGTCTTGGAGGAATAAGTCTAGCCACAGATTTTGAAATGAGAACAGAAAATTTGATGAGTTGGGGCACACTCATGGAAGCCTCGTGTCTTCTACAGGATCAGGTAGTTATAGCAGATATCACACACTTGTATAAGTTGTACGGTGCCATTTTTGTTTATATTCTTATCCTTTTGGAGTTGAAGTATAGATTCTGCAATATGGTGCCAAACAGACTAAGGATTAACTTTAAAGGGAGAAATGCCCTTTGACATCTAAGAAGAGACCCAATTGCCATGAAGATCTCTACAAATCAGCCCGGCTCACACACTTGCAGCCTTTGCCCACGCTTTCCACATGGGATGCTGGTAATCTACAGCCTTGTGGCTAAACTCTCCATGCGCCCTCAGGGCAGCATCCATTTCCAGAAGAGACTGCCCTCCAGAAAACGGGACTACAGGCAGAGCAAGGTCGATCATGGCTGCACATGCAGAATCCGTGTTCGAGGAGCCATTGTCAGCCATTGTTGGCCATAATGGAAACTCAGCTCTAAGTTAGCTGTCTGTGCCTGGAGTCCTTCCTTACAGGGCTTGTGGAATTGGGGACAGCTCTGCTGTTGCCAAGGAAGAAAGAAGCCCAAGTTGAAGACCCCATAGCATTTTCTTCTTGTGTATTTGGTCAAATCCATTCACTCTAACTAATAAATTGTGTATCCGAAAATTACCATACATGGGACTTCCTGCTTGAAAATGCCACCAAGAATATTGACTATGAAATCGTCAGTGTGCAAGCAATCTGAGCAGGAACTCAACTTGAACCTGGTAGCAGGGAGATACATGAAAAGGGTCATCTTTGAAATGTGAAAATTATGGGTTGCCAGAGGAGCGAGTACCACTTAGCAAATGGAAGTGACAGGTTCAGAGGGACCAAAACAGGGAGACTCTACAGACTGTTTCAAACCTCACAGAGAGGGCAGAAGGGAGACGGGGACCTAGAGTCTCAGTTATACAGGGAGCTAGCAACCCAAGGACATGGACCTCGGAGGGATGAAGGTGAGCACCAGAGGTCAGGTGAGCTCATCTGAAGCCTGGCATCCCTGATGGAACCCGTGTGACATGCCACTTGTGACTCTCACGGAGACATTTCATCTGCACTCTTTTCTGAGGAACTGGAGTTAGAAAACAAAGCTATACTCTAGACCAGTGGTTCTCAATCTTCCCGGTGCTGAGACCCTTTAATACAGTTACTCATTTTGTGGTGACCCCTCCCCCCACCATAAAATAATTTTTTGTTTCTATTTAGCAACTGTAATGGAAATATTTTTAGAGATAAAGGTTTCCAAAGCAGTTGCAACCCACAGGTTGACAACTCCTGTTCTAGGGTGCCCTATAGGCTGGGGACTGGTTAGACAGAACGACAGTGTTTTTTGCCCGGAAGAAAGCTTAGCTCATATTTCTCAAGCAAGAGCTCTTTCGCTGTTTTCTTTTTTCCGCCACAAATCTTTCATCTTCTTTTATTTTTTAACAGTTTCCTTCATAATTCACTTTCCATAAAATTCACCTATTATAAGTGTGTGCGCACCAGTGAGCTTTAGAAAATTTATTGAGTCACACACTACGTGGAGATTTGCCTGCAATCCCAGCACTTGGGAGGTGAAGGCAAGAGGCTCAGGGTGTACAGGCTAGCCTCTCTCCTCAACTGACCAGTGATTTGGGGGCCAGCCTAGGCTATATTTGGCTCAGCAGGCATGGGTATTTTGTTCTTTTTGTTACCGAGGCTTCTGGTGCACCACTATATTATAAAATATATTCTTTCACCCACTCATTCTGTGATGCACAATTGGGTTGTCTGCAGCTTGGGCTATTATGAGCAATGACAGGCTGTATGTTCATATGCGGTTGTACTGTCATGGTATATCTTCATTTCTCTCAGGGAGGCTTCTAGAACTAGAGCTGCTGGTTTTCATAAACGTGCTAACATTTTGAGAAGCTGCTGCAGGGTTTTCTGAACTGGTTTCTCTTACGCTTTCTTATCTTATGCTTTTGTTGCTCAGTGGGGGAAAGCGCCTGGTCATGCCACATCCCTTCAGCACTTCATATTACTTGCTGCTTTTACAATAGTCATTCTAGAGGTTCTGGATTGGTCCATTGCTAATGCTAAGTCCTGTTTTACATGATTATTGGTCATTTGTATGTGTTCCTTGGCGAATCATGCTTTCACATCCTTTGCCTATGCTTTATTGGTTGTATCTGATGTTTTATTATGGTGTCATCACGGTATAATAGAGCCTCAATGCATGTCCTTCACCAAGCACCTGATTTATTATTATTTCCTTCCATTGTGTCACTTTGCAGGTTTTTATTAAAGGTTGATTTATTTTTATTTTCTCTGTGTGAGCATTTTCCTTGCATGTACGTTAAGTGTGCTGTATGTGTGTCTGGTAACCAGTGGGAAGGCAGAAGAGGGTACTGGCGTCCCTGGAACTGGATGCGGATTGTTGTAAGCTACTATGGGGGTCTGAGAACTGAACCTGTTTTCTTTTTTAAATTTATTTATTATTTATTACAATTTATTCACTCTGTATCCTGGCTGTGGCCCCCTCCCTCATCTCCTCCCAGTCCTATCCTTCCTCCCTCTTCTGCCCTTATACTCCTCCTTTAGTCCACTGATGGGGAGGTCCTCCCCCCTGTCTATCTGATCCTAGCCTATTAGGTCTTATCAGGACTGACTGCATTATCTTCCTATGTAGCATGGCAAGGCTGCATCCCGCAGGGGGAGGTGATCAAAGAGCCAGCCACTGAGTTCATGCTAGAGACAGTCCCTGCTCCCCTTACTAGTAACCTATTTGGAGACTGGGCTGCCAATGGGCTACATCTGAGCAGAGGTTGTAGGTTATCTCCATGCATGGTCCTTGGCTGGAGTATCAGTTTCTGAAGAGCATCCTGGGCCCTGTTTTTAGGCTCTGTTGCTCTCCTTGTGGAGCTCCTTACCCTTCCAGGTCTTTCTATCTCCCCCTTCTTCCATAAGATTCCCTGTGCTCTACCCAAAGTTTGGCTATGAGTCTCAGCATCTGCTTTGATACCCTGATCAGTTGAGTCTTTCAGAGGCCCTCTGTGGTAAGGTTCCCATCCTGTTCCCTATCTTCTCCACCTTCCGATGTCTATCCCATATGCCTTTCTGAATGAGGATGGAACATCTTCCCTAGAACAGTGAGCCATCTCTCCAGCCATGTTTTACTTTCTTTTTTTATATATCACAAAACGGAGTACAAGCTCACATTAAAATGAGATCACTGGTTGCCAATTATTGTCCTTGCCTTGCTTAATAACTTTTTAATGTTTTTTGAAATTTTTTAATTTATTACAATTTATTCACTTTGTATCCCAGCTGTAGCCTCCTCCCCTTTCCACTCCGAATCCTGCCCTCCCTCCCTCTTCTCTTCCTATGCCCCTTCCCCAGTCCACTGATTGGGAAGGTCCTCCTCCCCATCTATCAGTATACAACAAGGACATTTGTTCAACCATGTTCATAGCAGCTTTATTCGTAGTAGCCAGAATCTGGAAACAACCCAGATGTCCCTCAATTGAGGAATGGATACAGAAAATGTGGTACATTTACACAATGGAATACTACTCAGAAAATAAAAAACAAGGAAATCATGAAATTTGCAGGCAAAGGATGGGAACTAGAAAAGATCATGTTTTATTTTCTTAATGATATATTTTAAGGTACAAATGTTCTTAGTGTTCTTAGTGGATTCCAATTTATCTTATTCTACTTTTTTAAATGATTTTATTTTTATTTATTTGTATGTGTATGAATCTCTGTGTATATGCACACATATGTATAGGTACCTGTAGAGGCCAGAAAGAGGTATTGGGTCCTTAGGAACTTGAGGTTCAGGTGATTTTGAGAAGCGTGATGTGGCTTCTAGGAATGTAACCAGATCCTTTGCAAGAACAGCAAGCATTCGTATCTGTTAGGTGATCCATCTCTGTAGGCCTCATTTTGTTCTGTTGTTTTCCTGTTGTGGTATGTTTGTTTTGTATTGTTTTTCAGCAGTGCGCCTAACGTCACATCTCAATGATTTTCTCGTTTGTTCTAGAATCTTTTCACTTAAACTCTCATTTCTGACATGTGGTTCATCAACAATTAGTTTTTGTAATATAGACTGAGAAAGGCTCAAGAATTTTTTTTTATTGTTTTAAGTACATTTATCCCCCATTTCTTTAACACTTTTGCCACTTGTTGAAAATGACATCCCACTGAATATTTTGGCATCTCTATTTTGAGTCCATTGATCATAATACATGAAGAAAAGTCTACTGGGCACCCAAGTCTATTTCATTGAACACAATAGACCACACCCATCCTTCCATACTGTTATAATATAGCATTATAGCTAAGTTTTGAAATTAGGTGATATTATCCACATTTATTTTTCGTTTTATAATATATTCTTTTTATTGCCATGGAAATGTCATTTGGCTTGTCAATTTTATTAAAAACTCTGTTAGAATATTGATAGGAATTGTGTGGATATCATGTTTAGATCATTTTGGAAAGAGGTAAGGTGTCTCCAATATTATGTATGGAGATCAAGCTGTGCTATATTGTGTTGTGGCTTTTAGGCCGTCTTGCCCTGGGTGATTGAGTCCATTTTATAGGTAGTTAGTTTCATTTGGAGAGCAGTTCTGAGGCAGGGTGACTACATCATGTCTCTGTGTGTAGACTCGTTTTTTATTTTGTTTAACCTCCAAATATTAAGAAACCTCTCATATGTTTTTCTTACATAAATTTCCAATTTTAAATTTATTATAAGACAAGCTTGGGTGTGTTTGGTGATGTACCATGTAGCCTGTACTAATGAAGGCTGTCTTTTTGCATCAGTGTTCATAAGGGAGATTGACCTGAAATTCCCTTTCTTTGTTCGGTCTTTGTGAGGTTTAGGTACCAAGGCGACTGTGGCTTCATAGAATGAGTTTGGTAGTGTTTCTTCTGTTTCTATTTGTGGAATAGTTTGAAGAGTATTGGGGTTAGCCCTTCTTTGAAGTTCTGGTAGAATTCTGCGCTGAAATCATCTGGCCCTGGGCCTTTTTTTTTTTGGATGGGAGACTTTTGATGACCGCTTCTTTTTCCTTAGGGGATATAGGACTAATTAATTGATTTACCTTGTCTTGATGCACTTTGGTAAGTGGAATTGATCAAGAAAATTGTCCGTTTCATTTAGATATTCAAATTTTGTAACATATAGACTTTTGAAGTAAGTCCTAATGATTGTTTGGATTTCCTCAGTGTCTGTTGTTATGTCCCCATTTTAATTTCTGATTTTGTTAACTTGGATACTATCTCTCTGCCCTTTAGTTAGTTTGGCTAAGGATTTGTCTATCTTCTCTCAAAGAATCAGCTCTTGGTTTCACTGATTCTTTGAATTGTTTTATTTGTTTCTAATTTATTGATTTCAGCCCTGAGCTTGATTATTTCCAGCTGTCTACTCCTCTTTGGTGTGTCTGCTTCTTTTTTCTCTAGGGCTTTTAGGTGAGCTATTAAGTTGCTTGAATGAGATGTTTCGAATTTCTTCTTGAAGGCATTTAGTGCTATGAACTTTCCTGCTTTCATCGTGTCCCATAAGTTTGAGTATCTTGTGATGCAAAAATACTCAACAAAAAACTTGCAAATTAAACAAGAACACATCAAAAATATCATCCACTATGACCAAGTAGGTATGCAGGGGTGGTTCAATATATGGAAATCCATCAATGTGATACATCATATAAACAAATTGAAAGAAAAAAATACATGATAATCTTCTTAGCTGCTGAAAAGGCATTTGACAAAATCCAACATCCATTCATCAGGGATACAAGGCACATGCCTAAACATAGTAAAGGCAATATATAGCAATCCTATAGCCAACATCAAACTAAATGGAGAGAAACTTAAAGCAATCCCGCTGAAATCAGGGACAAGGCAAGGCTGCCTACTTTCTCCGTATCATTTCAACATAGTTCTTGAAGTCCTTGCTAAAGCAATAAGACAATTAAAGGATATCAAGGGGATACAGATTGGAAAGGAAGAAGTCAAAGTATCACTATTTGCAGATGATATGATAGTATACCTGAGTGACCCCAAAAATTCTTCCAGGGAACTCCTATAGCTGATAAACACCTTCAGAAAAGTGGCTGAATACAAAATTAACTAAAAAAAAATCAGTAGCCCTTCTGTATACAAAAGACAAAAGGGCTGAGAAAGAAATTAGGGAAACAACATCCTTCACAATAGCTACAAAGCTACTTGCTCTAACGGAACAAGTCAAAGACTTGTATGAAAAAAATTTCCAGTCTTTGAAGAAAGAATTAGAAAAAGATATCAGAAGATGGAAAGATCTCCCATGCTCATGGCTTGGCAGTATTAACATAGTAAAAATGGCCATCAAATTACTAACACAATTTTTACAGACCTTGAAAGAAAAATTCTCAACTTCATATGGAATAACAAGAAACCCAGAATTGCTAAAACAATCCTCTACAATAAAAGATCTTCTGAAGGTATCTCCATCCTTGATCTCAAGCTGTACTATAGAGCAACAGTAATAAAAACTGCATGATACTGGCATAGAAACAGAATTGTGGATCGAT
>CM053755.1:19332421-19376573 GCA_028658305.1 Pachyuromys duprasi
AAAGACACTGTCTTCAAAACAAAACGACAGCCTACAGATTGGGAAAGGATCTTCACCAACCCTATATCTGACAGAGGGCTAATATCCAGTATATATAAAGAACTCAAGAAGTTAAACAGCAACAAATCAAGTAATCCAATTAAAAAATAGGGTACAGAGCTAAACATAGAATTCTCAATAGAGGAATATCGAATGGCAGAGAAACAGTTAAAGAAATGTTCAACATCTTTAGTCATCAGGGAAATGCAAATCAAAATGACCCTGAGATTTCACCTTACACTCATCAGAATGGCTAAAATGAAAAACTCAAGTGACAACACATGCTGGAGGGGATGTGAAGAAAGGGGAACCCTCCTCTTCTGCTGGTGGGAATGTAAACTTGTACAACCACTTTGGAAATCAATCTGGCACCTTCTCAGACAATTAGGAATAGCTCTTCCTCAAGATCCAGCTATACCACTCCTAGGCATATATCTAAAAGACGCTCAAGTATACAACAAGAGCATTTGCTCAGCCATGTTCATAGCAGCTTTATTTGTAATAGCCAGAATCTGGAAACAACCCAGATGCCTGTCAGTTGAGAAATGGATACAGAAATTGCGGTACAGCTACACAATGGAATATTACTCAGCAATAAAAAAACAAGGAAATCATGAAATTTGCAGGTAAATGGTGGGAACTGGAAAAGATCATCCTGAGTGAGGTATCTCAGAAGCAGAAAGACATACATGGTATACACTCACTCATAAGTGGATATTAGACATATAATATAGGATAAGAATACTAGAATCTGTATACCTAAGGAAGCTGATCAAGAAGGAGGACTCTGGCTAAGATGTTCAATCCCCTTTCAGAAAGACAAAGAGGATGGACATTGGAGAAGGGAGAAAACAGGGAACAGGATGGGAGCCTACCACAGAGGGACTCTGAAGGGCTCTTCCCTGCAGGGTATCGAGGCAGATGCTGAGACTCATAGCCAAACTTTGGGCAGAATGCAGGGAATCTTACGAAAGAAGTGGGAGATAGCAGGACCTGGAGGGGACAGAAGCTCCACAAGGAGAGCAACAATCCAAAATGTCTGGACACAGGGGTCTTTTCTGAGACTGATACTCTAGCCAAGGACCACTCACGGAGATGGCCTGGAACCCCTGCACAGAGGTACAACATGGCAGCTCAGTGTCCAAGTGGGTTCCATAGTAATGGGGACAGGGACTGTCTCTGACAGGAACTGGTTGGCCTGCTCTTTGATCACCTCCCCCTGAGAGGAGAGCATCCTTACCACGTCACAGAAGAAGACAATGCAGCCACTCCTGATGAGACCTGATAGACTAGGATCAAAGGGAAGGGGAGGAGGACCTCCCTTATCAGTGGACTGGGAGAGGGGCATGGGTGGGGAAGAGGGAGAGAGAGATTGGAAGGGGAGGAGGGAGGGAGCTACAGGGGCGATACAAAGTGAATAAACTGTAGATAGATGATAGATAGATAGATAGATAGATAGATAGATAGATAGATAGATAGATAGATAGATAGATAGCAAGGCTGTCTTGTAGGGAACTCGGAGTGTTCTCTCAGAGCTCACGATATTTGCATACTGGTGCTTCCTTTCTTTCTCCTCCCTTGGGTTTGATTTCTTCTCATGTCTCTGTGCAAACAAGCAGCAGGCCCTGAAGATCTGGAGCATGGTCTTCTCTTGGACCATGACCAACCAGATACATGGTAGTGAGTCATAGTCCACACGATGTTGTCACCTTTCCTAAGTGTCAGAAAGTGCCTGGCTAACCTACCAGTTCATTCCTTTTCTAGACCTCTTGCCTTTTGTGTGTCTTCAAAGGAAAGTGACATCAGGGCAGTAAGACCACCTGCTGCTCTTTCTGCCTTTGCTTGTGAAGGGACAAGACTCCAAATCTAGAGTGGTCCCCAGGAGTGGTAATGTTTATTGCTTTCTGTGTCCCTTCCATCCCGGTGAACTCTTGACAGACCAGAGTGAGGATAGGAGCGACAGGGGAACTTGGAAACATGGAGTTCCTGGGCTTCTTCAAAGGCTCAGTAGATGCGAAAATGCCTGTTTCTCAGTTTGCTATATGACTTTGGTTGGTTTTCAGAGGACTGGGACAGCTTTGTGGGTAGGTTTGTAAATGATTTATTCCTACTTCATGGGGGGTGGTTGTGTCATGATGGTAGACTCGTACTTGCTTGTGCTGCTTTTGTCTTTTAATTTCAGCTTTGAAAAGCGCCCGTTGCTTGCATTAAATATGTAATAATGCTGGCATTCGATGCCCTAAACAAGTCCAATTAGAGTTGTTAGTCATTTAGCACAAAGGGTGGTCCCAGGACATCCTTATCCATTCCCTCACAGCTGTGTTCTTTTCCCCTTGGCAGACACTGTGACGTAGCTCGAAAACTCCCCAAGCTCATTCTTGCAAGCACTTTCTTCTTATGGAATTGGAAGGTCCATGAGGGCAGGAAGTAGCTCAAGTTCAACTGCAGAGCAGATGTGATGTTAAGATGTGATTGACGGCGGGGATGCTTGCCTCCCTAAGCTGTTAGGAAAGCATGGCTGTTATTGGGAGAGGGAGCTGCTCTATTGTGTGGTATTGCTTTATTCCAAGGAGGTAGGCTCTCTGCAGGAGCTATCTGTGAGGTTCAAATCTCTGGGTGACAATAGTCTCGAGAGTATTTCTTACTCGCCTCTCAGCTCTTTCAGCAGGGGAAGGAAGAGAATGTGCATTATTGCCTCTGTACCTGGCTGGTTTATCTTGGTTCCTAGGTAGGAGTATTATAGATCTCATATGTGTTAGACACAGCAGGACAAAATCCCAAACCCATTATGTAAAACCCTTCAGTGTGCCAGGTATAATACGCAGTATTTACTATATGCTTTTATTTCATTTGCTTTTTATACTAGCGTCTGTAGGCTGTATATGAAATCAATAAAGTTGAATAGGTTAAATATGCCTGCTTGACTATCACACAAATGGCTGAATCTGGAAGCTGATTTTGAGTCTCTAAAGTTCATGCTTTATTCAACCACAACACAATGCACTTTCAGAAGAAACGTGGGCCTCTTCTGGATAGAGAGGCCTTTACCTGAGCCTAAAGTTAGAGGGACAGCTCAGTCCCCCTTACAGTTACATCCACAGAGACAAGGCTTCATACCACATGCACACACATATACCACATACATAGGCCTCGCACACATAACACAGAGACACACAGCACACCACATGCACATAACATATACTCACAATACACAGGAAACATGCAATATCCATACTCCCATACTCAGAACATATACCACAAAACACAACGTTCCATATATCATTCACAACACATTCCACATCCAGCACCGCCCGATACACACTATGGCACACAAAACCTACACATATCACATGCATACCACACACTACTGATATACTTACTATACACATATCATATACAAAGCTCATGGGCACACACATATCTACATATACATCATGTACATGTACACATACACATTGCATCCTGCCTTCCATGCAACTCTAGCTGAGGCAAAACACTGAAGCCAGCTCAGAGTTTTTAAACTTAGCTATAATTAGATAAAAGTTTTTAAAGGCGTGGTGTAGCAAGGTGTGCTTCAAAAGTTCCTTGTGGGGTGGTACAATTCCCTTCTCAGACAGAACCCCAATTCTTCACAGCTTCTCTGCCTCGGGAAGAGAGAGCAGGTTGTTGGGGGAGTTAAACAGATTTATTGACATGAACATAGCTCTGGAGACAGAAGGCAAGCTGTCATAGCCTGACATGCAGGAAACTTGGGATAAATATTTCTGTTGACTTTCCATGGATCCGTTATCCTCGTGTGCCCTAGAACAAAGGTTCTGTGTGAGCTTGGTGAAAGAAAGGTACGCTCTTCCTCCGGGGGATGAATGGGGGTGGTGAGTGAGGTGGGTGAGAAGAAAGGGGGTCCAAGGAAACCATGGGAGGGCAAATGAGGTGGAATGAATTGTCATATTAATATCTTCACATCTATTTCTGAAAGTCACCAAGGAACAACCACACATTTGAAGAGCAAAGGAAACAGGTTACACAGTTACATTAGAAAGACTAGCCATTAGCTGACATTTATGCCCTGGTCATTCATTGTGCATCTGTTCAGCGTCTCACTGTACTTGTATCCATGTGCCATTTGCCCATGGGAGATTGGGAATATATCAATCACAGGAATTCTGTTTGGGGGAAGAAAGAGCCCCAGACATGGCTGGGGAAAGGGACTTCTGTATCCTACTGACATGCTCTATGACAAAGTCCCTGTGGACCAAATAGACAGGAAGCACACTAGACAAGAGCTCTCCATCTGCTCTTTTTATAACCGCATACTTAGCACTGTAGTCTGTCCACCAGGCTTTCCATTGCCCAGAAGCCTGGGGGCCCACATTTAAATTTTACTTATTTAAAAAAGGTTTTTCTATGCAGCCTTAGGTTGTTCTTGGAAATCACTGTGTAGACCAGGTTAGCTGGAACCCGTGGAGATCCTCCTGCCTCTGCCTCCCAAATGCTAGCATTATCAGTATTATTACCCTATCAGGCTCACCGAGGCTCTTGAGAAGAGCCTTTACTCTCCTGTACAAGGCTTTCTTTCCCCACCCATACCTTTCCTCTAGTTGAGATGTCATTTCCACTGAGTTGCTTGCTCTGTCATGGGCCATCTACTCCCCCTGATTTCCAGTTCCCCTTTGTTGTCTCTGGGTCCTGTTGTACTCCCATGTTTCCGATTGTATGCCAGCCTTCCCCAAAAGGGAAACACTTACTGTGAGAACAACCCTGCTGCTGACAGATCTCAGAGATGCAAACAAGTCCTTCACAGTTCACCTCATTATGTGACATTCCTCCTCATCAGCCCCATGGGTGGCAGGAAGCCAGAGCGAAGACTGAAGACATATTTGTTCCACTTCAATTCTCTTTTATCCAGTGTCCCATTCCCTCCTGACCCTTGTTCTCAGCAACTCAACCCCTCTCAGGACACGTACCTATCTGTCGCTTTTATTTTTCTCTCAGTTCCTAGCCTATTTGCTCACAGGCTTGCGCTTGCCTATGTCACCTCAGATCTGAGGCATACTGGTTCATCCTGTCGTTGGCTTATTCTCCTAGGTTGGGTATTCCTTTCATTGATGACTGACACTCAGACACTGATATATCCAATAACAAGGCAGACCAATGGCAGTTTCATATGACAGAGGGAATGTTCCATGCACTGATGGCCTAGGCTTCAGTGAACTTGGGGCCATCTATGTTGGTCAGAACACCAGGAATCCTGGGGTTTGGGGCTCTGGGGTGTGCTGCAGTCAGTGGTTTATTGGTCTGGCTCTTCTACAAGAGTAGGAATCTTTTGTAAGATTTTAGTTTCATAATTTGAACACTGTGTCTGGTACATGGGGCAGTGAAAAGTGAATTTTTATAGAATTAGCTGCTGTTTCGGTAATCTAAAAGCTACATTGTGGAATCCATGAACCCTGGGTTCATGTTTTTTACTCACCCCTCGGCATCTTGTTTTGCTCATCCTCTAGAGAAGCAGGACCCACTGATTGCCTGCAGCTTTTCTTCTATTGGGAGGGTCCTATAAGATTTCCTTTGTCTGTGTTGCTATGTCAAATGTCTACTAACCATGTACTCAGCATGTAACATTTACCAGGCTTGGCATTGGCAGTGAGAGCTGTCCAGGACATGCCTTTTCTGGGAAGGGTGAGCTGGTGCTGGGTAAAACAATGCAGAGCAGGTGTCAGAGGAAACTCCTATACCGAAGCAGGTGCATGGGGGAAAAAGTCAGTCTTTTTCTGGCATGACGGAAAAAAGACCTGGGGAAGAGATAATTGTCAAGCTTGTGTTTGAGACAGAAGCAGGAGGCAGTGTCTTCTCTGAGGTCTGTATGTTCAAGATGTACTGATTTTCTGATGTCACATGACATGTCTGATCTGTATTCTCTGCAGGACCTAGAGACTTGTCTCTGGACAAGATGGTTCTTCTCCTTAGCAGCCATTAATTGCCTATAGCTTTTTATCCAGGGGAGGGATCCTATTACATTCCCCCATCCACGTTGCCATGTCAACTGATGTCACTGCACATGTCTTGTTTAGGTGGCCATACTGTTGGGAGCAACTTCCTGTCATGTGGAGCAGATGCCATCTCACAGCAGACATCCTGGACCTCTGGTTCTTACAATCCTTCTACTCTCTCTTCTATGATTCTCCCTGAGGTAGAGAGGTTGTGCTGTAGATATTCCAATTAGGCTGGGTACCTGTCTTAGGCAGGGTTTCTATTGCTATGAAGAAGAGGCATTATGCCTACAGCAACTTTTTTTTTAAAGGGAAACATTTAATTGGAGACTGGCTTACAGTTCAGAAGTCCTTTGTCATCATGGTAGGAAACATGGCAGCATACAGGCAAGCAGACATGGGTGCTGGTGAAGTAGCTGAGAGTTCTATGTGTGGATCCGTAAGAAGCAGGAAGAGAGAGTGACAGTGGGCATGAATTGAGCATCTGAAACCTCAAAGCCCACTCTGAGTGACACACTTCCCCCAACAATGCCATGCCTACCCCAACATGGCTGTACCTCCTCATAGTACCACTTCCTGTATGCCTAGGGAGCAATTTTCATTTAAACCACTGCAGTACCCCTTCCTTGATCAATTATTCTTTGCATTTTGATAAGTGGTGAATTTTGGTGATAGTCTCCTTTTCCTGCAAAAACAAACAAACAAACAAAAAACTGAGAAACTGGAACTTTTCCATATTCTATGGCAATGACTTTCAACCCCAACGGTCTCTGCAAAATAATCTCTATACCTATATACACTCTTGGGATTTCTGCTTTCCCTGAATTCTCATGTCACCCTGAAACCTAACTACACATCAGCCTTTCAAAACTAGACACTATTCTCAATTCCCAGTTGCCTAATAATGACCTGTCCTGGTGTCCAATGTCAATAAGTTTTCAATTCATAAAATGAAGAAATCAATCACTCATACTATTTACCAATCACAGACTCTCCCTGGTAGGAGACTTAGCAGGGTCCAGACTCTGTAACTGCTCTTTCTCTTATGCTCAAAGTAATTGCAAAAATGAGAAAGGCTCTCTGACCGCATGTGCTCCTCCACATGGTCCTGGATAAATTGCAGCATTTATCTAGGACTTAATGGACATGTATGTGTAGAAAAGACATGTGGTCTTTGAATAGTAAAGTGTAGATTGAATAGTAAAGGCTAAAAAGAATATTATCTTGATTCTAGGGTCCTGACTCCCTTCCTGCTAGAGTATCTTAATAGGAAGGATGCTTCAAATAACAGTAAGGACAATCTAGTTGTCAACTTATGCTTGATTTACATCAAGAAATTGGATTCTGTTTCTAGCTTTAGCACTGTTGGCTGTGTAAGTTAATCCTTCTGTGTTTTTACTCTTTCACTCAAAAGTATTCAGCAAACAACTGGTGTTTTCAGAAACCATAAAGCAAGCCTCCCTAATGCTGTGATCCTTTAATACAGTTCCTCATGTTGTGGTAACCACCAAACATACAATTATTCTTATTTTTTGTTCCTACTTCAGAACTGTAATTTTGGTACTGTTTTGAAATATCTGATATGCAGGACATCTGATATGTGACCCCCGTGAAAGGGCTGTTTGACCCCAACTCTCTATCACAGAGTTCATTTACAAGTCTCTTCTCCTGGATTTTACACATTGAAGCAGGGATGTGCAACTTTTTGGAGTTGTTTAGAGATTAGGCAAAGTATTATGGAAATAAGGTGCCAGAGTTACCGGAAAGAACATTGTCTTAGTTCCTTCTTGATATAATAAAGTACCTAGATAATGCAACTTAATGGAGAAAGGGTTACCTCAGAGGGATACCATAAGTCAAAATAGCAGGAATTCAAAGTAGCTCTTCACACTGCATTCACAATCAGGAGCTAGAAAGTAGTAGATGCATGTATTTATCTTACCTTCTTCTAGCTCAGGGAATTGTGCCACCCACAGTGGACAGTTCTTCCAAAATTAATTAACCTAATCAAGACAGCCCCCCACCAGCATGCCCAAGACATATTTCCCAGATTATTCTAGATCTCATTATGTTGAAAATTAATAGCAAGCATCATAAATGTGGTATCTTTAGTCAAATAAACTGGCTTGAAACCTTGGTTCTGTCCTTTTTGAAAGAGGTGTTTAAGAGGAACACACCGTCTTGTCCTTTACTTTCCGCAACTATTAAACATAGAGAGGTACTCCTTTCCGCACAAAGCGTGACAGAACAGATCCTGTGATAATGTCTGCAGAGGCATTTTGTGAATAAAAAAACAGTATGTGGCTATCAGTCATTTCTTGGCTATTAGTCATTTAAAATGAAATGTAGACAATCTCTTGGCTGTAAAATTGAAATATATCTGAAATCAATAGTCACTTGGAGGACAGCAGTATTGGTGATGGATAAGGCATGTTAGAAAAAATGGAAATCACCACTCGCAAGGACTCGGTGTTCAGCAAGACAGACTGCTTGCAATGCCAGCAGCAGCTGTCATTCTGTCTTAGTGATGTGCCACCTCTAGATGGTACTAGCTACTGGGATCCCTGTGTCCTTGAGTAACATGCTGCAGATCAGTGAGGTGAGGGAAAGCCTGCATACAGTCCAGTGCCCACATGGTCTACAGTGTGTGGCCCATGAGCAGAGCAGGAGAGCACTGCTGACAGAGAAACACTGGCATTGGCCATGCTGGAAAGACTGGTCTCGGTATGAGCGTACCTCCAGTCTGGTCTCACTTCTGTCAGCCTGAACAGCAATAGAGATGAGCCGGCTGCCAGGTCTGCCTGATTGCATCCACAGGAGTCCCTGAGAATGTGAATTTAGAGGGAACAAGAGTACAGGTGGTCTCAGAGAAGTCAGTGACTGTATCAGCTCTGGAGACAAACAGGCTCAAGATTAGAACTTGACTCCACCTGCCCCAGCTGCTAGAGTTTACCAAAATCAACCTAAGTTTTGTGTCTTGCACTGAAGTCTTTTCATCTCTAAAACATGGAGATGATAAAACTGCCAGCCAGACATGACATCAATACTGCAAAAAGAAACAGGAAAGCAACGAGTGGGGAAGCATCTTTCAGGCACTTATGAAGGTCTGAATTTGGATCACTAGGACCCAGGTAAAAAGCCAGGCATAGTGGTGTGTGCCTATAACCTGACTGCTAGGATGTGATGCAGTAAAGACAAGCAGATTCCTGAAGCTCAGTGCTTAGCCAGTCTAGCCAAACCAGTGAGTTTCAAGTTCACTGAGAGCCCCTGTCTTTTAAAACAAAGGTGAAGGATGATGGTGGGAAGATGTCTGATATCAACCTCTAGCCTCTACATATAAGCAAACACACATGCACGGGTGTGCATCCTTACAGTAATAAGTGCAACATAGACATACAATCACAGACATACACATTCATACTCACACACACACAAAACAGAGAAAGAAGAAAAGAATAGAACAGAAAGGAAAGGAAAGGAAAGGAAAGGAAAGGAAAGGAAAGGAAAGGAAAGGAAATTAGCCAGCATCATACTTCGTCCATGGCAGGTGCTGGAAATATCTAGTTTTCTTTTCATCTCTGAGATAGTGAGAATGAGACAATCATATAAAAAATTTAGACTGTCCATGCCCACAAAATACTCGAGCTCTCTAAAAATGGAATGTGATTATTTTTAATCAGCTGCCTGGCATCCAGGATGACCTCATCGTCTTAGGAACATCATTGAGATCCAGCTCTCACTGCTTCGAGCCAAAGAGCCGCAGTGGCAGTGAACTCCCAATGACCCCTGCAGAAATGACCACACCGTCAGCTGTGTCTGGGGAGGAGTAGTGGGGTTCAAAGGAAAGACAAGGCAAAGACATGTGTTTGGCTTGTTTTCTTCTGGGGTGATATTCACCTAACATCTTTGTAGTTCACTAGTGTGTTCTTGCTCTCCTAGAGGTAAAAGGATTCCCATAGTTATCCAAGGGCACAGACTGCAACCGGCATAGGCCATTTTTATTTTGCTGTTTGACCTTGCTTTTTTTTTTTCTTTGTAAGATTTATTGCTTGTAATTGCAGGTGCTGTGACAGCCTATCTGCCTTCTTTGGACTCTCCAGGGCATGTTAGTGAGCATTCTGTATGTCTACAGGTGCCCATAAGTGCCTTGTGTCCCCAGGCTGAATGGAGACCCCATCTGTCAGGAACCCTCACTTGGCAGCAAAGTCTTACGTCAAAGCTGGAAAGGAAAGCTAGAGTAGTAAGTTCATGAATTCATTTCTTAATTGATTAATTGTGCCTCTGCAGTAGAGAAGCAGATGTATAAACCTAGGATGCCCTTCATTACTGGGACCTTGTGGATGAAGAGGGACCTGGAGGCATTTGAATAACACATCTGTAATGCAAGGGGCATTCAGAAGCAGGTGTTAGGTCGGTGGACTCACCATTTAACTACACCTGGGGGATGAGGAAGTAATTAGGACAGCAGGCTGGAAATTAGAAAGTGGGCTTAGGAAATAATGGTTCAAGGTTTTAGAATCCTCTGTGTCTAAAGGACTGGGGTGTAGAGGTAACAGGCTCCTTAATATTTTTGATGCTGGGAAAGATGAGTCTGGTAGGCTTACTGATGACATGTGTTCTCTGGGGAGAGAAGGCTTTTAGATCTGAGGCAAAGCCCCTATGCCTCTGCTCTGTGCTTGAAACTGACTTTCGGTTTTAATTTTAACCCCATTTCTTTGGTTCCTTTTGTGATTCAACATTGAAATGAAAACACACGTTCCTTGGAGGATTTGTATAATCTGGTTGCAAATAGCAGATGTCCAGATTTCCAGTTTCTGTGTGTTTAGACCTGGTGATCACAGCCTGTAAATCCCTCTGATGGCCAGCTCAGAGACTCAGGCAAAAATAGCAAGTGAGGTCAGTCCTCAGAGGATGATCCAGAGTGCTGCCATCTAAATGAAGGACTCAAACCACCTTTTAAACATAAGGTTAAGAAATGTCTTATTTAGCCATCCTCATCTTTTTTTTGTGGGGAACCACTTGATCTTTTCTTTGTCTCTAAACAAGTTCTTAGTGTCCATGGCAGCAAGATGCTAAGGAAGAATTCGATACAACCCTGGCCAGAGCAGATTCGCTGTGAGACTGATGACCCAAGCTTCAGTGCCTTTCTCAGCTTTTATCTGGTCCTATGTTTTGTGAAATATTTATATGTACAGTGTCAGAATATTTACTTTTTATTACATTTATATACTTTCTCTCTCTCTGTGTATGTGTGTGTCTGAACTTGTCCAGGGTACTTGTGGAGGTCAGAGGTCAACTTAGAGGAGTCACTTAGGGACAGAACTCAGAGAGTCATCATCTCAGGTCATCAGCCTTAGCATCAGTGCCTTCACATGCTGGGCCCCACCCACATTTTATAAGCTCCAGTTCCTGTAAAATCTGAATCTGTCCCCTGGTCCTTTAATCCTGTAGAAGCCCTGTTTATGCTCACGTAGTTGAATGGATTCCCAATCATATCTAGCATCAGTCTGTAGCAGATGTTAGTGGGATGCTGGGGGAGCCAGAGTAGAGAAACCCTACTTAAAAAGGCTCCATGTATCTGGAGGTCAGAGTACTTTGGTCTGTTTCTACCCTACCTGGCAGACTGAGCATCAGACTTTATCCTAAAGACATAGACCTCTACAAAACCATCCTTGCCCTTCAGGAGATCACCCTTGGCAACACAAGACTCCTCCTGATCTTCATGAGACTGCCGCTTGACCTCTACAGAACTACCCTGGATTTCTACAAGACTTCATTTGGTCTTTGTGCTCTTAGTCAAATAACAGCTACACTTCAAAGTTTCCAGACCTCTTCCATGCCAACCATCCTACTGACAGGGGCGACTGCCAAGCCTCTCCCATACCAACCATCACCCTCTCACACTAACCATCATGCTTTCAGGGATGATAGCCATCACCCTCTTATGTTCTACTGCCAGACCTCTTCCATGCTATCCATTATACTGTTAGGGCCGATTGCCGGGCTTCTTCCAGGCTAACCATCACCCTCTCATGTTCCCTTGCTATGTGTCTTCCATGCTAACTAATATACTGTTAGGGTCCATTTGCCAGGCCTCTTCCATGCTAACCATCACAGTGTCGGGGACAATTGCCAGGTTTCTTTCAGGCTAACCATCACCCTCTCGTGTTCCATTGCTATGTGTCTTCCATACTAACCATCACCCTCTCAGAATCCGTTGCCAGGCCCCTTCTGTGCTAATCCTCACCCTCTCAGGTTCCACTTCCATGCTAACCATCACCTGCTCAGGCCCCATAATTATCTAGAATTCACAGAACTCAGCATGACACTTTAGCAACTACTTATGACTTGATTACGGGCGTCTAAAGGGCACAGCATGAGTGTGTTCTTTGTGGAGTGGGGACACTTCCCCACTAGCACATTCTGGCAAGTAGGAAGGTTTCCTTCCCCGTCCAGTTCCTTCCCACAAGTGTGTGTCTGTGGATTCAGCAGGGGCAAGACTGTGCTTCTTGAATTGGGGCTTTTGTCTCTGAATGATACCCCCAAAGTTGCGGTAGCTACTTACCATAATGCCTCCCTGTTCAAATCTTAGAGTTGATAGATTTGAAGATGGCTTAAAAATAAAATCTTCAAGATAGTCCCCCTGATCCCACTGATTCATAAGCTCAACTGTTCTGCTTGAGCTGGTGCCATCTTCCAAACTCTCAAAGGAAGGGGTCCCTATGCTGTCATTTTTATTGTCT
This sequence comes from Pachyuromys duprasi, assembly GCA_028658305.1. Lineage (NCBI taxonomy): Eukaryota > Metazoa > Chordata > Mammalia > Rodentia > Muridae > Pachyuromys > Pachyuromys duprasi. Next base: position 19,345,191 of record CM053755.1, read on the forward strand.
TTCTCTAATAGAAATTCCAGAAATCGGAAAGTAGATTATTCCAACCTGATGTGCTGTGTTCTCTCTCCCAGTCTCCTTCTTACTGTCTCCTGGGGATCAAGAAGGATCGGTTTCATTACCAATCTACCATTTTCCTTTTCTCAAGAAGTGGGATACCTATCCTTTTGAGGTCTGGGGAAGGACGGCAGAACTGGCCCTTGATTGATGGTCCTTTTCCTCCTCACCAGATTCAACCATTCAGATACCTCCTTGCTCTCTTCTCCATGTGTGAGACATCTCTTCTATTATTTTCCAGCTTTAAAAATATAGATTTGAAATTCTGAAATAGCTGCAGATTCATATGCAAGTATAAGAAAAATACCAAAATCTCATGGTTTTATCCTTTACCTATTTCCTCTAGCAGTAAGTCTTGGAAAGCTTAATGATAACACCACAAGTAGGGTACTGATGTAAATACCATTAATACAGAGTAGTTCCATCACCATAAACAGCTCTTACTGTTTAGTTCTGTTTTCAGATGGTATGGAGATACCTGTCACTGTAATGCACTAAGAATAGACGTTTATTTAGTCCAGTGGTTCTGATGTTACAATCCTTTAATACAGTACTTCATGTTATGGTGACCCCCAAACCATAAAATTATTTTGTTGCTACATCATAAATGTCATTTTAGTAATATTATGCGTCGTAATGTAAATATCTGATATATGATCCATGTGGGGTCACAACGCATAGGTTGTGAGAACCACTGGTTTATCCATGGTTCTTGAGGCTTGGAAGTCCAAGAGTGTGGATCTGCCCAGCCCTGCAAGGGCTTCCTGGCTGTTACATCATATCCCAGGTGGAATGGTGAAATGAAGCTAGTGTGCTCGCTCAAATTTATAAAGCCATAAATGCCATTAGGAAGTCCCATTCTGAGGTCTTCAACCTTGATCATTTCCTGAAGACCCAAGCTCCAAATGCCATTGAATGTATAATTCTGGGCAGTAAATCTTCAAAACATGAAATTTCAGGGACTAACATCCTTCCCTTTGCTGGGCCCTTGACAACTCTTAATTTGTCTTCCCTCTCTGATGACAAAGATACTTTAAACATTGAAGCAGTTTTGTGAGAACATCTTTACTGCTATGGAATGAACAAAGTATGGCTTCTGTAGGACATACTAATGTCTCCTCTGGGAGGCGGTGACCTTAGACAAATGTGACCAATGGTAAGAACTCAGAAAAAGACTAGTGCAGTAATCATTCACACTGCCCAGTAAGACATTTAGAAGTGCAAATTCATGGTTTCATTCATTTGTCTACATTAGAAAATCTGAGGAAGGTAATTTTCCAACCCTGTACAATAAAAATACTACTTAAGAATAATTACAGAAAAATCATTTTGCATCTGATACTAATTTCTAAGCACATAGAAGTAGAAATGGGTTTAACATCTATGGATAGAGTGAGTATGAAAAGTAGAAAAGTTTGTTTTTACCATATGTGGAAGGAGGATGGTACCCACTGCATTGCCTGGGTACAGAGGAGAACACAGAGAGCTTTTACACGTTTAGAGCTCTGGCTGCTAGTGAGTATCTATCTGTCTACCCATCATCTACCTGTCTGTCTGTCATCTATCTTCTACCTACATTATCCCACCTTCCCTTCTTCTTTCATGGCTGCTACTTCTTGTTCTTTGTTATTCTCGCTCCTTCTCCTCCCTCACCTTCAATCACTTTTATCTCTATTTTCTCCCAGTTCAAGATACAGAAGGCACAGAGAGGCAGATAGCTCATGCCACTAGCTACCTACAAACTACTGTGACAAGGACTGGGCCAAGGGACAGTGTCTCTGATGCCCCCTCTCTCTAACTGAAAATAATATTTTCCTATAGTATATTCTGATCATGGTTTCCTCCCCCTTGTTTCTTCCCAAAACTTTCATACTACCCTTCCTATATAACTCCATGCCGTCTTTATATCGCTCTTTAGATGAATAAAAAGCAAAAACAAAGCAAACAGTAACTAACAATGTGTACTGCTTCTGCAGAGGTCCCAAGTTCTGCTCTAAACACCCACATTGGGCAAGTCACAATCTACTGTAACAACAGCTACCTCTGTTGGCACTCACAAGCATATACCCTGTCCCCCACCCCCATTTAGAAAATCTTTCAGACATGAAAAGCAAAGGTCAGGTGCTCATTGTGAGATCCTATATCAAATTGGATTTTGTGCAGGTTCTTGGCTCTGTGGCATTTGAGCTTGGGAAAGGATGGGTCTGGGTGGATGGGAAAGATGAAGGGTAGAAAGGATACTTATCAGTAGAGAGTTGGGGACTATATATGAGGCAAAGGAATTACACAAACCTAGGTAGCCACCAGCTTATAAGAGACAGAGACAGCACAGCCTGGAAGAAAATCCCAGAAGGGTTGATCAGCAAGATAGGACGGGGAAAAGAGACACTGGTTCTTTGAAGGAGATGTTTCCCAAATGTTAGTGTCTATCACATGGTGAGGGTGAATCGCTCTGCACACCTGCATGTACTAGAACATGAGACACACATTTCTACCAGCCAAAGGCTGGTTTTATCTTTTATTATCAGCATGATTCTCTGGCTGGTATATTTGGCACCATGATAGTTGTACACCAATACAGACAGGACACTGATGTTACTAAGATGGACACTGTTCAACTAGGCTTTCAGTTGAAGCCCTGGACCCTTCTGAATTCATAGAAACTGTGGGTACTTGCTGGATAGCAGCCAGCATTTCAGAACAACTCAAAAGCAAACGAAATGAAAGAATTCCACCTGCATTTTGTCAGAGAGTCTTAAAATTATCCCTAATTAGCAGCAATCACTCTTCTCTTTTGAGAATGTGCATCCCTGGCTTAGCAGAGCCAGCTTCTCCTCTTGAAAATGGAGTTATTGAGATGCTAGCAGTGTGCTTGGTATCTGTGCCTCCCGTTCTGAAACCTCTCAGTCCCTGGGTGACCCTGTGCTAATGAGTCTCTGGCTGGTGAGTCATCTTCTAGGCAAGCAATAGATGTTATCAGTTTCATTAAAGTCCTTTCAGTCACCTCAGCCTGGCCTGAAGCAGCCACAGGAAGGCCATTAGATCAACAGCATGAACATGACACTCTCACCATCTCACCCTGCTCGAACCATTGCTCATGTAGTATTTGCAAACATGCCAGGTGTTCACTAGGAAAATGCACTGTTCTGCATGCAGATACCCTTTGATCAGTTTCACAGGAAACCAAAGCATTGCATACTTGCTTGAGTGGAGCTGCCTCCGGAACAGATGTCTCTGCAAAGACTATTTTAGAATGACCCCGACTGAGTCTCTTTTTCTGCAGAGAAATAATAGCCACCGTTTTTAATGATTCCTTCCAGCTTGGAACTCTGCTAGGAGCGATCTCATTCATTCCCAGCCAGATTGTTGGCTGCAGGGCCACAGCCCCAGGCGGGCTGTAGGTTTACTTGTTTGGATATGTTCTTACTGGAAGGGGTTGCTCCTGAGTCTTTGCCCAGCTGGCAGGCTGAGTAGTGTAGACACATGTGGGGAACAGCATGTGTCTCCCTTGCCAGTTGCTTAGATGAGACTCAGCATCTCTCTTTCTTCAGGCAGCCAAGGAAGCTTCCTGTTGGCCCACACAGATCCCAGGAACACAGCATCTAAGGTTCAAGGCATAATTCCTCAGCTCTTGGAAGGGTTAGTGTCTTCTGCTCTGGCTCTCTGAAGCATGCAGCTATGGTGGTTTGGAGCAGTGCCACACCCTGTATGGACTAGCTCATTCTTTACTGGTCTCCACAGAGGACAGAACAGAAGGAGGACCACAAACTGTCTCAGCAGACAGGCATGAAAGAGGCATGGTAAGGCTGGAGATGTGACCTGTTTTAGGAACAAGACTTACCTGATTTAAAGACAGGCTTTGTGTTTTCTAGAACATTCTGTCTCATCCTCCTGTTTACTGTTGCTCTGTCTCAGGCTGAATGGCATGATGGGGACAATGGATCAGGTGATTACCTTTGCAATTTGCATGCCAACGCTGGTTTGTTTGTGAAGAATGTCCTTTCCTGTCAGACCTCTTTCTCTCCAGAAAGATGAGAGGCCTGTCTAGGCCCTTCAGTCTTTTCCATAGGACTTCTTACAGGTAGTGTAGCATTCTGTAGAGTGCAAATGACCCAGGAAGAATCTGGACTCTGAAACTGCATAGATGTGGATTTTCCACTTCATAATCATATGGATTCAAGCCTTTCTCTTGGTCTCATCCAGAGTAAGTATTCATCTGTAACATGCAGAAAACCAGTGTCTGCCAACTGTGGCCTTTTCTGAGACTTACACCAGCTTATCTCAATGTTCTTAGCAATCCCATGAAGCAATTTCTTTTATCTGAATGCATGTGCAAAGAAACAGAATATCAGCACTAAATAACTCAGGCCACACAGTCAGCAATTGGTAAAGTTAGCATCAGAAACAGGTGGCTGTCTCCAGGAACCAGGTCCAGAATGAACATGCTGAGTTATGCCTTTTCCCCAAATTTTCTCCCAAACAAGGACAGGTTCCCATTTTTATCATCAAATCCGTTATATCCAAGTGTGAAACCCAGCTTCTCACAGTCAGGTCTTGACTGCTCAGCCAGCTGCTCAGGACATGAGTATGCCCTGACCTCTGACCTCTGACCTCTGTTTTGACATGTAGTCTGGGAATGCCTACCTTACATCTGAACACACAGGTGGCCCTGCACTTCCCTCAGGACAGGCCCTCAAGTGTAAGTGTAGGAAAAGTAGTGAATAAAAGGGATCGACAAATGCCCCCCTCAACCTCCCGCAATGCTAGTCAAAGGTTTCGTCTCCACCTATTACACCGAGTGGTAATTAATTATAAGATCAGATGTGATATAGAAAATAAGAGGAGCCCCGCCTGCACACGTCAAATCGCACATGTAAAGAAGCGCCTTGAAGCTACTTAGCCTTCTGCCTGGTGTCCCTTCTACTGTGCACGCTTTAAAGATGTGTGGCTGAATGTCTTCTGTGATGAAATTTTTGTAAAGTTTAGGAGTTAAAAGGGTAATAGCGTAAAATTGACCCAGGTGTCATTTGACTTTCTGCTTCTGTCTTTCCCCAGATCCTAGCATATGAATTTAGCCATTAATTGAGTCATGAGGGCCTCTAGAACTGTGTGTGTGTGTGTGTTTGGGTATGTGCATGTGTATGTGAGAGTAAATGTGTGTGGTGTAAAGAGAAGTCAGACATTCACTGTAGCCCTTTCCTACATGCGGTGTAGCTTTGACTTGATCCTACCTAACCCTGGGTGAGAGCTTCTGAAGTCCTGTTTCCTTACACCCTTGATCCTGCTCTGCATTTGGCTTCTAAAGGCCTCACCTGCTTCACCAGCAATGTGCAGGAGGGAAGGGGCATGTTCAGCAGAGAACAAAGGGGTGTGTCTTCCCCTTGATCGAGGAAAGGGGCATGAAGCATCTTTCAGCAGAGAGAATAATGCTCTCCCAGACCAAAGAGTTCACAGACTCTTTGTTCATAGTTCTAAAACTCAGAAAAATCTTTGCAAATGGAATGCTTCCTGTAACTCATACCTGATCTGAACTTACTTGGCGGCAAACCCTGACATGAACTTCAGCTGTTTTTAGTTTTTATTATTCAGCTGTATTTAGTTTTTATAGTTTGCTGCATGAAGATTAATGAGTTGCTTTCAGGCTTCAGCCCCAGACTCCTATGGACCTGTTTTACAACGTATGGCATATGTACTATGTTACATTTTTTTTTTAAATTATGAATCTCTTCTGGGTTTTTTGAACTATGTCTGGATGAAAATGCTTTGAATAAGGGATCAAGGGCCTAAGACTCTATTTAATCCTAGCCAAATTTCTTGTAAAATCACCATATATACCCATGTGAAGATGGAAAACCAAACCAGAAAAGCTGGTTAATTCATCTATGATTACAAAAGCATTGCCAGGAAGATTTTGGAATAGATGTGTGCTTTTCATATTTCCAAGTATATCTCTTGTGTTACGTTTGATAGTTGATCCCTAGCTGTCTTAGGTAAGCCTCACTGTGAATATAGGTACTCATCAACATATTCATAAACCACACGGGTAATTGAAGATCCATTTAAATTGGCTTGATCTATGAAACACTGAAGCTTAGCCAAGCCCATGCTAGCCATGCGCAGAATCCTATGGTAGCCTAATGTTGGGGATACCACCCCAAACAGAGCCTACTTTATTAACCACACTCTGATACAGTCCAACTACCACTAGTAGCTACTCTCATCAGCTCATAAGGCACAAGCATCCATGTCTCCTGATCATCATGGGAAGTTTTATCCAAGAGTTTGGCTTTTGGTCTCAGACATTCTCTCCCATATGTTTCAACAAACAGAGCTTCTCACTGAAGACAAAGACTCTGAAGCTGATGAGATGGCTCAGCCAGTAGGACCACACAACTGTCTGTGACTTCAGTCCTAAGGGATCTGATACCCTCTTCTCACCTCTGAGGGTATCAGACATACACACAGTGCATAGATATACATATAGACCTAACACCCCTCACAATAAAATAAAAATATTTTTAAAAAGTAACTCTTGCATATCCTACCCAGATAGTGAAGAATTCCAAAGTGTTGGGTATGTTGTGTTGCTGAGAAGTAGCTGTGACTTTTTGCTGCTATCCACTCTTGTGAGAGAGCAACATACCGCATATCCCTAGCCCAGGAAAAGATCCACATTCGACACAAGTTTCAGTGCTCTTTTAGCAATATTTAAAATAAAAGGAAATCCAGGATGAGTCAAGCACAATGCAATGGAGAAAAAGACTGAGTTTATTAGAGGCTTAGGGTTTCAGAGGGTGAGTCCATGGCCATCAAGGTAGAGTGAGCATCGTGCCAGACAGGCATAGTACTGGAGCAGTAGCTGAGAGATTCTGTCCTTATTTACAAGTGGGAGGCAGAGAAGACTAACTGAGAATGACACAGGCATTTGAATCCTCAGAGCCCACACAAGGTTGCCTGCCTGCCTTCTCTGACAATGCCATACCTCCTAATCCTTCCCAAACAGTTTTATCAGCAGAGGACCAAGCATTCTAATAGATTAGCCCAAGAAGATCATTCTCATTCACATCAGCTCAAAAAACTTCCTTAAAGAAAGGAAAGTGTGCTAGAATTTTTTTTGCTATACAAAGTATGGTCTCTGTACTGTTGACATAAGAGAAAGCTTGCAACACACTTGAACCTGCTGAATCAGAATGTGCACTTGGTCAAACAAAGCCCCTGTCCTTTCAGTGACAACAGCGTGTTCAAGTTTGAAGAGCTAGATGTTGGAATGAGAGAAACCATGTATCTGTTCTAAAAACGTCCCAGGAAACCAGAACTGTTATTTTTTTTTTCACCAGGATTACACTAGAGGGTGAAAGCTCTATTGGAAAGACAATGAGTAAGAGGACAAGAATGAGGAGAATGAAGATGAAGAGAGGAAGGAAGAGGAAGAAGAGTAAAAGGAAGAGGAGAAGGAAGAGGAAGGAAGAGGGAAGGAAGAGGGTCCCAGTCCAACACTGATTACCAATCACCCATTCTCTCTAAGAAGGGACTGCATTGACTCAGCTGCTGAATTAGCAGGCTAATGCTAGTTTATCAAAGTATATATTGTAACTGTATATTTATTTCTGCCACACATTCAACTGACTGGCTTAGAAAAGAAATACTCATCCCTGTTGTTGTGTATGAATGATGTGGCCAGAGAGCTTAGGTACTCAAGTTTGCACTGCTGGTACTGTGGACTAGAAAAACCTTCCCATTAGAGAGATGTTGCATGCAATTTGGGGTGTCTAGCAACTTATTCTATTCCAAATGTCAGTAGCACCATCCAAGGGGGAAAAATGTTCTCATCCATTTTGTAATATCTGGAAATTTGGGAGAAGGGGAAGTGCCATTCCCAGTTATAAAACATTGCCAGCTCAGCAAGTTCAAGCTGCAACTTCCTGATGAGTTGTTAGGACCCGCAGCCTTTGAGGAAGGGCTCTTCCAGGAAGTTTACAGATGAGTGGACATTAGAGTCAATGCCCAGATGTGGGAGGTTCCCTCATTGAGAACAGTGCAATTTGATGATATCAACTCTCTTCATAAGCGTCATTCAAGAAATTTTTATTACTGTAAAAAAAATGTTTCCACTGACTTTGGAATTCTTCACTATCTGGGTAGGATATGCAGCATTATTTAAAAAATACTTTTATTGTGAGGGGTGTTAGGTCTATATGTATATCTATGCACTGTGTGTATGTCTGATACCCTCAGAGGTGAGAAGAGGGCATCAGATCCCTTAGGACTGAAGTCACAGACAGTTGTGTGGTCTTACTGGCTGAGCCATCTCGCCAGCTCCAGAGTCTTCATCTTCAATGAGAAGCTCTCTTTGTTGAAACACATGGGAGAGAATATCTTAGACCCAAAGCCAAAATCTTGGATAAAACTTCCTATGACGATCAGGAGACGTAGATGCTTGTGCCTGATGAGCTGATGAGAGTAGCCACTAGTGGTGGTTGGGCTTTGTCTCCTGTATCAGAGTGTGGCCAATAAAGATCATGCATTTTTGACCACTCTCAAATGTCAGCTGGTGGGGTACCTGGGAGTAGGTGTTCTTTTTCCTCCTGCAAGGTGAACTATAAAAGAAAAAAGATGGATCTCTAAGGAGTCCTCAAAGCTATCATATCTGGGGAAAAGCATGTTTCTGGTGTTTTAAGAGTTGCTATCGAACCTTAGGCTCTGTCTAGATGTAGATGAGGAGTGCTGTACTTTGAACATAAAATGTCCCTTACAAGATGGTGGCACTGTTTTGGAAGGTTGTGGAGCCTTTATAGTAGTTCTTAACCTGTGGGTCACAACCACTTTTGGGGAGTTGAACGACCCTTTCACAGGGGTCACATATCATATATCCTACATGTCAGATATTTACATTATGATGCATAGCAATAACAAAATTACAATTATGAAGTAGCAACAAAACAATTTTATGGTTGGGCTCACCACAGCATGAAGAACGATATGAAGGGTCACAGCATCAGGAAGGTTGAGAACCGATGGAACTTTACAGGAAGAAGGGATTGTTAGGAGGTAGGTCTTAAGCTTTGCTAACCTGGTCCCCCATCCTGTCCCTTTGCTTCTTGTTCCACCAAGATTGAGGTGAGGAGTCCCAAATGCATGCTCCTGCCATCATGTTGGCATGCCCTTTTCCTCCATGATAGACTGTATCCTCTCAAACTGTAAGTCAAAACAAAACAAACAAAAAACAACAAAAAGAATCAAAACCAAACCAACCAACCAACCAACAAAACAAACAAACAAAACCCCAAACCCTTTTTTTCCTTAAGTTGCTTCTTTGTACGTGTTTGGTTAAGGCAATGAGAGAAGTAACAAATACAGAGAACTTATAACAGGAATGAGACATCAGCAGTGGGGCATCAGAGGAAAATGGACTGTGAGCATAAGCAACTAGAGGGTAAAGACAGCCCATGACCAAGTCACAAGAAGCCACCATACACGTAGACCTGGGGGAAATCAAGTCAAAATAAGTCTGCTACTCCTCTCTGATGTAAGTGTCTTACTCTCCTGGACTCCTCTGTAGACACGGATAGATTAACTATAGTTTTATGTTCAAGAGTATGCAACCAGGAAGACCCCGGAGGACATTGGGAGGAAACTCATACTGTGACTTCCACTGACACCGACACTGTAATGAGAATAAATAGAAGTACATTTTACCTGTATTATTGGCATATGGCTCACTTACCACCAATTACCTGATTGGAGCTAAAATAGTGGTCAGGTGTTTTGAGGAGTCTGTGACTCTCTCACCACTTCTACCCCTTTCACTTCCTTGGCACTCTTAGGTACATGCTGCTCTGCACTGCAGGAATTTGCTTCTCTCTTGCTGATGTCACTGGGATACACTGTCTTCTGTGTAGTGTTTCTCCTGGTTCTTCACTCTCTTTATGTCATCATTCTTCTTGATGTGGTTACCAGGGCAGATCCCAAGCTGCCCATCCTTGTTAGTGCTCTATGCTCAAAGGGTGGCTTATTGGTGGCCCATGAAAACACTGAGCAAATACAATGTTTGGAGTAGATTTGTTTGGATCCTCTGAATGCATGGAAGTGAGAGGAGCAACCTATTGAGAAGACGAGAGAAGCAATGTCCCCCCACCTCTTTTTTTTTAAATTGTGATCCATTCCTGTAAGCAGAGTTACTGTCTAATTAATCTTACTACTTATGAGGGTGAACCATCATGGATCTTGAACCCTTCTACAGTCTTGCTTACCATAGGGGGGCTAGAAGCTGCTCTTGGTGAATTTCTCCAGAGACCTATAGACCTCTCTCCATAAAAGTGGCAAGAAGAGAATGAGTATGCAGTCATGAGAGCCAAGGTATTAGAAAACATTCCAAAATGAGGATCCTGCATAATTGTCAAGACCTTATGAAAATTAAACACACAGGAACGTTGATAACATGGAATATTAAAATGTTGTTAACTGTTTCCTAGAGTTTTCAATGCAAGACCCACCAAGATTCTGTTGGAAGAAAGTCTCTAGAAGATCATGGCAGAGAGATTGGAAGCTCTGCCATGAGAAGGAACAGCTTGGCACATTTTCTTGTGTGAACTTACTTGGGAAAGGCACTGATGTCTGTTTCCTCGTCTGAGAAATTGAGGTTCTCTGTTTCGTGGCTGGTGTGAGCATTAGAGAAATAAATGCAAACATTAAGGGCATCTTTAATATCCTCATATTTCCTGGGGACATGTCCATTCAGCTCTCCCATCTTCAGTTGCTCAGTGGATAAAATAGCAAAATTGATAGTTTTGGACTTCTGAGTTATCTTCTATTCTATAATTCAGTTGGCGACAGTTCAAATAATTTGGAGAAGTCTAAAATGTTCTATGGACTTGACTGATACCTAACAATTCTGTGTGAGCCACCCTCCAGGTTGTCCAAGGTCATAACAAACCACTATCATTTCCCAGAATAAGTTTTTAAAAATTAAGGGAATTTTATAATTAACTCATTCATTCTATCACTTATTAACAGATATTTCTGGTAATCAATGTGTGTCAGGTACTGTTTTAAGCAGTTGGGATCTATCAGTGAAGGAGAGAAAAGATTTGTTCTTGGCAACTCTGAATGACATATGCAGCTGAATTATATGTTGAATGTATCATATCAGGAAGAAAATGTAGACCTAAGTGAGGCAGAACATTAATGGGATGTGGATGGTGGGAGAAAGAGGCAGCATGCTAAGGGAATTGAATATGATGCTGGGAGTATTGTGGGAGGTTCACGTTAAATGGTCTTGAGGGAAGTGAAGGAATCAGTATATGAACTCTCAAGAAAACATTTTCTGTAGAAGAACAGCAGAGCAAAGGCACTGAGACAGGATCATGTCTGTTGTGTTTGGGTGCAGCAAGAACCCCCATGTTGCTGTTGCGGGATAACTGAAGGGAAGCATCTCAACCTCCTGAGGACACTCTCTTCCTCCCCTGAGCTTTTCATGAGCTCTGGGCCTCATGGAGTCCAGCAAACACTAAAGAGTTCAATTATGTGGCATATTTAGGGGACCCTTTCTGCCCTCTGACTCATGTTAGTAAATATTGTCTTAATTGTTCAGATAGAGTTGTTGGTTCATGGGACACCAACATCTCTTTTATTCTGTTTTCTATTTAAGCAAGATAATTTCTGTGCCTCTAATGCCAGTTTGCACCTTCAAGTAGGTTCCCGGCTTAGAGCCAGGAAGAATGTGAGCTTTTCCCTTCCCATGGAAGCCACAGTCATTTTCTGTTTTTTTCTTTCTTTCTTTCTTTCTTTCTTTCTTTCTTTCTTTCTTTCTTTCTTTCTTTCTTTCTTTCTTTTTTTTCCTTCTTCCTTTCTATAGGAGGTTTCTATACCATTTGGTGGTCATCTTTATGTACTAGCCTGTCACAGTAATTAAATACCTTTTACTTTATAAAGAAACTCAGTTTATTTGTCTCACATTTCAGAAGCTAAGAGTTGAAGACCAGACAGCCCCATTTTTCCAATTGCTGTAAGGGGTCTTCTGGCTCATCAGAACATGGTATATGGCATTATGGCAGAAGTGAGCATGAAAGTGAAATCACATGGCAAGACAGGAAGCCAGAGCCCTGGGAGGGGCCAGGCTTGCTCTTTTTATAACAACCTGTTCTTGGTAAAACTAACCAGATTCCCATGAGAGCTGCATTAGTCACTTGTGAGGGCACTGTGCCCAGTGACTTAAGTGACTTCCACCAGATCCCATCTCTTAATATTTCCATGCCCTCTCAACGTCATTGCTCTGGGACAGAGCTCCAAACCAACAACCCTTGGGAGACTAACCACACCCCCAAAATAACACTTTCTTTAGTCTCACCTTGAAAAAAACGAGTGGTTCTTGTACTCCCATTTCTCTGAAAAGCTCTATTGCCTCATTGAACTAATTTATACCCACTATTACTCTCCAAACTTTTCTTTCTTTCTTTCTTTCTTTCTTTCTTTTTTTTGTTCAGGAAGAATATTATAAAACTATTGGTCAAAGGATATAAGAGTTCAGTTAGAAATAACAAATTTGAGGGATCTATTATAAAACTCAGTATGTGTAGCTAAAGCAATGCATTGTTATTAAGTAACCTCAAAAGTTACTGACAGTAGACTTCAAATGTTCTCACCATATAAAAGTATATGCAGTAATTGTGTTACATGTAGCTTGATTTAGCCATTTGTCAGTGTGGCCGTGTCTCAAAACATTGTTGTGCACAATAAATACTTGTAATTTTTATCTGTCATCTAAAATGTATTTAAATAACTGTAGTAAAGATGGCTTTGCCCATGTTTCAAGGTGTTCATTTCTCCCGCTAGACCAGGCAAACCTCCACAACTCCATTCTTTACATCTGTTCATGACTACTGGCAACTTCATAACTGGAACTCTAAGAGGGTTACCTTCCTTCACTCCTAGTGATGGCTCATCTCACTTTATAAAATTCAAATTCATCTCTCCCACTCAATAAAGTCAATTAAGTGAAATATGTACAGAAAGTGGTGTGCCAGGAAACGATGCCACAGGAGCATTGTGGGTCATGGGAGAGCTGAAGAGGGCATCTTCGCCATCAATCTAGGGATGAGGATTTTGAGACAGCTGGCATGTCCAGTCATCTGGTAACTAAACTGAAATCAAAGTTCAAGCCTCCTGCCACCCAGTCCAGAATTCAAACCAAGATGCTCTAACTGGAGACTCACATAACCCTCCAGGCTTTCATTTTTCTTCTGTAAGTTTTTCTCTAAATCAGGATATCTAGTTCCTTCTACTTTCAAAATTAAGATGCATATTAGCTACTATCTGAGGGGTATTATACACATGCTTGGGGAAAACTCGGGTGCAAGAGAAAGAATCTTTATCCTCAAGATACCTAGACCCTCTATATCCCCATAAGGGAAGAAGTGTCCAACGTAAATATTAATGGCACAGTGTGCTAAGAGCGATGCTAGGAGCTGTAAAATTGTACATGTCCAGAATAGGTGTGTTTTAGTGAAAGAGAAGGCTAGGTAAGTGAGCCAGTCAGAGTCCAAGCCAGGGTTTTCATCCACCACTCCCATGAACAAAGAGAGAGCTCTGTTTGCAAGCTCACCTTGTCATTGAGAATTATCAGTGCTCTGGGCTGCCACGTTGGTGGGAAATGCTCTACCTGTCACAAGAATGGGGTGTGAGTATATTAAGTTGACAGCATGAAGAAAGCCTCTCTGTTTTCCATGCAATCAGCATTTTGAGGTCTGAACAAGAACTCCACATTACTGTAAGCCGATCTTTCTCCTTGAAGTCACTCTTCATAAATTGTCTCAGAGTCCATGGTCACCTCTTTTGACTATGTGAGTTGAATATATGAGGTGTCCGCCTGGTTGGCACAACACCACCACTTGAATGTGTAAGGCAAGACAGAATAAATGAGAAAATTTATCCAATGGAGCATTTACACCTCATATAAAACATAATACTATAACATACATGCCCCTGGATTGAACATTGAGTCATGTGTTCCTAGGCTAAATTAAATATTATTTCCTCTGAGTTCCCACAGTGTCTATGACTGCCTCTAGAATTCAGTAATCATTTACTCAGACTTTCTTCAGAACTTAGTATAGTAGTAAATGAAGGGGAAGATACTGAGGATACACAGGTTTAAAGAGAAATTGACACAGTCCTTCTATTAGCATTATATATTATTATAATCCTAATTATAACTTAACAAGGAAAGTATGACAATTTCCCAAGAATACGAACAGTTAAGCACAATGGAAATTTACTTATTTTACACATTATGCCTAAAATGTGTCTCTAATTAACAGGAGACTCTACCCCAATCAGCAATTTAGAGATCCAGTGACAAGATGGCAGCTCCATTGTGTTTATAACACCTGGCTCAACTCCGGATGTCAGGCAACAGTTAACAGGTAAGTGGGAGGAGTTACCTTGGCCTGGAAGTACCCATTTCATCTCTGCTCATGGACATTAATTATTTCTGGCTGCAATAGAGTGAGAAATCTGGTCCTTGGCTAGGCAGGTACTCTGCCCTCTGGATAGGTAGAGCAAGGTGCTTCATGATCAACCTCCCTCCCTGGTGCTGTCTTGAGTTGAGTCTGGGGGATGGTTGTACTGCTAGCTTCTCCTGTGGCTGGGTGCAGCTACAGGACTAAGTTCTGGCCAACGAGAGGAAGGAGGATGTTTTGTTCTTTGTCCACTGCTAGGAAACACTTTCTGGTCAGTTGTTGCTCTCTTTCCTCTTTCTCCTTTATCTCAGCTCTGCTCTGTTGGAAGTTATGTATGCAGGTTATGTAGTTCACAATTGCCTGCAACCCCACATCCTCTTCTGGCCTCCACAAAGACTGCTACACATGTGTATACGTGTGCTCACAGACACACACACACACACATACACACACACCAAAGTAACTACTGTCAGGCTGGAGAGCACTAGTCTACCAAGCCCAAAGCCCCAAGTTCACTCCTTAGCACAAAACAGGCAAAACTCATAAGGCAAAAACAAAAGCAAATTTGCAGCCTAACACAGTCTATGCAGTAAAATATCTGGGTACCCTGGAAATATCATGGGGATTGAGTTGTTCATCCAGGGTACTATCTAAACTGACTGAATAGATTGAAACTTTCCTCCAAGAAATCAGTGATGAGAAAAACGTAAGAGGACACAGCTCTTACTTCCTTGAGATGACTGACTAATAATGAATTTGATAACCTTGAAACAAGTGGTTCTTTTGCTGTGATTTTGTCTCTTTTTCATTTATATTCTTAATTGGCACAAACTGCTCTTGGGAAAATTATGAAATTATCCATTAAATTTTATTTCACTAATTCTGCTGTAAGTGATGATTGAACTTTCTGCAGATTAAATGCAAGTCTGAGATAAAAGGAATGTGAAAACAAGAATGCCGAGACTGAGACAGACTATTTTTCATTAATATTTAATGGATTGCAAATTTTGCAGTCTCAAAAAGTTTCTGTTCTTTGCTTCATTAAATAAGTTCTATCATTGTTCAGCATAATTATAGCTTTGGGGGAATTTTCCCAATAAAATCTTAGAAGGGGAATTAAAAAAATGAAGCCTAACAATTAATGATAAAGCATAGTTAATAGTTTTCAACACTCAGATCTTCCCAGGTTTCTGAGTGGTGTGGATTTCAATGGCCTGTATGGGTGGTTTTGATGAATGCTTGGAATTAATTATACAAGAGGAATGGTGTCAGGCAAAAGCAGAGATTTTTTTTTCTGCCTGTCAGTTTCTCTCTATGCGAATTCTGGGTTTTCATGGCTGTTTAATACATACCATGTATATGGAGACCATCTGCAGAAAGTCCAGTCTTGCCACTTCCTTGAGTATTTGTTCAAAACCCACATAGGAAGCCTTCTAGATCCACTGTAAAACTCTTTGGGCGTGTGTTTAGAACCAATTTGAAGCATTGGAAATCGGATATTATTATTTCCTGTCTAGATGGTTCCCGATTGCAGAGCAATGATTTGCATTCTTTTATACATAGGCACATTGTCCCTTCATTCTTTTGTGCATAGGCACATTGTCCCTTCATTTAAAAAGTCAACATGTCTTTTCCTTCTTTTAGAGTGTCTGTCTGTCTATCCGAGTTTCATTTCAGTTACTGTGTTAAAACAAACAACTTAGGAGAGAAAGGGTTTATTTCAGCTTATAATTCCAGGTCACAGTCCACAGTCCACAGAGCAGGAGCAGTGACATAGCGGCTCACCTCCCACCCACAGTCAAGAGCAGGGAGAAATGACAGCACATGTGTTTCTTGCATTCAGCTTGGTTTCTCCCTGTCACACAGAGAGTCCAAGACTCTCTGCCTCAGGAGTTCTGTCTCCTGGTGGGCTGGGCCCTTCCACATCACTTAAGACAGTCGTCTATAGATATGCCCACAGGCCAGCCCCTGTAAACAAACCTTCACTGAGACTCTTCTCAAGGGATTCTACGTTTGTCAAGTTGACAAAGCTCATGCTTTCTTTCATCATTTCCTATTTATTTGCTTCCTTTGTTGTTGTAGTGTTAGGGACTGAACATACAGCTTCACACACACTAGGTAAGACCTCTACCACCAAGCTATAACCCAAGCCCTGTGTTTTTTTATAGAGACTCCATGGCAATAACTTGTGACTGGAAGATTTACCAGATCATACAGACATTTTCCGAAATCCTTACATCACCCTACAGTGCTTATGAAGGGCCCCATGAAATAAAAAATATGTATATATACTTCACATTTGGAATGAACTCAAATCACATTGTGATATCTGATATAAGTCAATAATTTAATAAATGCTTGTTAAGTAGATGTTTTTCACTAGTTTGAACAAAATTCATAGGTTAATTCATTTAACAATTTTATATTAATGCCAAAACATAAGTCTATGGGCAGTTGCTCTGTAACTGCTAATGGATTTACAACCTGAGAAACCCATTATAAACTGAAACTATCACACACCGGTGATGCATGGTACAATGGCCTGGAGACTTGATGCACTTACAGGACCACTTGCTTCCCCTCCTGACGATACTGTTGAGAGGGCAAATAGCTCAACATCATAAAAGTGTGATACCACTTATATGAGCCTGGGCAGGGGTCAGCCTTCAAATTTCAAAGCATAGTTTCTACTTTTTGTCTCATAAAGTAAAAAACTCCTTAATCCAACCATCCTATGGGAGGGAGGAGAGAGAGGAGTTCATTAGTGGAGAACAGCCAAAATGCTCAACACTCTAATGCTGAAACATCAAATGTTGCTTTTATGAGCACTGTGGCTTGAGCCTCCATTTTAGGGCTCTGAGAACTTCTGCCCAAGGTCAGTCCTGGAGTCTGTGAGCAGAAGTAAATTAGAGGTAATCCTCAAAGCTCAGATAACCACAAGCCCAGCTGGAGGGCAGGGCACAAGCTGGTCACTAGGTATAGATGTCACTAGAGCCTGTATTCCTTCCTTGACACTGTAACATGTTCATATAGACAGCATTGGAAAAGTAGAGACTTTCAGAATTCCAATTATAAGCACAGTGCAACTCAATTCTCTCCAAGTCAATAACCCCTGAACCACTGCAGATTGAATTGATACAACGAACAAATCCTGTATCAACATACGCTGTAAGAAGGCTAATGTCATTTATCCTAATATAAAACCTGAAGTAGACAGTCATTAGGTCTGCCTTTAATTCTACACATTCCACACGTAAAAGCCAACATTCTTGCCTTAGAGTGATACAGAGAATTTGAAATAACAGACAGAGCAATATCAAGTGACTAGACTGTGTAGAGCACATAGGAACTGATGATAAAAGGGACTACAGGACCCAGGTTGATGGACACTCAGTTCTATCAGTCTTGCTTACTTGTGCCATGGAAGAGTGCTGGGTATGAAACATGCAAATGGTACAAAAATCCATGATGGCTTAACCAGACCAGTTTGTCAGGTTTGACTTTGGGGCTGGCCTTTTACTCACTTCCGGGTATCACCTACCACAGCCACCTACCACTGTGTTGTGCTTGGGTGTATCCACAGGAAATAGTCATTCTAAATGTACCAAATCATCAGGAGGCAGTGATATTCCAATTTCACTATCTCCAGTATGTAGTCAGCTACCACTGCCTTGAGTGAAATGGATCAAAATAGGAAAAGGTGAATAATAGCAGTCAGCTGGGGATCACGTTATCAGCTAGGAAATGGAGGACAGCAGTAAAGCAATAGCTTGGACAGTTTGATATGTCTTCAGAGACAAAAAGCAAGACTTGGTCATCTTACTTATTTTGTTAGAGACACATGTATAGAACAATCCCTTAAAATCACAAATAAATTACATGAATACAGTTACATATAACAAGTTGCTTTGCTTTGAAATACCTTAAGAGCTTGTTATAATCTTCTGTGACATGTCTGACATTTAGACCTTACTGTTTTCCTTGCTCATTGTATTGAAATTGTATTACAATTTCTAATTCAGTCAAGACTTCAGATCTTATTTGGCCATATCAGGTGGATTTCTTGATTTTATCTCTTTGATTCTTGTTCTTTTCTTTTCTTTTCTTTTTCCCACCTGGGATAAAACTATCTGTGCTCCATTCCCTTAAATATTTTTCCAGTCCCTGTTAGCCATCCTTTGGACATCTACTTTGAGACCCTTATGAAATCGTTCCCTTTGATTTGGCATATTGCGATGATGGAGCATGACTCATGGTGGCATGCAGAAGTGACTTCCTTAGACCTACTGCCTTAGCTCTCTTTCTCAGACATCTCTTAGGAAGGCCTCCCTAGGCAAGAGTGGAGGCTTCACCAGTGTCCTGTCTCCACTCCCATGGGCCCAGAGTGATTTATTTACTTATTTATTTTGCCTTCTCTCTGCCTTCTATGGGTACAGCATGTGCTGCGTGCATAGTATGTCTTCAGCCATGGATGGATGGTAAGTTGGCAATGGGGAGAGTCTATTAGTTCCGTTTGACTTACAACTCAGCTGTCTAAAGGAGAAAACCAAAAACAGATGGCATGCAAGATGATGGACAAATATGCAACACAGAGTAGGGCATGGAAATCATTCACACAAGATGGGGTTCTTCACCATTCATACCAGGAAGGGGTTCTTTCATAGTTAAAAACATTATGTGCAGAGCCAAGTGGCCCAGCTCTGGGGCCAGAGGCCTAGCCTAGGAAACAACCCATTGTCCATTAAACAAGCAACCTTGACTTGATTGCTATAAGTTTCTGAAAGAAGGTGTTCCCACCCCAATATGGAGAAAAGACACACCTTATAGCACCAACCTAATGGGAAGTGATTTGAAATCTGCAAGGTTGTGCTGCCATTTATAATCACAGATTAGCTGGTTGTCAAGGAAGATAAGACAATGAAGAACAAAGTCCTAACTGACTTAAAGCAATTGAAAGTGATAACTAGTACACAACAAGGACATTTGTTCAACTGTGTTCATAGCAGCTTTATTTGTAATAACCAGAACCTGGAAACAACCTAGATGTCCCTCAACTGAAGAATGGATACAGAAATTGTGGTACATTTACACAATGGAAAACTACTTAGCTGTTTAAAACAAGGAAATCACGAAATTTGCAAGTGAATGGATAGAAATAGAAAAGATCATCCTGAGTGAGGTATCCCAGAAACAGAACGACATTCATGGTATACACTCACTTATGAGCACGTATTAGCCATATAATATGGGAAAATCATACTAAAATCTATACTCCTAGAGAAGCTAAACAACAAGGAGCCCCTAAGGAAAATGTTTAATTTTCATTCAGAAGGGCAAACAGAATAGACACTGGAAGCAGTGGAAGAGAGGGAACAGGACAGGAGCCTACTAGAGATGTCTTGTGAAAGAATCCACCCAGCAGGGGATCGAAGTAGATGCAGAGACTCACAGCCAAATTTTGGGCAGAGTGCAGGGAGTCTTATAGAAGAAGGGGGAGATAGAAAGACCCAGAAGGAAGTGGAGATCTACAAGGAGACCAACAAAGCCAAAAGTTCTGGGCCTAAGGGGACCTGCAGAGACTGACACATCAACCAAGGACCAGGCATGAAGAGGACCCAGCCCCCCTGCTCAGATGTAGCCCGTAGGCAGCTCAGTCTCCAAGTGGGTTCCCTGGTAAGGGGGGCAGGGGCAGCCTCTGACATGAACTCTGTTGCCTCTTCAATCACCTCCCCCTGGTGGGTGACCTTACTAGGCCACAGAGAAAGAGGATGCAGCTAGTCCTGATGAGACTTGATAGGCTAGGGTAGGATAGTAGGGGAGAGGGACTCCCATTTTCATTAGACAAGGAGAGGGGAATGGGTGAGAAAGAGGGGGGAAGAGTGGGACTGGGAGGGGATTACGATCGGGATATAAAGTGAATAAATTGTAAAAAAAAATAATAAAATAAAAATTACAAAAAGAGAAAGTGATAGCTAGTGAGGACAGGATGCAAACTCTTGGCGCACTTCTCCTGTTTAGAAGCATTTCTCACAAACAAGTTTATACATGTATGTGTTTACATATTTGTGTGCATAGGTATTTATCTATATAGATGCATATATATATATGTGTGTGTGTGTGTGTACATATGTATATACAAGTGGTTGGAAAATGTCGGCAAAGGTTCCTATTCTTTCCATCCTTGCTCAGCTCCACTGATATTCAGCAGTCATCACTTCAAGGCACTGTAAGACATAGTCCTCCCCATAGAGGGGTTGTGCAGAGAGGTTTGTAGATGTTACCCTTATGGCTATAGATCTGAGGAGAGGCATCGCTTCACCTGTTAGAACAAGTCTCTGCATATATGGAGCCCATCACCATGCTAATTATTCAGCTTCTCAGGGCTGAGCTCAGACACAGCCCCGCCAGTAAGGCTGCAGAGAGCAGTGCAGAAAAGAAGCCTTAGGGCCATGCAGGGGTCCTGCTGCTTGTCAAAGGTTAGTGATGACATTTATGACATCTGCTGCTCCTGCCTTCTTCCCCAGTAAATTATTACAATGATTAATTGTAACAATGATTTTCTATTGTTTTAACCAGCAGAGTGGTTCAGTGTGCGAGCATAAGCTACTGCCGTGGTGGCCATGATCTTTTCAATACAGTGTTACTAACTCTGAGTGCCATCATGACAGGAAATCTCTGTTTTCTATAACTGAGTTTTTATACCCATTTTCCCTAGTCTCTAGAAACCACCACCCTGTTCTCTCTTTCTGTGAGTTTGACTATTTTAGGGCCCTATTTAAGGGGAGTCATGCTAATTCATCCTTTTGGCCTACCTTGTTTCACCAAGCATGATGCCTTCTGGGTTCACCCCTGTTCTCTTTTGCCTGTTCTTTTACTGAGGCTGAATGATAATTCTCTACTCACTCTTCCACTGTTGGACATGATACAATATCATTTATATCTGGCCATTATCAAGAAACACAGCATAAGTTGTTGGTACTGTTTGAAGGCTGAATGTCCCTCAACCTATTGGGAGATGAGGGGCCAAGTAGGAGCGGTCTGAACTCACTGCATCTTTGGAGGGGATGAAGGCTCTAACCCAGACAACTTTCCTTTTCCTCCTGGCTGATGAGGTGAGCAGGTCTGCCATTTTTTCTTCATTGTATGTTGCAAAGGATCAAAGCACTGAGGATAAATTGTCACAGGCTAGAACCTCAAGGCCATGAGTCAGAGAAAACCTTTCCTATTAAATTAATTGCTCGGAAATTTTGTTATAGAGTTGGTAAACTGACTGATACTTGGCAAAGCTATGGAAAACTTGGTAAGCTTGGTCATTGTTGGTGGGAATATAAACTAGTGAAGCGACTAGGTTATAGAGAGAACCAGTATCTACCAACTCCATTTTAGGAGTTGCTAGATCCACGACATATATATCCAGGAAAAATGGGATAAAGATATTGAAGAGACCTTTACATGACATCTACATTTCCATGTTCATTGCAGTGTTATTCATAAATGGAGATGTCGATGGTCTTTAAACTAATGCTGAACACTCATTCATTCTCTCTGTTTAAGATCTCAAGTATCTCCAACCTGACCTCAAGGGCCTACAACTGCCTTGTATAACAGAGTGCGCCAACCTGTTTATGTAGCCTTGCAGAGTTTTCTCTTTCTTTAGTGAGAAATGTTATAGTTACAGTTATAGGCTCACTGTAATTCCTTCCCTTCACAGTAGCTTCTTCACAAGCTGGTACCATCACACAGACCTGAGGTGCATGTTTCACCTGGCTGGGCTCAGCTGCTGAGGGACAAGGTATGACCTTTCCTCCTTTAGAAGTGGAATTCTGTCACTGCGGCTTGTTGCTCTGTGATGTCCTTGTTTGGGGGGGGGGCATCTTTTATTCAGAACATATTTTGGTTCTCTTGACTCAGCTAAAGGGACATTCCAAAGTGGAATTTGGTAGTGACACTTCAGGAAGGAAGCTTCCATGCTATGATGACCTGACTTGCAGGAATCTTTTACACTTGAGAATATGGACAGATCGGATTCCTGTCTGTCACAGTGACACACGGTTACCTACCCTCTGCACTCTCTGATCCCCAAGAGCCAAGGGGCAGGAATTGTATTATTCAGAAGTCATATGCTATGGAGCATGCCTACTGAGCTTTCCAGCTAATTACACACATTGTTTGTCCTATGAGAGCCAGTGAGTTGGGGACATGCCTGAGTTTTGTGTTCATTTTACAAATTAAAAATCACATTAGATAATCTTATCAGACAAAAAACTAGTAGAAATTTTAAATCTTCTTTGAGTCCTGATACTGTATAATTTCACTAAAGTGTAATGATCTAGCAGGCTGGAGAGACAGTCCCTTGGACACCTTACAAAATTCACAGACATACATGCCAACAAAATATTCATATAAAATAATTTTTTAAAACTGTCATGAACTATTAAATATAAGGACATTTGTAGCTACCAAACAGTGCTATTAGTATTATCATTGTTGTTATTGTGAGACAGGGTATCATGTTGCCCTGGCAGACCTTGAACTCACGAGGTAGCCAATAACGACCTTGAAATTCTGATTCCACTCCTGAGTGCTAGAAGTGAAAGCATTAGTGACCATACCCAGTGTAGGAGGTATTGGGGTCAGACCCAGAGCTTTTTTGCCTGCTAGGCAAGTACTCTACCAACTGAGCTACATCACTAAATCCAAACATTTTCAGTTTTGAGTTTTACCTTTGAAGAGTTCCACATACCCTGATATTGGGAAATGTCCTTAGAAAAAGGGAGCATTTATCTTTTGCCTTCTTAGTAATGAGTTATTTGAAAGTGACATAGAAGGTAAAATATTAGGTGAGACGCTACAAACAGGCTATTCACACAAAATCTCTGCCATCTTCGCACCAAGAGTGGAGGAAGGTAAATTTCTTCCTTCCATGGCAGTCAGGCAAGGGACAATTGGAGAATGCTGAAATGGAGTTCAGCGCCCCCATCATTTTCTCTATTCTCTTGGAACAGCGGTAGCCATAGAACAGCGGGCATAGTTGAGATGTCTGTGTGTGAGTTCTGAGAAAGGGGCAGGGGCCTTACCGAGGCCGAGAACTTCCCAGAATTAGAATGCCGGTGAGCTGGAACACACAGAGAACAGACCTACTGCTTGTGAGAAGTGTCACTCAGGGTGATGAATGATGAGTGGATCAGTGATGAGTGGGACATAGTTCTACATGTCAATGAAGCTTTAAAAATATCTTCTTCACTGTTAGATTTTTCTTTTTTTCTTTTTAAAAATTAATTACAATTTATTCATTTTGTATACCCCCTGTAGCTTTCTCCCTCCTCCTCTCCCAATCCCACCCTCCTTCCCCCTTTTCCACTCATGTCCCTCCTCAAGTCCACTAATAGGGGAGGTCCTCCTCTCCTTCCTTCTGA
This sequence comes from Pachyuromys duprasi, assembly GCA_028658305.1. Classification (NCBI taxonomy): domain Eukaryota; kingdom Metazoa; phylum Chordata; class Mammalia; order Rodentia; family Muridae; genus Pachyuromys; species Pachyuromys duprasi. The sequence continues at coordinate 19,369,117 of CM053755.1, forward strand.
TCCCAGTCTATTAGGTCTCATCAGGAGTGGCTGCATTGTCTTCCTCTGTGGCCTGGTAAGGCTGCTCCCTCTTCAGAGGGAGGTGATCAAAGAGCAGGCCAACCAGTTCATGTCACAGACAGTCCCTGTTCCCATTACTATGGAACCCACTTGGACACTGAACTGCCATGGGCTACATCTGTGCAGGGGTTCTAGGTTATCTCCATGCATGGTCCTTGGTTGGAGTATCAGTCTCAGAAAAGACCCCTGGGCCAAGAGTTTTTGGTTCTGTTGCTTTCTGAAGCTTCAAAAAAGTTGGAAGTTACCGGTCCACATTCATCTTTCTAATTCTATGGTAAAAATAGTTAAAGGGGAGAAAGCTAGATTGTGATGGATAAATTCCAAGATCCTAAGGCAGACTGATGGACTAAGAGCCAAAGTGTCTTTCCGGGTGTCTGCCAGAGGTCTCCATTATACATGGTGGTCTCTATAGGGTGACACACAGCAGTCACCTTTCTTTTTCCAAACCAATAGGAGAGAGTGTCTATTAGTATGACATTCATTATGCTCTCATGGAACAGCAAAGGAGTAAAAGCTAGGCATTGATGTTGTGTTTTATTGGTTGGACCAGATCACATGTCCCATCCACAGTCAAGACGAGTGAGTTACATATGGCTATGTCTTTCAGGAGGAGCAGGTCCTAGGGGCCAGTTTCAAGTCTGCCTATCCAAACTGTATGTGAAGAATATTATGGACCTTGGGAAACCAGTATCTTCAATCTTACTATGAGGTTCATAGTAGTGATATTTTTATAGATGAGGAACTTGACCTTCTCAAAGATGAAGTGATTTGCAAGCACGAGCATGTAGAAATACGCCTGAGGTTCAAATCTAGATCACAGCAGGAGCTATTTCTTCTACATCATCTTTCTTTTTGGGAAAGATGAAGGATAACCCTGGAGCCTGGTGCAGGAGTGGGCAGCTGGTCTGTTTTGGCCTCTGCGCTCACAGCACAAGCACCCTAGTTCCTCTCTGTGAGCATCTCAGTTGTCTCTTCAAAAAGCTGGTTCAAGTTCGCCAGCCTTAAATTTGGGCCGCTGATGCTACCCAAGTGAAGACGATTCTTTCTAACCCCCACATAACCAACCTTGAGAACTCAGGGCTAGAGTCTTAGTGTGTCAAATGCTTGCTATATAAGCATGAGGACTCGAATTTATTCCAAACACCCATGTAGAAGCCAGGTATAGCCTGACATGACAGTGATCACAGCACTTGTGAGCTGAAACAGGTGGGGCCAGGAGACTCCTTGGCCATCCAGTGCAGGCAAAATGGTAAGGCTTTGCAGGATACCCAGACTTTGGAAATAAGATGAAGAGGGAACTGATGAAGATGTTCTGAGGTCAAGAATTAGCTTCCATATGTACCCACACTGGCAAGTGGACTCACACATACACATAAACATACATGCATCACACGTACACATAAGTAAGCACACATACATATATGCACACATGGGTAATACACATGTGGAGGGGAGAGAGAAAGAGGGAGGAGAGAGAGAGAGAGAGAGAGAGAGAGAGAGAGAGAGAGAGAGAACTGGGGTTGAATTCTGTGAGTGTAGAGCCTGAAAGGTCAAGCTGGGTCAAGAAATCACTTGCCTCTTCAGATCCATCTCCTATCTGACTATAATCTTCCTTTTAAGGTACTGTTTACCTCAAGACCATGCTGTACATCTATGAGATGGCCAGAAGTCTCGAGCTTGCCCGCCCGATGGCTGTGTGTATCACACAAAATCCCCACACGTGTCTATTTCTATTTCCAACACTGATCTTAGGGGACAAAGACTTGACATTCTGAGCTACTGTGGAAGGGCCCCTGTGCAAACTGGGATTCAGAGGGCATCACTTTTCCATGGGGATCAAAGTGGAGGTCTCTGTAATCTCCCTGCCAGGGCCTGTATGTCTGACAACCAGGAGCATGGAGGTGCTTGGGGCCATTTACAGGCATGCAAGGAAGCAGCCGTGTGTGCAGACACATTGCCTGCCTACCTGCCCCTGCCAACACAGTCTCTTCACTTTTCCTTTCCTTCATCCTCTGGACCACAGGCTTGCATCTTCCAAATAAAGCCTTTTTTTGTTTTGTTTTGTTTTGGTTTTGGTTTTTTAAGACAGGGTTTCTTCATGTAGCCTTGGCTATCCTGGACTGGCTTTGTAGACCAGGCTAGCCTCCAACTCACAGCAATCTACTTGCCTCTGCCTCCTGAGTGCTGGGATAAAAGGCATGCACCACCATGCCCAGCTTTCCAAATAAAGTCTTATGTTTTACTTTCCAGTTATGTCAGGCTAACACAGAGGCCAACTACACAGGCTACTCACGCCCCAAGTTTGCTGCATTGTGGAGTGGAGCTGAATTCCAAAACTGAGAAGTAATACATTTAACCCAGTAACGATTGAGAAGGACCACTTCAGGAATGCCACGCTCACAGAATGCCATGCTCACAGCAAGAGTCAAGGATGGGATTCAGTGGCTGTGATTTCAAGACAAATGCTTTTTGTGTCATAATCAAAATGATTAGCTTCAAGCATTACTGAATAAATAAATACATAAAACTGACTCATAAAGCATGGATTGATGCTGCATTTGGGAGAAGCAGAAGCTAGCTTTTATACAGGGAGATAGGCAAAAGAGATGGTCTGCTGAGCTTTAGAAGATGACAGGAATCACTCTTTTCAACACACTGGGCATTCTTTTGTCAACATAACAGATGAGGACCAGACAAATTGGAGCTGGAGAGTGCCCCTTGTAAGCAAGTGGCTCATGGACCCAGGGAGAGACAGCAGCTGCACCTGCAGAGTGTGCTTCCAGAATCCTTGGATCTTAAATAATTCAGGCTATGGCGCTGCCCCTAGGAAGTTGGTTTCCTTTAGGCAAGATTTTTTTTTTTAAATCATACAGCCTAATCGAATATAGAAGTCGGATGGAAAGGGATGAAGGTGCTTACTTTGGAGCCATTCATTCATCCATCCATCCATCCATTCATTCATTCATCCATCCATTCATTCACATGTTCACTCATCCAAAAATGCCAGTGGACTGTCCTGCAGCAATAGACGTGTTCAGTGATGCAGAACACCGTGGGTGCTGTAGTCACTCATAGCCATTGTGCTCCTGCAACACAGCAAGAGCTGAGTGCTTATTTTCCTTCAACTGATTTGATTCTGGACAGCTACAAGTGACTGGTGGCTGTCTTCTGGAGTGGTGCAGCACAATGCTAATTTAGAATTTAAAAAATTGACTGAAAATCTTTGAAGGAACTCCCGGGAAGCTGCTCGATAAATATTTTTGAGGGGAAGTGGATACTCGACACATTTTCTCAAATGATTATAATAAATAAATTATAAATGATTCTTTACAAACAAACAAACAAACAAACAAATAAATAAGAACTAGGTTTTGTAAGTTACATGTAGTGAGCCGGGAAAGATGATTCAACAGTTAAGAGGATAAACTGCTCTCTCAGAGGACCAGAGTTCAATTCCCAGCCTGCACATCAGGCAAATGACAACTACATGTAACTCCAGCTTTGGGGAAAAAATATGACACCTTTCTCTTGCCTCAGTGGCAATGTACACATACTCACCCACACCCACCCACATACATAACCGTACATAATTAAAATAATAAAATGAAAATTTAGTAGGATATACAATTTCATGGGAATAGATATATACATATTTCCAGTGGAATAATAATTTTTATTTACTTGTTTATAATTACAGTTGAAACTAATTTAAAATGTCCAAGGCCAATCCAAGTATCTCTTCATAGCAAATAGATATTTGTGCTGAATCTGGAATGGGATCCTGACAGAGAACACAGAAGGGTGAACAAGGGATCCCAGAAACAGCTTTGTGGTGCATAATGTATCAGACAAGATGGGCCTGGAGATGGCAGAGGAGGCAGAAGGAATTGTGCATTATCTCCATCCCAGACATGCAAAGGCACATATTCTGCATATTTGGGTGATAAAATGTATTGTAGAAGCAGCAGCAACAACAGTAGGATTTCTGCTGAGACCACGTAAGCCTTGTTCTCAAGTGGTTACTTCATCCTCTGCCATTCCCCAGGAGAGGAATGGTGTCTTTTTCCAACAGGAGACGGTTGCCTGCTAGCCTAGGTGGGAACACAGGAAACCAAGGAAACGGGAGTTCGTGAAAGTGTGCACACTAGAGATGGACTTGAAACACCAGTAAAAGGCTGTAGTAGTGGGCCAGGGCCGGGATGTAGGGATTCTTACCTGAGAATCTGGCCTCTTTGGGCTAGAGATCCAGAGAGAGAATGAATCTGTGAATTATTAATGACAATGCTCGGTAGCAAAACAGGAAGGAAAAATGTATTCATAGATGTACTTAGTAAAGGGGGTAACTTACCATATTACACTTTAAAATTAGTATTTTCTCTTTGAAAATGGTTTATTTATGTGTATGTTTTGTCTCTGTATGTATGCTGTATGTGTATATGTGTATATGCATGTGTGTATGTGCTGTGTATATGTGCTGTGTGTATGTGCTGTTTTGTGTGCGTATGGGCTGTGTGTTTCAATCTCTGTGTTTATATGCATGTTTATATGTTTATGTGCTGTGTGTATATGTGTGTGCTTTGTATGTGTACTTACACTGTGTGTATATGCTGTGTGCATGTATGTGTGCCTCTCTGTGTAAATATGTGTCTATGTGTGTGTTTATATGTTGTATGTATATGTATAAATGTGTGTATAAGCTGTGTATATGTATGTGTAAATGTATATACACTGTGTATATGTATATGTGTATAAGTGTGTTGTATGTGTGTACTTGTGTGTATATATGTGTATGTAAGTGTGTGTATATGCTGTGTATATATTATTGTGTGTATGTGTGTATATAAATGTGTCTATATGCTGTGTGTATGTACATATATTGTGTGTATGTTTGTAAATATATGGTGTGTGTATGGTTGTATGTGTGTAAGTCTGTGTGCTGTGTGTATGTGCTGTGTGTATATGTGTGTAAATGTGTGTGTATGGATGTGTGTGTGTGTTTGTCTGTGTAACCTAGTAGAAGATATCAGATGCCCCAGAGCTGAATTTACAGATGGTTATAAACTACTCAATATGCCTGTTGGGAACAGAGCCCAGGTCCTCTGGAAGAGCAAGAAGTGCTCTTAAACACAGAGACATTTTCCAGCCCCCAAACTAATCTTTCTTATTATTCTACCAAGATACACAGAGTTTAACTCTGAGGAAGAACAACCTTTGGTTAGAGAAAGATATTTTCATTAAAGGATATGAATTAATGAAGTGTCCAGGGCACACAGTGATGACAGGCGAATGTGAGCTGTGTGGCTTCTGTACCCTGGAACCCAGAAAAGGAACCTGTGTGAGCATTACCTATACCCTGTACAGATACAGGGACTCTTCCCTGTCTGGTGTGGGTTCTGGGCACTGAACACGGGTCCTCTGCAATAGCAATGCGTGCTCAGGACCACTGAGATACCTCTCCAGACCCACAGTGAGGACTCTCCAAGAGGAGGTCTGGCCTTGCTTGGTCCTGCAGTTAAATCTGGAGTGTCTTTCAAAGGCAATGTGTTAAATTATTTGGTTGCCAGCTTGTGGCGCTATTGGGCAGAGGTGGAACCCTTAAGGATTGAGACCTAGTGAAGTCATCAAGGGTAAAGGGATGTTTGAGCCAACCCCTTCCCCTTCCTCTTTTTTTCTTTGATTCTCAGCAACCTTGAAGTGTGAGCAGCTTTGTGTCAGCCTGCGCCCCCGGGCTATGCTGACTGACTTTATCACATGTTCCCCATCAATGGACCCAAACAGCGTAAACTCAAACTGTGAGCAAAAATAACCTTTTTCCTCTTGATCAATTGTCAGCTCCAGGTATTGTGACAGCAGTAGAACGTTGACTGATGACAGGACACTGGTGGACAACTATCAGAAGGTGACTTAGACATGCTTAAAGATCAGGATGTTGCAAGGCTTGGTGTGTGTGTGTGGGGGGGGGGGGTCAGTATCAGGGAGAACAGCACACACAAAGGCCCTTCAGTTACAGATTATCCAGCTTTGTCACTGTCATCAAGATGGAGACATGCGTCCATGCTCCTGAAGTCTGAGAGCAACCAAGTAGCAAGTGGCTGCAGGGCAAGCTGGGAATATCCAAAGGCCAGTACTGAAAGCGCTCAGTCTTGTGGCTGGGGTTAGGGATGGATGTTCTGATCACCAGGATCACGCCTTTTCCACACGGTGAAACAGTGAAGCAAGTGTCACCCCTTCTTTGAAACACTAAGTCATGATGACCTTGAACACATTGTTAGGTAATTTAGTAACAGGCCCAGGGGACTGAGGAGTGGACCGTCTCCTGCAGTATCAACAGCTTGTAGACCAAAGACTAGAACTATGAGACTTTAATTACTGATCAGAAGAATGGAGGCTGAGTCATATCTCTGGCCCAGGAGGAGACATGGCATCCTGAGCTGCCTGGAAAGTCAGCAGCAGATGCTTATCTAACCTGGCCCCAGGAGCCCTAGACCTTACAACATGACTGGTGGCTGATTTTCTGATAAAGAAGGATACACCGTTGTGCTCACCTCTATGAGCTAACCCAAAGTGGCCTGTCAATCACCTGGACAAGAAAAAGCTGCCTGTTCTAGAGACATTCAAAATGATATAAATGCTACCTAAAACAGAGGAGACAATTGTCGCCTTGGCCACTGTCCATGCTCACCCCTTGAGAGTCTATTTCATTGTTCTCCGCAGTGACTCTGTCTCCCAAGCTGTGTTCTGTGTATCTCCTCTGAATTCTCCATGGAGATGGCAAAGACTCATGGCTAGAGAAGAGTCCAGAGAGAGATCCCAGCGCTAACATAGAAAATAACATTTTCCAAAACCCGTGACAAACTGTAAAAAGATAGGGCTCTTTAAAAGTACAAATGATTTGCAAGGGGAAGAATCTAGCTCCGAGGCACGTGCATTGGAATCCAGGTCAGCTAAGGTTTGCTCTTGCAGAAGGCAAACCTCTGCATCCTGTGCTCATGTGACTTTCCATTGAGACAGCTGATCTCAGCACTCCAGGGCCAACAGCACAGCATGCATGGTTGATTCCTGTTAATTCTGCTGGAAACTGCTACAAGGGTACAGATCTGATTTTCTCCTGCTCCACTGTTGAAGTCTAACTCATAGCACTCATAAATGAAAAAGTAAATGCATCTGACATAACTTTCATTTCTTTATTTTTCTTTTTTGAGAGGGTTAACTTAGGACCATTGTCTCTGGTATGATAATGGGAATGTCTCAAAGTGGGAGTGGCTGGCCTCACTTTTTTTTTTTTAATTTATTTATTTTTATCTCAATCACAGTTTAGGTACTTTGAATCCCAGGCGTAGCCCCCTCCCCCATTCCCTCCTACCCTCCCACTCCCTCCCTCATCTCCTTCTTCCCCG